>OZ020614.1:17243863-17731265 GCA_963971575.1 Liopterus haemorrhoidalis | reverse complement strand
CAGTGCTGCTCGGGTCACTCCGCATTGTGCGGGCACTGGATCTAGCGTAATTTCCGCGGCTGCATATCGCCAGGGTTTGGGATGCAGTCGTGTGTATTTAGCTCCACTAGTCTCTAGTATGACGCGGCTCAAAAGGTTGCTGAAGTTTGAGATTAGTGGACGCTTGTCAAGACCTGACAAACCCCAAAATAATAATAATAGAAATAATAGAAATAATAATAATTTTATTCGTTTTATGGTGCAGATATGCTCTTGACTACTCCTTCCTTTTCTAAAACCGCTTTGCGACCCATCTAATGTTTTTTCGATTATAGGCTTTATCTTCTTGTTTATAATTTGTTCAAAAATTTTCATCACTGTGCTTAATAACGTTATGCCTCTGTAATTATTACAAATTTTTTTGTCTTTTCTCTTGTGTATGGGAACTATTAAGGCCGTTAACCAATCTTGCGGAATTTGTTCTTTTTTCATTACTAAGTTAAAAAAAATTAACAGTACGTCCATTCCTTGTAGTTCCATTTTTTAACCATTTCTGTAGTTATCTTGTCCTTTCCAGGTGCTTTTCCATTTTTGAGACTCTTCACAACTTCTTGTAATTCTGTTATTGTTATAATTTCTTCTACTTCTTTGGTGCTTGTTTTAATTTGTTTTTGTCTCTCTTCATCTGTACTCTTGTTTGTGCATAATAGTTTTTCGAAATGTTTTTTCCATCTACTCATTATTTGTTAGTTTTCTATTAATGTTACTCCATTTTTATTTTTTATTAAGTGTTTATCGTTTATTTTTTCTTTTCTACACGATTTAAGTATTCTGTAAAATAATTTCTGGTTTTCTTTATTATTTTTCTCCATTTTTTTCTCCAAACTCCTTCCAACTCTTACTATTTGCTTCTTGAACTAGTTCTTTCACTTTATTCCTTTCTTTTTTATATAATTCGTAGCTATCTGTTGTTTTCTTGTTCAGGTAATGTTGCCAAGATTTTGTATTTATTTTAATAGTTAATTTGATTTCTTCTGTCCACCAACCTGTTTGCTTTTTTTCTGTTCTTTTTCTGTAGCTACCGCACACTCTTTTGGCTGCGTCCATTATTGTGTTTTTAAAAACATTCCATATTTGTTCTATATTTTCTCCCTCAAACGTTTTTAAATGACAATTTGCAATTTCAGCGTTACTAATTCTTCATAATTTGAGTTTACTTCATCTTTTCTAACTTTATTGGTTGAATATTAAGGACAATAATTTTAATTCGATGGGGTACTTTATTTTTTAACATAATACCCTCGAAGTTTAAAGCACTTCCTCCAACGTTTCTTGAGGTTTCCGATTCTCTCCTGCAAGTAGATATCTTCATAAGTCCTCAGAATAGTCGTTTACGGCTTCTATCACCTCTCCATTCGACCCGAATCTTTTTCCAGCCAGGGAAAATTTCAGTTTCGGGAACAGATGGAAATCCGAGTAATTAGGTAAATACGGTGGATGCGGAAGAATGTTTAACTTCAATTCAGCCAGTTTTTGCTGAACGACAACTTTTAAATTGTCACTGTTAGGGTAGGAACACGTAGAAAGATTTTTGTCGACAGCTGTAGCCAGTACTGACCGACGAGAATAAATATGTCTTTACTTTTAAATGTTCCCCAACATGTATAAAGATTGTAGGGACTTGGATCATGCGCCATCATTGAAACATTATTTATCAGCTTATAAGAAGCTGATAATTACTTTTTTTTGATATTCTGTCGAATTTAATTTGTAACCATTTCTATTTCATATATATAATTGACAGGAATTCCCTTAATGAATGACCAGATTGACGTTTACAACTCACCCCTAATAAATCGGTAAATAACTTTTTTCTCTTTTTTCCCTTATCTGCCAATATGGTTTACACTTGTATTCCCTACCATAATATTTGTTCCCACTAAATGTATTTGTTAAAAAATAAGTTTAGTTTGTAATTGAAACTCCTGTTGATGGCGTCACTGCCGAAATACGTATAGAGTATATTAAACTGATATTTGTGAAACTTACCGAGTGTTTTATTTATTAATCTTATATTTCATATATATTAATTGAAATATTTTTGAAGTTTTGGGGACTTTCTGCTGCGTCTTGAGTGAGGTATCAAATGAAATGCGTATGGAAATCTTAATGCGTAGGGGTCATTCCATCTCAAATCACCAAAAAGACACCTATGGCTCCCACTCGACCCTCTCCAAATGCCATGAAATTTTGTAGTAAGATAGCCCTAGACCCCAAATGACACTTTGCAAAATATTAGAGCTCAATCTGCTTTGGTTCTTAAATAGCAGGTCCATATTCAATGGGCTCTCGTCCCGTTCATGCGTAAATACCGCAAAAATTACCAACTTTGATCCTTTGTTAAATCACTTCTATTGCCTGTAGGAGTGTGAAATTTGACATACCAGGACAACTTTTGGTGTAGAATAACGTAGTGTAATCAAAAAAGCAGTATGGGTGGCTATTCAGCTATCCACCTATGCTAAAATCGCTGCCAAATTTTGTCGCGAGAAATTTGGACCCCAATTTGGAGACCACTTACTCATCAGCAAGAGGTCTAAACGCCATGATCTTTTGCAACGATGTATAACAAGCACAATATTATGCAGTGATGCAATAGCAACTCTGTTGTATCCATATGTCCAGAGGTGGCCCACTTGAAAGTTGACCAAAAAAATTTTTTGTGCAAAACTAGGCAACTTTAAAGGCAAAATATCTCAATATGCGTCATTCTCAATTTGGTTTTGAATGACACCATTGGATAGAGCAGATTTTTCTGTACAAGAGTAACTTTTTTTTAGGTTGGGATCTGAATCCCTAGTTCAGCCAGAGGACTCTGAAAATGACATACCTTGGTGCGATATCGAAAAAATTAAATTATGATTCTCCATATCTTCTTTGTGCACTGATCATGATTGCCAGCAAATTGATATCCAAACTGATTGGAAAAATTTTAAGCTTCATTGGGTAGAATATTTTTGGGTGGGATTCAGAATTATTATTTAAAAATCAGTGCTATTTTAGGTTCCTGTTCTATATTTATCTTTACATCTTTGTAGTATCGTGTCAGCAGGTCAAACGTTGCTGTTTACTTATTTGTGTATTTACTTGCAATAAATACACACATAAATAAAAAGCAATATTAATATTAATGTATTACAGGTCTCACTTGAAATTACTGTATTCAGTTAGTTAAATAATTTGATTTGAATTCGATTACGGATACGTCATGGATCAGGATTCCATTAGTTTATTGTAGTGCTGGGAACCGAAACCGGTTTTTCGGGTACCCGGTTCCGGTTTTCGGGTAAAACCGGGTTCGTAATTTTCGCGTTACCCGGATAACCGATTCCGATTACCCGGTTCCGATTACCTGGTTCGAAATACTCTGTTCCGGATACCTGGTTCCGATTACCGGGTTCCGATTACCCGCTTCCGATTACCCGGTTCCAAATACCCGGTTCCAAATTCCCGATACCCGGTATCAAATACCCGGTTTCGAATACCCGGTTCCAGATACGCGATTCCGAGTTCCTATATTGGATACTCGGTTCTGGGTTCGGGAAAATACCCCAGGAATTCGAATGAATACAAATTCCCGATGTTGATTTAAGTAAAATGTAAACATAAATATATTAAAATTAATGCTGGGAATCGAAACCATAAAATAAAGTCAGACAGAAAATAGTGCGAACTTCCTAAATTCTTAGCCACAGTCATAGGCGAGATAATTTTAGTGCTGGGAAACGAAACCGGTTTTTCGGGTACCCGGTTTCGGTTTTCGGGTAAAACCGGGTTTGTAATTTTCGCGTTACCCGGATACCCAGTTCCGATTACCCGGTTCCGGATACCCGGTTCCGATTACCCGGTTCCGATTACCCGGTTCCGAAACCGGGTAAACCCGAAACCGTTTTTTTTTTAATCGGTTCCGGTTCCGTCAAGATCGATTTCTGACAGCACTAGTTTATTGCCATGTGCTATTGCTAGCCATGGCGTGGTTCTTCTGAATGTCACTTGACAACCTATACCCACTCCCATTGGTAGTGGCTCAGCCACCATGGACCAAAGCAAGGATTACACTAATAATGGATAAATTTGCCTTCTGCAAATTGCCATGCTCTGAATTTGACAGCCTGCAATAGTCTACAATATAAGTACACCTCGCATATAAAACTGTCATTTTCAGAGTCCTGTGGCTGAACTAGGAATTCAGATCCCAATCTAAATAAAAGTTATTATTGTACAGAAAAATCTGCTCTATCCAATGGTGTCATTCAAAACCAAATTGGGAATGACGCATATTGCGATATTTTGACTTGAAAGTTGGCTAGTTTTGCAAAAAAAATGTTTTTGGCCAACTTTCAAGTGGACCATCTCTGGACATATGAATACAACAGAGTTGCTATTGCAGCACTGCATAGTATTGTGCTTGTTATACATCGTTGCAAAAAATCATGACGTTTAGACCTTTTGGTAATGAGTAACTGGTCTCCAAATTGGGGTCCAAATTTCTCGCGACACAATTTGGCAGTGATTTTAGCATGGATTTGTAGCTGAATGGCTACCCAAACTACTTTTTTGATTACACTACTGTATTCCGCACCAAAAGTTGTCCAGGTATGCCAAATTTCACACCTCTCTGGGCACTAGACGTGATTTTATAAAGGGTCAAAGTTGGCTCTTTTTACGATATGTACGCATTAACGGGATGAGAGCCCATTGAACATGGACCTATTATTTAAGAACCAAAGCAGATTGAGCTCTAATATTTTGCACAATTTCATTTGGGGTCTAGGGCTACTTTATTACAAAATTTCATTAGATTTAGAAAGGGTCGAGTGGGAGACCTTTGGTGAATTCACATGGAATGACCCGTAGGTAAACATACAAATTTTTATTTTTGAAAAATAATTTTTTATGGTGTTTTCGCCAAAAATATGTAAATAAACTTTTGTCCTCCACCCTATTTTCCAGAAGAGTTGATGTTAAAATCTGAAAAAATCTCAATTATGTACATTTGGTTAGTTTTTCGAAAAATAAAGATTTTTTTGTGTCTTATTTAATATTATTGAGAAAAAAAAAGTGATATTAAAAGAAAAGACGTAGATTAAGAAAACAACAGTAGTTTTTAGATTTTTTTTAATTTTAAATTTTTCCAAAATTGCAATATTTTTTTCCAAAATTGTAAAAAAAATACTGTCCCGCAGCCTTTAACGCAAAGGAGTTAAACCAAAAATTGAAAAAAAAATTCTAAGTAATGTACATTGATCTAAACCGGAATAGTACAAGAGGAAGTTTTGATCAGATTGCGTTTTTGGAAAATATTGCAGTTTTTGTGTTTTTGACAAAATTAATTATTTTTTAAATTCATGGTTGAAAATGTTTGTATTTGTAGTTAAGGCAGCGTGTGTCTTTTTTGAAATTAAAAATATAGTAAAAAAAATTAACAGCTGAGAACCGAGTTCTTCTGTGTAGTGTATAGTGTATAGTGTTCAGAAGGCTCCGCCTACTATTATACATCGTGATTCAACGTATTGTTTGTTTTACTTTAGTTTTTTGTTTTTAAATTTTTTTGTATCAAAGAGGAATAAATCATTCATATTAATGAAATACTTATAAATCAAATAAGACATTGTTAATAGTGAAAAATACATTTCTGAAATTGAAAAAAATGAAGCCATTTATCAATATATTTCTTGTTAATATAATGAATACTTAATCAGTATATATGACAAACTTGTTAGTGACAATAAACAGTGCATATGTTATAGTCTGTAGTCCACTAATATTAGAGCTCTGAACGTAGCTTTAGAGAACAGGACAAATGTCCAGTAAACTACCACTTACAATAAAACGATTTTAAATAAAATGTGTCACCAGTTATGAAACATATCTAGAGATATCTGTAGACATCTAATCCTAACCATATATAAAACTCTGAATAACAGATTTTAACTCAAATACTATTTTCGAAGCTATAAACAATATGTCATAATAATATTTACCAAATTAAACTATTAGGAAACAACATGATTATATTTCAAAATTTCTTATACAATGCACTGAAAATTTATTTAAATAATTTTAATGATATTCAAGAAAAAACTTGTTTGAAAAATTAGAGACATTTCTAAAATCTTCTGCCAGTAAATTTCTTGCAGATAATTATTAAAATACGTGACTATTTGAAAGTATTCATCCAGCCTGTATAAATTCCGTGTTAAAATAAACTTTAATATCACCGATTTGCGCCAGTCAAATCGTGTTAATACGAGTAAGTAGCCATTTAAGTAGCCATTTCGTGCGGGCCTCGGGCCATATGTTGGACACCACTGATGAAAACTATTGGTTTTTTGGTTTATATTTTAAATGAGCTTTTATAATTTCATCATTCCCAAGTGACTTTTTATTTTTTTATTATTGACGATATATTTTTTTTTCATAGTTTATTTGTTTATTTCTTTTTATATAAGTTATATTTTTTACATTGAATTGTATTGATTTACTTCTTTGTTGTTGTTTTCGAAACTAAGAATATTTTTTTAAAAATTTTTTTACTAATGAAATATTTTTTAGGGTTTTGTAGGTATACCAAAAAAAACTATAACGTCACTCATGTGTCTGTTTGCTTGTGTGTCTGCCTGTCTGTTGCCTGTCTGTATGGTGGAAATTATGGCCAAATGATTAGACCTAGAAAGTTGAAATTTGGCATGCTTGTACATCTCATTGAACCACAAACTATTGAGGAGTTCTGTTAGGAATTAAAAAAAAATAAACACATCCCGGCAAAATATATAAACAAATTTGTATTCAACGGAAAAAAATGATAGTGTCAGCAATTGAAACCTCTTAATTCGTGGACAGACACATTTTCATTTTTGAAAAATCTATTTTATTTTTTTATGAGATTTCGACTAAAATATGTAAAGTTAGCTGCAAAAGTCGCCTCCCACAGACATTATGATTGATGTGAGTTTTATATTTCCAGATGACGCAAAAAGTCATCTGAAACATATGCTTTTAGGCATGTAGCAGCATGAGTGGAGAAACATACAGAACGAATACAGAAGTTGAGATAGATTATGAGAGAAGTTAAACCATGGGTTTCTTCCTGCAGAATTAACTGCAGGGAGGAAACCGCCATCACATGCCTCCGAATAGGCCACTGTTGGCGGACCAATGGACACCTCCTTCGAGGTCTCCTATGTGTGAGACCTATGTGTGAGACGTGTAAAACAGATTTGTCTGTGTTGCATATTTTAACTGAATGTGTACAGTTAGAGGGTGTCAGGGAGAGATTAGGCTTGTGCTATGACCTGTCAGTTTCTTTAGGTGACGGCAGAGTACTCATGGACAGGCTGATACTCTTCCTGAGAGAATAGAACTTTCTGTTTTGTTTTTGAAGTCTTGCACCTTATTTTTGTTTGTTATTAGACTGTGATATTATATGGTTATTGGCCCCTTTACAGCCTGTGACCATCATCTTATGTCTGTTCAATTTTTCGAACAGACCTTTTATCTTATTTATTTGTATTTGTCCGTGCAAGATATCTTTTATTGCGTATGCGTATTTTTATTGATTTTATTTATTTATTGTTTTTAATATGTAGTGTAGTCATTTAGATGGGCTGTGTTAGGCGCAAATAACCATCGTTGCTGTGCGTCATTAAATTTAACTAACTAACTAATAACTCACACTAGATTCCATCAACGGTTTTAACGTAAACTTTGTCCTTATAATGGATCTTTCGTTTTGAGGAGGATTCATATTAACTGCCTGAAGCTGTGTTTCTCATTTTTAATCGATCAAAACGTCCTTAACAGCACATATGACCTTGCAATATTACAAAGAACACGCCAGACCTCATTAAGTGTGGTCGATTCTGGGGAAATTTAAAACATAATTTCTGACACAGAATTGTGTAATTATGTCCAGTTACCATTCTAGTAGGAACACGATCTGTGGCAATAACAACCTTCATATCGAATGACATTATAGTCATTGATGCTTCACAAAAATGCAAGACTACATACCATATCTTCTGTGGACAATAAATGGACTTATTACAAGTGGAAAACACTTCCTCACCCACTCAACTTAACTTAAGTGTATGCAGGATAAAAATGTCTAAATTAAACAATATTTAAAAAAAATAACAAAAAATATATTCAAAAGAAAAATGTTTAATAAACAGGACTAGAGTAAACGGTTTAAATTATTTTTAAATGCAATTAAGATGAGTACATAATACCCAAATCCGGGACTAGGTATTGTAGAGCTTACACATTCTGTCCAGGCTGGAGTTGAGTCCGTAAGATGTGCGGTGCCTGGGCAGGTGGAATAAATCCACGTTCTTTGTAGGATATGGTGCAATTCTCAGTCCAACTCTAGCGAGGATGTCAGGAACGATAATGGTACCGTTCACTATCTTGTGGAGTCGAAAATTCGACGTATGTCTTGTAGAGGTTTCAAATTAAGATAGTCGTTCACCTCTCAATACAGCACTGTAATGAATACCCGATTTATAAAGTACATAATTACAACATTTGATTTGCATGTTTTCAAGTCTGTGAATCAAACTTTGTTGGGTTGGAGACCATATAGCTTTGGCGTATTCTAATTGATACCTTACTAGCGAATTGAATAGGACTTTGATGGTATGTAAACTCCTGAAGCTGACAGATTGTTTTTTTATGAAACCCAACATGCGTAACGAGTTGCTGATAATTGTGTGATGTAGGCAGCAAAATTAAGGTCGCTACTAAATAAGATGCCCAAATTCCTTATATCTTTGATTTGGTCTAAATGTGTATTGTCTAGTGAACACATAACTTTCGATGGTTTTTTAGAGAAGTTGATATATTTGCACTTGGCGATGTTGAATCACAAGTTGTTTGATGTTCACCATTGGAAAATAGAATCGACCTGTTCCAACGCTATATTATCAGCTGCAGTAGAACTAATCTCGAAGATTTTTAAATCGTTCGCAAATAATAAATTGCAGTGTTTGATATAAAATACAATGTCGTTAATAAATAGAATAAACGGAATTGGCCCTAAATGTGACCCCTGCGGAACTCCTGAAGTCACAGTTATAACTTCTTAGAGACAGTACAAAGAACCCCTGTTCTTTTGAATGAACTACACTTGTGATTTTTTTGCTGTGTGGAGTTGAATCGAACTCAATCCTTGATTTACCACACATGCAGTATTTTATGAATATGATTTCCGCAAATTCTGAAAGTAAATTTAAATTATATTGGTAACTATAAATTTATAATATATTTATAATTTTTTTTCAATTGTGTTAAAACTAACCTTTTAATTAATTTAGTATTTTATAAAATTTTATTGTAACATGATTATAAATTATCTGCAATTTAATTTACATATTTTAGTCATTTAGTAAAAACAAAAAAGTATTAAATAATTTATTTGTTTAAATTTATAATAAACTATGCTGAGTTTAAAAAAAATGTCACCTGAACCAAAAATTAGACTACAGTTTATTCATGATAACTATTGTTATGTCATAGACTTATAAAAACTTAGGCTATGTTCACAGGTCTAAAATTAGTACACCGTACGTTGTGAGTTGTTCACTGTTGGTTGTCACTACACGTTTGTCATATAGGAACCGCTTGCGTTCACTGCTCTAAATTTAATAGATTATGAGTTGTCGATTGTCTGTTTTCCAAACTTATAGTTAGTGCGTTGTTTTAATTAGACAGACATATAGACAACACAGTAGCTATCTCACTTTACATAACCTTAAAAAATACTGTCGCACAAATTTCAACAAAATTCGGAAATTATGAAACGAAAAAGGTTTGCTATAGTTGCAGTTATAATTTTGTTATTAAAATTTAGTAAGAAATCACGATCTCGCTGATGACGGGTTGGTAAAAAATCACATAAATGCGTTTATTCCATCGTAGTTGGTTTGCAAAAATATAGATGTCACAACATTCGTAATTAATAGTCAACCAGCAGGTCCAACTCGTTCCGTTCGGTCTGTTTTTCATCTGCTGAAAATCCGGATAAGTTTGCAATGAGTTTAATTTAAATTTTGTTAGCTAGCAACTCTGATTGTTAGTGTCTTCTATAGCCCTTCTATAAAGTTCATTATTTATAATATGATTCTGGTATAAAAGATGTTTTAACTATATATATTATTTATATTTTGAAAGCTCGTTTGTTAATATCTGGTTTTCTTTGTTTCAGGTATGATCTTTATTAAATTACTCGGAGTGCCATAGAGTGGCGAATTGTAAAATACAAAGGTAACAATTATTCATTACAAACATATTTTAGTCAATAATTTTAATGTGCCGTTCGTCGGAAAGATAAATTATCAAAATTGGAACCGTAATTATGGATCGTTCATGACGTATTTTGTTGCAGACACTCATTGGTATTAATTTTTTTCACGCTGTAGTATTACTATTACTATTACTATTACTATTATATTATATTTATCGACCACATAGTATTAACAAATACATAATGGTCAGTCAAAAAATGATAGTCAGATAAAGTCATATTGTCAAAATTAAAATTCAGAAATTCTTCATATAAATAAAAACTATGATTTATCATAAAAAAAAAAAAAAACTAAAATACGTTTGAAGTTTGCTAAAGACAAAGTTTTGAAGAAATCTGACAACTTATTACAAATTTTTAATGAGTAATAATTATTAAATTGTCTGGATTTTTGGAGTCTAGTATACGGGCAGTAAATATTCTTTTTGTGCCTAGTGTCGTAATGGTGGATATTCTCATGAGTCGTCAGATTATCAGGGATGGGGAGTCGGAGTCGGACTCGGAGTCGGGAGTCGGGAGTCGACGAGTCGAAGTTTTTTGGAGGAGTCGGAGTCGGGAGTCGGAAAAAGTTATCGATTCCCGACTCTTTGATTAAATTTTTATCAAGGATGAGAACAATCCGAAAACGACAGCAAAATACCATACTGCCAGAATTTTTTAAAGTACGGAAACAGGAACGACATTTTATTCTCTGTTCATGAACGAAAATGAAATTAAAAATATTCAATACCGGTTTTACACGGTTTTCTTCATGCTTTCCAGTTAAAAATTTAATTAACATTATTAGTATTAACAGATTAATGATGCAGGATAAAGATTTTTGTCTTTAGTCATATCTAATTTTTCTTTTTCTGTATACTTTGTTTATTATGTTTAAACGGAACTAAACTGGATTTTTATTTTCTCAAGTTGTAACGAGCTTTGTGATTATTTCATGTTTCATGTTGGCAGCTAGAATCTAAATGTCAAAAGAAAAAAGTGACATGTTATGAAAAATAAAGTATATAAAATATAAAACAAAATTTAAAAAAATTAATATATTAGAAAATTTGTATTAAAAATGACTCAATAGTCAAGATGAAATGAAAATAACATTTTATAAAAACAGCTCACCCCAACGCAAGATATTTAAGGTAAGTATAGTCTGTTTCTTTGGTTTAAGCGGAATTAGATATCGAAATCTACTAACTTTTAAGGATTAAATGAGGGTTTGTATCATTTTGTTTAACAAATGCCCACTTTCATCGTAAAAAGTGAACTCGTGATAACGTTAGAAAATAAAAATTCCATTTAGTTCTGCTTAAACATTTGGAATAGATTTTACAATTTACGAGTGAAAGGAGTCGGGAGTCGGGGTCGGATTGGTTTTCAAAAATACCGACTCCGGAGTCAAGAGTCGGGAGTCGGTAATTTTTCTGTCGACTCCCCATCCCTGCAGATTATCACGATTATTGTGTACTCGTAGCAAGCACTGATAAATATAAATTTTCCCTTCAATTTAAATTTTGCCTTCAATCCTGGCAGATTATCACGATTATTGTGTACTCGTAGCCAGCACTGATAAATATAAATTGAAGGCAAAGTCATTATATTAAATATTAAAAAGAAGAGTCTAAAGTCAGCTCGATAGCTTCTGTATAATTCTAAGAGCACGCCGCTGTAAAGAGAAGATTCTATTAGCCGAGACAGAGTGGCCCCAGGCTGAAAGAGCATATGATATATGGGAATAAAAAAGAGAGTGATAATTCAGAAGCAAAATTTCAAGTGTTACAGAATATCTTAGGCTTCTGAGGAGAAATATAGTTTTGAACAAGTTGTGAGTGTGTCGATCCCATTTTACGCGTGGCGGCCCAGTTTAAATGCTTTTGGTGATGTTTTTGGGGGGTAAGCATTCTTTTCTTGACTTTATTGGTTATTTTAATGAATACCATTGGACCATTTAAATGAATATATTTAGAATATGATTCCATTTATTAAGTAATAAAAATTATGTCCAAATTATAAATTACATGTTTTTCATTTTTACAAGTTACATACCTTAAGCCTGTAATACATGATGCGATTTCTCGTTTTGAATCTCGTACGATTTATCGTACAAGAATTATTGTATCGTGTACTACAGGATTTTCGTACGAGATCTTGTACGATATTGAAAACCATCCAATATTTATGCTCCAGACCTAAAATATTGTATAGAAATGAACAGATATCGACGCAGTAGATTATTGCGCATAGTCACGTGACCGATACCGTTAGGAATAATTATCGTACGATAAATCGTACGAGATTCAAAACGAGAAATCGCATCATGTATTACAGGCTTTAGAATTCACAAATATTTTTTTTCTACTTTGAAGACATAGGTAAATATATTTATCTTAATGGATTATCTACGATGTCCATTATCCAGGATTTATTTTATATATTAACACATTGTAATGTATTGTTATATCTAATTATAATGAGAATTGCAGCTCCTTGACTGACCATTATGTATTTGTTAATATAGTGTGGTCGATAAATATAATAGTAATAGTTCGAATATATATATTCAATATGGTTATAATATGGTTATTCAATATGGTTATGATATATATATATATATATATATATATATATATATATATATATATATATATATATATATATATATATATATATATATATATCATAACCATATTGCATAAAAAGTTGTTTTGATAAATTTTGTTTACAAACATCAAATCGGAATAATAATTAATATATTGAGCTGGTCTGGGATCCATATTTCAAAACTGTTACTATAAAAATATGAAAGTAAACAAAAACTACTTCTTATTGCAAAAAATAAATAAATAAATAAATAAATAAATACTTTTCTTTATAATTTGTTATGGTAATTCTTAAGTGATTTTTTATAATAAGTATAATTGATATTAATATTTAACATTAGCAGAAAAAAATAATATAAACAACAATTTGTTAAATTTAAATGAGATTATTAAAATTTAAAAATCTAAAGAAATACAGAGTATTTTTGTACAAATTTACATCGAGAGAGAGAGAGAGAGAGAGAGAGATTATATCATAGGAAGCTGCACCTCTGCTGTTTCATCGTTTCTCTTTCTCTCTGCTTCTCTTATGCACATTCCACTACTCCAAGAGTGATTTTTTTCTTGTCTCTCCTCAAACCGACAATTTGCCTTTTTGTTCTTCCTTCATTATTGCGTCCCAAGCATTCCGTTATTATTTTTCTATTCTCTTCCCTTCTGACTTTCTCCTCATATTTCACTGCCCTCGCTCCGGCACCCACTTTCAGCTTTTCCCTCTTCGTTTCCCCTCCCACTATATCCTGGTCTCGTTCTGTATACCCCCAATGTCAATGTAGCCCTCTTGTACCCTTTCCATCATCTCCAATTCCTTCCATCCCCAAATATCCACTCCGTACATACGGATACTCTTCACTAGTGATATTGCTACATTGTGATACTATATTGATGATATTCAGTGTAGAAATTTCAAAGTAGAGCTGAAATACAGAAATTTTTGTGAATTTAGAAGAAGAATCTTTCAATAATGGGCCGTATGAATAAAAATAAGCATAACCTTTTACTTGCAAATTATGAAGCAAATCCTCCCAACTATATGAATAAAAATGCAAGCAAAACCTTCTACTTATGAGTAAGAAGCAAATACTTTTTTGTTGATCTTTTGCTCAAGACAGAAGTAAATGGTTATGAATAAAACAGACCTTTTACTTTAAATTATAAGCAAATGCTTCGAAAAACATGCATCTATATATTCATATACTCACTTGTGAAAAAGTGTTGTAGTGAACTTAATTGCCATGTCGGATATTGTGCATTTGTAATGAATCTCTTAGACCACCTTGACAAAACATTTAAAAATTCAGAGGTCAATCCATTATGCATTTAATTTCATTTGTTATGCAGGAAATATTTTAGGGTTTTAAATTTATTAGAACTGTGCATTGTTGAATGTTTCTTTGTTTTATTCAAAATTTAACTGATAATAGAAAAATTTAATACATTTAAATTTTTATACACTGTCATTTCCTGGAATATTGTTATACTGGGTATATAAACTTCTTTCAACTTAGAATAAGGGATTAGATTAGATCAGTTCAGAGATAGTTAGATAGCAGTTCGGTTCGCGACGAGCATGTGGTAACTCTGAATTCTTGAGGGATACTCTTGGTCAATTATCCGGTGATCTATAAGATTCATTCTAGCCTAACATTAAATTCTATTAAACATTTACTTTTCAAATTTAAATTGTACATTTTGTGATAATAAACTCAAACTTAATTCTGAATCGATTTTTATTGAATGTGGTGTAACTCCTTATATCAAATCCAAGTGTAAATAGCAATTGAGTTCAACCACAAGATGGCCCATCCGTCGGTTGGTGAGTACCGAAATATATCATTGAATTCACTTATCATAATGTTGAACCCTGGATAACTCACGCCTCGCACCTGATCCCTGATTCCGAAATCTCATTTTAGTATGAAATCATCATAATTATATAGATCGAACAGTAAGTATTTCGAGATGTTTACGTTAAACCACGGGCTCGCTACACATTTAAGAAATATGAAACATTATAGGCATCGTTCTTCACCACGTCGTACTGACATAAAAGTTAGTTTCGTTTTGAACAGGAGAACATGGAGTGTTTAGTTAATAGTTTTTAGGTAACTTTTTTTTGTTGAGATATCTAACTGATCTTGGATTTCAAAGAAGTATCGGTGAGGAACTTGGGGTGGAGCAATCCACAGTCTCACTGTCTGCAGTGTTGTTGATCAAATAGTTGCACAAGCTGGCAGCTGGATTAAATTTCTTACTTCCCAAAATTTATTAGTGGAGGCGAAAAAAATGTGGCAAAGAAAATACCGTTTTCGAACCGCAGTTGATATGTCAATCGTAAAGAAAAACCTATGCTAAATGTATAGGCAAATTGTGATGCCAGTGAAATGTTCACAAGTGTAGGTGTAAAGTGCCCTGAATCTGTACATTACTTTACACCAATAAAAATAAACTGATATGTCAAACATGGAACTCAGTACAGCACTAGTACAGTTTTGATAGTGTTTATAGACTAATTTCAAGTTGACAGCAATCAGAAAGAAGTAGTACGATTTTGATAAATACTGATTTTCAGGTTTCAACATAAACACATCCTCTTGACCTTTTACTCACCGGTAGAAGCATTAACTTATAAGTAAAAGGTAATCATTATTCATATAAAAAGAAGCAAATGCTTTTACTCCGACCTTTTACTCGAAGCAAATGCTTTTACTTCTACCTTATACTTATGAGCATTTAGTTCAACTTTATTCATACGGCTGATTGTGTCCACGTAACCCGCAATAACTTACATTAACATTAAGGTTAACGAAAAATCTGTGCAAACTTGTCATTTAAAACATGGTGGAATAAAAATGTGATACAGATCCTCGTAAAAGATGGTTAGACTAGTTGCGCGAACTTACTGGTTGTGCGCTGGAAGAAACTGGAAGTAATGCCAGATCAGCTGACATATTTTCAACAAAGTAAGATGGAGGACTCATATGAATAAGGCTATTCAATTTACAGATAAACCAAATTATAATCAAACGTTATAATTGACATACCGATATAAAAAAATATTATGGATTATTAAATTTCTTTTAACCACATACACAATTTTGTGGAATTGTCAAATCTGGTTATTTGATTATTAAAATGAAATGATCAAAATATGTAAAATTTTAAATTACAGCTGTCAGAATTTAAATATTATTTCATTCTAGTCAAACGTTGACTATACATTTGTTGACAGATCAATTAAGTTTCAATTAATTACTTTTTATTCATTGCTTGTATCGTGCTTGTGTAAAAAATTATTGTAAAAAATAGACAGGAAAGGTTTTCATTCAGAATTTTAATTACAAATATAAATTTGTTATGATTTTCACAAGTTACGATAGGTCAAAAGTCGATCACTTTTGAACCAAATATGGCTATTTGGGTATCTAAATATGCTCTTTGGCTCTTTTGATATCAGCAGGTTTTTTTTTTTTTGCTAGTTGACAAGTTCAACGTTCTTTTATTTGCTTCTCAGGTTTGTCAAAGTTTTTTTACTCGTCGGATTTGTCAGTCTTTTTTGCTTGTCAGGTTTACAAAAGCCTTTTTTGCTTGTCAGGTTTGCTAAAGTCTTATTGTGCTCGCCAGGTTTGTCAATTCTTTTTTACTTGTCAGGTTTGCCAAAGTATTTTTTTGCTCATCAGGTTTGCCAAAGTATTTTTTTGATCATCATGGTTGCCAAAGTCTTATTTTGCTTGTCAGGTTTGCCAAATGAAGACGTATTGCAGCAAATGGAAAATGAACCAGGTCTGTGGAGAAAGTTGCAGAAGAGAAGAGATGTTTCGATTGCACATATTATAAGACACGAAGAACTGGTCGTAACGCTACTGAAAGGAACAGTCGAGGGAAAGAACAGTAGGGGTGGACCAAGGCTAGAGTGCATGAAACAGATAATGGAAGACATGAACAATACGTAGGTGGAACTAAAAAGACTGACTGAAAACAGGGAAGCATGGAGAAATGCTGCAAACCAACCTATGAGTTGAAAACTATGGAGGAGGAGGTTTGATAAACTATTTTTTTGCTCGTCAGGTTTTCTCAAAAGTCTTATTTTGCTCGTCAGGTTCGTCAAAATCCGTTTTTAGCTTGTCAAATGTTTCAAAGTTCTTTTTTTCGTCGCTATGGCCCTTCTGAAATAAATAATAAGAATTTTAGGACTTTTTATACTGCAGGTTATTTTAGGCTTTATACTACGAGGGGCGGTTCAAAAGTAATCGACCTAGGTAAGAGATAGCGCCACCAGTATCAAATCATATTGTTTTTCATAAATCCTAACCTCCAAATGACTACTGTAAAATCTTGCGTCATTTAATTTGTGTTTGACAGTCACTGAGAGCGAACAACTTTTGCATTTTTACAAAAATTAACAAAATCGAATATCGTGCAGTGATTAGATACATTAGATGTTTTTGAAAAAGAAAACGAACGATGAGATCAACACCGAATTAAACGATGTTTATGAGGACTCTTCACCTTCGATATCAATTATTAAATATTGGACAGCTGAATTTAAACACGGTCGTAATGGTATTTTTGATAATGAGCGTCCAGGCCGACCAAAAGAGGTCATCACGCCAGAAATGGTCGATAAAATCTATGGAATAATAATCGACGATCGACGAGTGACTAAGCGCGAGATAGCTGAGGCTGCGGGCATCTCAACCGGACGGGTGCTCAACATTTTGCGTGAATATTTGGGAATGAGGAAGCTCTTTGCCAGATGGGTGCCACATTTGCTCTCAGTCGACAATAAACGCCATCATCCGACCATTTAGAACTTTTACAGGATTTTTTTCAAAGGACTTTTGTACCGTTTCGTAACCGTGGACGAAACATGGATCCATCACAACACACTAGAGACCAAAGAACAGTCGAAACAGTGGATTGCTCTTGGTGTATCAAAACCGAAGAAGGCCAAGGTGGGTCTGTCAGCCAACAAAGTCATGGCCACAGTTATTTGGGATGCGCACGGTATCATTCACATCGACTACCTAGAAGGGCAAAACGATCACGGTCGTGTATTATGCAGAGCTGTTGGACCGATTTGAAGGGAAAGCGGCCGCATTTGGCGAAGAAAAAAGTACTGTTCCACCAGGACAACGCACCGATCCACAAGTGCGCAGTCGGAATGTCAAAACTCCATGAATTGCGCTACGAATTGGTTCGTTATCCACCAGATTTGCCCCTCTGTGAGTATTATTTATTTCCAAACTTGAAGAAATGTCTCGGTGGTAAGAGATTTGGGCCAAATGAGGAAGTCATCGATGAAACAGAGGCCTATTTTGAGGGCTTCGAGAAATCGTATTATTCGGACAGCATCGAAAAATTGGAGAATCGTTGGATGAAGTGTATAGTTCTAAAACGAGACTATGTTAAGAAATAAATTGAGTTTTGCCGAAAAAGTTGTGTTTTCTTGCCTAGGCCGTTTACTTTTAACCGCCCCATGTATGTTGCTGAACCTTACGATAGGTTCTTACCAGAAATTCTTTGACTTTTAATAACGTCTATAATATACGAGTTACATACATTTCTTTCTTCTCCTCCATGATTTTTTTTTTTTTTTTTTGTGGGGCCATGTAATAGTTCTTTTGTTTAGCGCTCTAAATTCTAGGAATATTAGCGTTATCCGGTTTCTTACTTTGTACTGACATTTAGTATTGTAATAACTTTAGTTTGATCATAAAACAATTAAATATTTCGCTCTTTGTATAAAGCAATTAGCATTTAATTATTTAAAAAATTTAAATGTGCAGTGTTTCGTAGAAACAATTTTATTATTATCATTACTAAATCATAAATACATAACCCTTTTAAGTTTTAACTGGAAAATTAATAATGTTTATTTAAATAACAAAGGAAATGGAAAAAAATAATAAAATACATTTTTTATCATCCGATTATTTTAACAATTCAGTTTTCCATTTAACAAGTCAAATAGTATTTAATAGTGGTTCTATTAAGCCATTAATTGTCAATTTATAACTTCCTACACAAGTATTTCACATCTCTTTTGTAAAATAAGAGATATGGCGTTAATTCAAAGAATTTTGGACCGTTTCACCAATAAGAATTATTTTGTTAATTTTGTTGAAGTTTCTCACGAAGTGTAGGTATAATAGAATGATGGAAATAAAAAAAAAATATTGTTATTTTCGTATTGTAACATGACTTGGTGATCTACAATTATTTAGCGACAGTTTAGTGGGATTAACAGTATGTTAATGTCATTTACCTAGAATGGGCCGTATTTCTAATATTTAGGTCTTCAGGTAAAAAATATTTAAAGACATATATGTAAGTACATGCAATAAAAAAATGGTTTTAACCCATTTAAACCTACCGTCCTTTTAAAAGGATTTTCAAAAATCGCGCTAAATTAATTAGTAAAATCAAATAATTTGAGATGGGGTAATATGTTATGATCACTGTGTTTATGAAACATCATTTATAGCAAGTTTCAAACAATTGTTGTCATTTTTGTAAATTTTATTGGCGTTTCAATCGCTTACGTTTTATGAACTTTGACAATGGATAATTCTAGGAAAGTTATTTTATTATTATTCTTAAATTTTAAAATTATAAAATACATTTTATGTTAGACTGTATATTTTTATATACTCATAACCTCAAAAACTTAAATTTGGTTGAAACCGGCAAACGATATTCAATGAATAAAGCCACCGTCCTTTTAAAAGGACGGTAGGATTATATCCTACCATATTTTATTTATGAAGTTTTTGATACATTAGTGTTATTTATGTTATTTAACTTTATTTACTCAAAATAACTGAAAAATAAAACAACTTATTATCGTAACACGGCCGTCATGCTCCTGCCACGTCCTCGCGGCATCTTCAGAATTTAATAACTGCAAAATAAAACAGAGTAAACGAAAACATAATGTTAGTTTTGTCCGTCTCCTTGAGGTTCGTGACCATCCAGCGTTTCACTGAACTCCTTGAGGTCCTAGAACATTCAGCGTCGAACAAAACAAACACATCTCCTTGAGGTCCCTGACCATCCAGAGTTCCTCTGAACTCCTTGAGGTCCCTGACCATCCAGACTCAACAAGACAAACACGACCATTTTAGGTCCAACAACTCCTTGAAGTCCCTGACCATCCAGAGTTCCTCTGAACTCCTTGAGGTCCCTGACCATCCAGAGTCAAACAAAACAAACACAACTCTTTGAGGTCCCTGACCATCCATTTATTTTGCTCAAAGACGTTGCGCTGTTTGCAGCAAAAAAGCTAATTTTGTTTGTAAAAAATGAACCTTATGTAGGTTTACATCCTAAAAATTGTTTTTTGGACTATCATACAAGCAAATGATTTTATAGTTTAGTTTATATTAGAGTTTATAAAATAATTTTGGAATTAATAAAGCATTTAAATAAATAGGTTGTTATTATTCTTATAGTAGTATATAGTCCTACCGTCCTTTAAAAAGTACAGCATGTTATGGCAATTCTGATCAGTAAAAAAAAATTTTTATAATCATTTTCATGCATATTTACATATACACAATTAACTAATTTTTTACAAAAAAACATTTTTTTTTTCAAAAAAGTTTCAGGTTCAAATGGGTTAAATCATACTATATTTACTTAAAATTTACTTTTATAATGTATTATTATATTATTTATTTTGAAAAAATTTCTGTATGTTTTGTATATTATAAATACTTTATTATTTTATAATAAAACGAGTAAAATTGTTTCTCAATTGGTTGTGTGTTTTTCGTGTGAGCATTTTTCAGTGTGAGCAATTTTCGTGTGAGCATTTATCACTGTGCATTATTTTCGGTGTGAGGAATTTTCTATGTGAGCATTATTCCGTGTGAGCACTTATGACGCACTTTTCTGTGGGCATTTTTCGCGTGAGCATTCTTCTCGTGCGGATTTGTCTGGTTACGCTAATAAATGTGCAATTTTTTGAGTGAGTAAATACTTTTAATCGGATGGTGTTTGTTCCATTTTCAATGTACATAATTTAGAAAATAATAGTCCAATTTCAAAAATAATATTTTAAAGAAATTATGAAATACACCCATATTACAGTATCCAAATTCGAAGAGGTAATGGCTTAATTACACCTGGCGAGATTACTAGCTACTCGTTTGCGAATTTACTCACTGCTACCAAATTCCCTCAATATAAAATAGGGTTGTACATCGAAGGCAAAACATCGATGTTTAACATCGATGTTAACATGGCGCATGTTGAAAAAACATCGAAGGAAAACATCGAAGGAAAACATCGATGTTTAACATCGATGTTAACATGGCGCATGTTGAAAAAACATCGAAGGAAAAACATCGATGTATCGGAAACATCGATGTTTTATTAATATTAAAAAAGCTATTTATTTATATTATATAGGTTTTATTTAATAATGTAAAGATAATATAGGAAAAAAGTAACACATAATACACAAAAAGCATTTATTAGATTTTGAAATAGAAATATTCCTTTTTAATAGTAATTAATTTCACATTAATATTATTATACCCAATATAATAATCCTAATTTGTACCTACAGTCTATTCCAAACGATTAGGCGGAACTAACCGTAATTTTCAATTTTGTAATTTGTCATTAGATTTTTTTTTATATATTGGAGTTGACTTTTCCTGAACAAAATGATCAAAAGCTTCAATCAATCGGTAAAAGTAACTAGAATTGAAAATCTAGTTCCGCCTAAACCAAAGGCACAGACATTACTATTTTTACATTTCTAAAATGAAATATTGGATTTTATTACAATACTAATATAGTAATCTTAATGTTAATTTTATATTATTTAGCATAAAAATAACACTGTCATACACAATTATTTTTATACTTTTTTAAGTTGAAATAAAGTCAGTTCCTTTGGTTTAGGCGGAACTAGATTTTCAATTCTAGTTAGTTTTACCGATTAATTGAAGCTTTTGATCCTTTTGTTCAGGAAATGCCAACTTCAATATATAAAAAAATAGTTAATGACAGTTTACAAAAATCCAGGGATTGGACGAATAACAACTGGGAAAGTGTCAACAAGACTCAAAAAGAAAAAGTGTGTTGGCGTCTTTGGTCGTTCGCATTGTTTGCAAAAATTAGAAGTTTCTTCTTATTTTTTCGTATTCTGCTAACTGCTAAGAAGAATAAGAACTAACACTATTAGTATTGTTATATCACAATAGATGGCGCTTATATTTTGTGTACTAATTTTAGTAAAAATTTAATTTTTAAGATTCCAGCGCCTCTAGCGGTAGTTTCTGAATTTCAAAGTTTAAACATCGACATCGGTAGTAGACATCGATGTTTTATCGATACTATCGCCAGCTGACCATCGATGGTAAAAACATCGATGTTTTCGATACATCGATGTTTTTTTCCCATCCCTAATATAAAACGCTCTCTAGTTAACCCGTTGTTCGCTTTACTCCAGAGAGTGAAGTTTTTTGCTGGCTACACGCTACTCAAAAGGCGATTCAAGGTTTGATAGGTATTTATTATGGGACATTTGTAAATTCCATTAAATTGTTGTGGTAAGTAAAAATGTATAGCTACATAATAAGGGTATCATTAATTATAAAATTAACCTTCTATCGAATTTTTAAAACTATAATTATAAAAGATACCTTAAAAGCAAAATTGAATAAATTTATAAAAGATAACAAAATTATATCATTGAAATTAGATTTTTCTGTAACACATTATTTGTATATACATTTTTATATTTCCACGTAAAATGTATTATTTAGTAATTTGTAAGTTGGACAACAGCTGATTTGTATGTTTTATTGTTATCACTATTGTGAAAATTTAAAATTTCAGGAATTGCATTTTAATTATAAAGCCTGACGTTTATTTTGCAACTCATGTTTGATGAAATATTTGTTTTACACTCATGAATAAATTTTAATCTATTTAAAATTAAAAGGATTTGATATAAAAATCTGAAAATATACCATTATAATCCTAAATGTAACACACGATGTACTGTAGACTGAATTATTTAATTTTAGCTGTCCCGCTCGTCTTCGCTTGGGGACAATTCATTATTATGGACCTACATTTTTTAAAACTTATAACAGATCTACTCGTAATTAGATTATCGGAAGAATCAAGCTAACCCAAGAGTACATTCCCAGTATAAATTGTCGTAACTTTAGAACTACTGAACCAATTATAAAAATTGTTTCAATTCTGATTAGTGCATAAAGCGTGTATAGTATTTCCAAAATGAAATGACCACTCTTTTTAAGAAACTTAACAATGCGGTAATGGGTTTATGGCAGTAAAAAGAATTAAGAGGTGTTGAGGGAATTTAAAATTTAAATCGAATAGATGTAACACTAGTTCAATTGAAGTTTCTTAAAAACCATTAAAGATATTTTCTAAATTTATAATCCTATTGTTTCAAAATTTTAGGGGTTGTTATACTTGTTTGTTAGATAATTTTCAAAGTTCATAGCGTGCATACATTAACAACATGGCTATTTGGTGACCATTTGATTTTGAAGAAATTCCTAATTTCTATAGTGAAAATAGTGAATCTGCAAGGTGATTTGGAATGCAAAAATGTGGACGTTGACGTGGAATGCGAAAATGTGGACGTGGCTACTAAAGAAAAATGTCATTTGTCAGAAGATTGCAAAGTTCTGATACTAAACGTTTATAAAAAGTTAGTTTCGGAAGGTAATGACAAACCTATACTTAGAACTGCGGAATTAACTAGTGTTCCATACAGAACAATTCAACGTATCATTGCTCGTGGCAAAAATCAGCAGCGAACACGACCCGATTTATAAGTTTTCAAGAAAATAGATGGTTTTATGTTTAAAACAGTAATAAATAAAACATACGAATTTTATTCGCAAAATATAGTGCCGACTGTGCATCTTTTAATAAAAAAGTTGGAAGAAGACGAGATAGAATTTTCATACAAAGTTAGCCATATGCATAATTATTTGAAGTTGCTAGGATTTATTTTTGTTGCAAAAAAAAAATGATTTTTGTTTGTGCAAATTTGAAGTATTTAATATAGACTATAAAGACTTTAAAACAAAACGATTTTTAAACATGCCTATATTTATAATTCAAATTTAGCCAGTCTTAAGCCTGATAAAAATGTGAAGGAATGTCATGTGAGTATATACAGTTCATTCTAAATAGCATATTAGAAAACACGATTCTTTAAAATAATTATTACGATCCTGGCAAATGTTATTAACAGTACCATAAAGGCAGCAGGTATATATTTGATAAATTATATTATATTATATTTTTATTTATTATTTTAATTTTATTTTATTATATATGTATATTTTTTAATGAATGCACAAAAAATAAATATGTGGGATGTACTGTTCTATAAATTACAAAAAAGGACTTATACTTATAAGCAGCAGGTATAATGGTTATACTGTCAGTCATTATTGGAATCAATAAGTGACCCTCACTTATTGATTCCAATAAAAGGCCATTTAATTTTGGAAATACTATAACACTCAAGTCAGTTTCATAATAACCCTCTTATAATAATAATAATAATAATAATAAATATATTTTATGAATTATATTATATTTTTTTTATTATTTTTATTTTATTATTATTTTTTTATGAATGCGTATTAAAAAATATAAACACGTAGGATGTACTGTTCTTTAAATTAAAAAAAAATAAATAAAAAATGGACTCATTCTTATAAGCAGTAGTGTGTATATTGGAACAAATTTGAAATCTGGCCTACCATTTTCTATACATAATCCTTGGCTTTGACATATGTTGTAGAACTTTTTAAAAATGCCGCCAGTTATTTTTCACTGTACATCAACGTATAAATTTATCCATTTTGTCTTTTTATAATAATTTTATTACTGAACACTAAATGTCACTTTTAATTAATGAATTAACATTCAACAGAACTTAACAACATCAAATAACAAATGAGTTATTTGCATAAATTACGATTGTAGTCATAAATCAGTATAAGTTATTTCAATGCATTTAACTTTATGTTTGAATGTTTTGTTTTGTCTTGCAAATTGCGAATCAATTGACTATAAACACAGTTCTATCGAACCACCAAACAAACTGACAAAATATTTGTTAAATTTGGTGTGGTATTTGATGTGATAACAATAATTAGGGAGAAAATTACAGATATAAACTTTCATTTCCGGTTAATATGACCAACCTAAAATTAATCAGTTTGAATTGTATTGTTTTTATTTTGTGGCCAAAATATTGTCAAATACTTTCACATATATTTTTATGAAGAGATATATAATTTGGAAATTTTGATTATTATAATTTAATTTTTTTAGTTAAGGTAAGATATGTTTGGAATTTAAGAAGTTGCAATTTGGACTTAAAATTTCATTTCTTTGAGATCGAATTGAGATTTTTCCTTCTTTTGATCTACAGCAATATTTGTTGCATCCAAATATTTGGTATTTAATAATGGGGTGTATGAAAACTGTAGATTTGTAACTATTTTTATTTAACTGCTTAATAGTTTCGGTTTTCGCCATTTTCGAAGCAATAAAATTATGCAATAGACCAGATTGCATTAAGAGTTGCCGTGGCTCCGTGGTAAGACGGTTGTCTACGGAGCACAGGGACCCGGGTTCGATACCTTGCACCTCCTTCGGATTATTATCATCCAAAATTGTGCAGTCAGTTCTGGGGTCGACTCAGCCTCAAATAAAATGAGTACCTGTTTATACAGGGATAATAGGACCGGCCGAAACGTCACACTAGAAACGGAGAACTTACCTTCTCTGCCCCTTATACGCCTATCTAGGTGTTGGGATCCTATTATTTATTATTATTTAGTAGACCATATTAATAACTACGTCAAAAAATGGGCTTCCGTGCTGCCGCCTCTCAGTTCGTTTCCTTTTATTTGAATTTAGCATGTTGTTTTTTTTAAATTGTATTTTGGAAGTACAAATTAAGTTTTCAAAGTAAGAAAATGCTTATCATCAAAACTTATTTAAAATAAAAGTCAATAATTATTTATTAAAATTTTTATTTTATACATTATAATTTAAAATGTCATTATTTTCGGAGAACAATATTACTTTGCAGGTTAATTTTGAAAAATTTACTTTAATAATCGTTATTATGGCAAGTAACATAGCAATAAGTCTGTTTGCCATATCTAAATGGTTGGAAGGAACAATATGCTCTTATTTTATCTATTATTGTTTTTCATTTTCATGTTTCAAAAAACGAAAAAATATTCAATTAAGAATGTGACTGTAATGGTTCCAGTTTGGAGCAAAACAGTACACCATTATGCATTCTTAAACAAAATATTAATGATTACTTAGTTTTATTTAAATAAATACTAAAGATATTTCGATTTTCATATTATTTAAAAACGTTATCTATAAATATATCTTCGAATCTTTATTTATTTGTTTATAAAAACATTATTCTATAACATAAAGTATCTGAATTGTATATATTAATGTATACCTATCAAAGATATATATTTTTTGTTCCAAAATTGAAAATATTCATAAAATTAAGGTAACGAAAAAAAAAAGATGCCAAAAAGTTTCAACCGTTGGAAACCGTTGTCATATGGCAGCACATGTATGTGACGTCACACTAATATGGTCTATTGTAGATTTGCAATACCAATGAACGAAAATTTCCCATTAACCGCAGATTATTCATTATAAATTACACGATTCACATTTTTACTAGATGTCGTAATAATGGATCGTAAGTAATGATACTTATCATGTACTGATGGTATTTGCACATTATTTACATATCTAAGTATTTTAGATGTTTTCTGCAAAATAAGTATCTATTAATTTATATTTTATTATACTTCTATATTATATCACGGGATCGTTTGAAGGTTGGTAAATATTTAATTATTAATAAGGTGTATTTTATTACAATAACACTAATATCAAGTATTTCATTTGGTGGTCTAACAATATTAGTAATAAAGCATGACGTACATATATGTCACTACTTTAATTATTCAGACTAGAGTTTTTTATTTCTCGAGAATCGAGAATTATATTTTTGCTTTTCTCGAGAATTCTCGAGAAATTAGAGAAATTTCAGAAATATTCAGCAAATGTAGCAATATATATAAATAAGTAGTCTATAATTTCGTTTGATATTTCATTATCTGTAAGCTATTATCTTACACAGCATTTTAAATAAACATCGATATAAGCCTCCACTTTGGGTACGTTATTTGTTATTTACCTATATACTACATCTATATACTTTTATAATTAACAACATAAGCATAGTGGCATAGCTATATGTTATATTGAAGGTATTAAATTACGGAAAACTAGCATATGGAACATAAGTTTTATTCAGTCAAGTATTTATATATGAAATTGTACAAAATATATAATACAATACTAACATAATATATAAAATTATATAATAAACCAAAACATATAATTGTAAATTTTTTACGTATATAAATATTTAAAGTTCGTCATACCATATAATAGGTTTGATTTTTGGACCTTATTTTTGAAATAAAATTTAAAAAAACACTCGCCGATTTAGCCGTTAATCTTGTTCTTAATTTTGAAATATAACTGCCATAAGTTGAAAAATTTCGCCGATTTTATGTGGAAGTTGGTCTTACTGTCAATAGTTCGTAGAAGTAGTTGTAAATTAGTAGTAATATTACCTGTGGATTCGTATACGAGCCCAAAATCACTTGAGTACGCCTGTTCGCATTTTTTAAGATTTTTACTTAAAATATGTAGAATAAGTGAAGTAAAACGAAACATTTGCTATACTTATTATTAAAGTAGTTCAATGAACTACTTTATTATTTGTTTAAATTTAAACATATTTACCCACAAAATAAGCTTATTTATATTCATTACTGTAAAAAAATTGAACTATATAAATATTACTGAAAATATGACACAAAATTTCTCATAAAAACACATTTTTATCACTGTGTAACTCCACCCTTAAATTAAAATAGCATAAATTCGTCGTGGCATGGTGACAATGCAGCTGTTGGAAAGAGTTCCATATTTCTTGTAGTCGATCTTTTAACTTGACAATTGTTCGTGCAGGATCGTTTCTCAGTTTCTTCTTCATTCTGTTCCACAACGTTTCGATGGGTGACAAATCTGGACTACTGGAAGACCATTCAACAATTTAATATTGTTTTCCATCATTCATGACTTCACTTGCTTCGCAGTATGGCAAGAAGCACCGTCCTATTGAAAAATGTAGTCGTCTTCATTCGACTGCAGTTCTTCAATTGTAGGCAAAATATGTTGTTTTAAAATATTTATAATTTTTTTTTAGATGTAATAATGTCTTCCGCGAAGTAAAGCTACCAACACCACTAGCGGACATGCATCCCCAAACCAACACAGAAGCAGGAAACTTAATTTTTTCCGCAAGGCAATCCGTTTGATAAGTTTCCAATTTTCTTCTAATAACTCTGTTTCGAGAATCTCCCACGCAAAGCTCAAATCGGGATTCGTTACTCCAAATTATTTTATACCATTCTCCTAGCGTCTTATTTTTATGACTTTTAGATCACGCTAACCGATTTTTCTTTTATTTTTCTGTTAATAAAGGTTTTTGTTTCGCCTGAAGAATTAAAAATTTGGTTCAATAAAATGACAAAACAGTAAGACAAAGATGTATTTTCTTATAAAAATTGTATCCAATTTTCTTTAGTGCCCTTGTGCAAAGGGATCTGGAATACTTTTTGCCTATGGATTCATTCTAAAGAACAGCTAAAGCACAGTAGTTAGCACGTCGATTTTTAATCACTATCCGACTCAAAATTCCCAATTCAGTATCAGTTACCGAAGATATTTTTATAAAATGTGGTCGGTCTTGTAGCAATTGAACCAGTATTTTTATACAACCTCACAATGTCTCTAACAGTATAACGAGACAAATTTAAGGTGTTTGCTACGCTGCAGGCAGATTTGCCAGATTTTGATAAATTAATAATAGTAACTTTTCTCATGTCTTCAGATACGGCCTTACCTGGAACCATGATCAAACCGAAATATTAAAAAATAGCATTAATAAAAGACAATTGTTCGCTCGTAATAATGAAATTTGTACATGAATGAACTGAGACGACAAGTGAAAAGAACTTGTTGCAACTACCATATTCTTCATTAACAGTTTTTTTTTTTTTTTGTTAAAATTTACAAAAGTACATTTTAAGTAATTGAAGTTTCCAAAAATTACATGAATCATTCTATTAAATTTAATTTTTGACGTTTATATAAACTTTTGTAAATACTTTAACGATAAAATAGATACTGGCGTGATTTTGGGTTCGTATGTTAAATTCTTTAAGTATTGATGAAAATGTGTCATTGTCTGCTCCTCACTCTGCTGTGATTTAGCCAACTATAAAGATATTGAAATTTTATGTGATCGTCAAGTGTGTTTTCTGAAGAGTTAATTATATTCTTCGCACACTTTTGTAAGCGTAATTTCGTCATCTTGGTTTCTGCCAAAAAGTCTCATGACAGATTTTCCTAATTTAATCATTTCAGTTTTGGTTGAGATTTAAAAAAAAAGTGTCTGACTCTTCATTAAAATTAGGATTATTTAAATATTTTATTAGTGATAATGTTGGGTTTCGACGTTTTGAAATTTGTGTTTTAATCTCTGCCAGAGCCGTAGGAACGGCCTGGCATCGGGGCACTTGCCAGGGGCGCGAAATTTGATGAGGGGCGCGAGGTTTGAGAAGGGGCGCGTGGCTTGATGAACTGTCAATCAAAAATTTGACCGGGGGTAGTTTTGGATGACAGTTCTGTACTTTTCAGTCGTACCAATACCAACTTTTTAGTTTTTGTTTACAACTTAACTTTTAGTAGTTTATTAAGTTGATAAGAAGTTTATTTAGATCATATAATTAAATATAAACTTAGCACAATTAAACAATATTTATAAATTGGTTTACTATAACCAAATTGTTGTCTGCCATCTGAACCTAAAAATTTTTAAGTTGGCAATAAAAAGTAATAAGAGATGGAAGATATAAAATTTATCACTGTCTCTTATTTTTTCCCCCCACTATATTCTGTAGTATCAAAAGTTGAAATGACGTCAGAGTTGGATAGTATTGAAAAAAGTATAATGTAGAATGGACTTTACACTTATTGAATACCTTCAAAGCCGTGCAATGTGTGAAAATTCACACTTCACATCGATTTTTGTAATGTTAATTCCATAAGACCCAAGAACGTATATATACGTTCACGAGTTCTTAATTACGTAGACCTTACGTATATAAAATGTACTTAAAATTCCGTTCGTGGAGCACTATAACCTTAAAAATAACCCGTATCGAAAGGATTAAAAAAAAATAATTATTACAAAAAGTTAATTTAGAAGATCAAGAAGAGAATTCCGCATGTGCAATTCTCATATAATTCTAAGTTATTTCTCTTGAGACAACAAACAACCTATAAGGTTCCAAGGATAAATTGCTGTCAGTCATCTCACGATACACTTCTATTTAGATAATTTCTTGCAATTTTAAACCTCGATTTTAAATAAAAATATTAAGATTCCAATAAATTTGAACTTTAGATTTTTTCAAAAATACCTGTTTGTAAAATAGGACAAACAGATTGTATGTCCTTGCTTTTTTGTAATAAATAGATTCTAAGTAATTTTTTGCATTCAGAACGTTAACCTTATGCGCATAATTACTTCTGCAGTTATGATGCAACTCGTAATAAGCATGTATAATTTTTGCTATAATCACAAGTGACAACAAGTTTCTTTTTTTATAAATGTAATTTACATTTTTTAAAATACTTTTGTCGACTTTGAACTTGTCTTTATTCAGTGCTATTTTTGTATGTAATTTTTTTAAGTGAAATTATTTTTAAATTGACCTTTTTCGGGTTTCATTGTCAATGTCAATTTTAGTAGACGCGAAAATAACTAACAGTTAGGTTAGGTCAGTATTATAATGATTTTAATAATTATTTATTAAATTTTATTTTAATAATAATAGGTTATCAACGTCTATGTGGTGCATAGAACAGAGATGGTAATTACCAGAGACAAGGAACGGAACGAAAACGAATATCAACCGAAAGTTTTTAAAGAACGAAAACGAAAACAACGATACTTTTTTCCTTCCAGAACAAAAATGAAATTGATAATATTTAATACCGGTTTTAACCGGTTTAACTTAACGATCTTCAGTTTATAGTCTGATTAATAAAGACGACAGCAGAGTTGTGTTTTTCGTAGGCCCTAGGTACTCTTATAATAACTTAACAAACCTATTTCTATTTAAAAAAATAAAAATCGAAAAATTTATAATCCTCCCGTTCGAAAATATGGTATACATTTTGATTTTTTCCTCAATAAATTTTCTTTGGATTCTATACTTATTTCTTCTTTTAATTCTAAACTGTTTATTCACGTCTATATTTTATTTTAATTATTTCTATTTTCCCAGAAATTTGTATTTTTTTCACATTAATACGCTTTGGGGTAATGACAGTCAGATGAAGTTTGGTAGCTCAAGAAGAAATTGTAGTAATAGACGATTAATCTTTCACCAAATTTGTCAAATGAAAAGCAAATTGACCCTAATTTAAACATAGTACATTTACTGACGAAGTTCCGTTACCTGGACCTTCAAGTCAAGGAAGAAAAGGATCAAGGGAGAAACAACATGCTACTGTACTTACAGAGACACCATTGAAACAAATTAGTTCAAAAAGAAGATATTAAAAAAAACATCATTTAGAAGACTGGTTGCTAAAAGAAGACAATTGAATAATAAAAAAGATTAACAACAAGTCTGATTTTAATAAATGTAAGCGTAACTTGAGGTATTTAGAAAATGAGGAATCTGAAAAATATATATGATGACAGCGGTGACAATATTGAGATAGATGAAAATAAATGGCTGATATGCAGGGGCGGATCGAGGGATTGAATCGGCCCGGGCGATTTGGATGAATCGGCCCGGGCCATTTGGATGATTCGGCCCGGGCTCACGGGACTTGTTGACCATTTATAGGGAATGTTTTAAAACGCTCGAGTCCTCGGGAATAAATAAAGAACAAAGTATATTTAAATAAACTTATTTAATTTATATTTTTAATTAATAAATAAAAATACAGTCTCTAAAATAATCAAAAATATGAGTTATTTCTAAAATAATATCATAGAATTGAGCATGGGTATTTGAGTGGATAGCGTCCATCGCATCGGCCCAAAAAGCCACCGGCCCATCGGGCGATGCCCGATCGCCCGATAGGTCGATCCGCCCCTGCTGATATGTAAGGAATTCGGCAAAAATGACGAATTATGGTATCTCTGGCTTTGGGCCCATGCTGAGTGCTCTGGTAAATAATCTGCAGAGAATTATGTTTCTGACATTTGTGCAGTTCAGAGGCAGTTTAAAATCTTAAAAGGTCCTCTCTCCAGTTATTATATATTCAGGAACGATTTCTATTGTTGTTTATAAATTGTACTGAAAATGGAGCTCTTAAATAGCCCTTAACCGGAATATCCCACCATATTGACCGTTATTACCCACCTAGGTGGACAATACCGGTCATTTACATGTTTTAAAAAATATATACATTATTTAATTGAAGTAGTTAAATGCTACTGATTTAATAAAATATTTTTTATGAAAATTGTAATTATTATTGCAGTTTTCCCTTAGATGACCGCCATGAACCCATCATCCCTATACTATATTTTCGGACGGAGAGAGTAATATATAATAAAATATTTTTTGGTCCCAAAAGTCGTGTTTGAATCTCGATTCATGTAAATGTTCTATGCTTAGTTAGTTTACAACCATGAAATCCTTGTATTTTGTGAACATTTATTCTACCACTACTAGAGAAAAAAATCACTTACAAGATTATTTTATTTGTTAGTGCTTATTCAGAAAACAAATAATTGTTAGACAACAATTGAACAATTAAGTTAAATGATACAAGTGTTTTTCCATAATTAATTACAAAAAATCCATAAAAATCATTGCTGTTATCTTGATAACCGTGACATTAATAAGTCGTTGACTGGCTGATACTGAGAAATTATGGACTGTTCCTAGCACGTAGCTGTGATCCAGACCTTCGTTGCAAACCAAGCAGAACTTCATTCTAATTTTACTTTCAATATACGAGAACAAGCTAAAACTTACTCTCTAGATAAAAAAAGGCTTGGTTATTAAATTGAGTTTCAGATAATGGATGATTATAAAATGAAGATTTGATGTCAGCAAATTTATTGTAACTGTGTCACTAACAATTTTGTCATATGGTAACGCAAACAACCGTTCACAGCTCTAAATTTAATAGACTATGAGTTGTTTGAAAAAACATAGATGTCACAAGTGATGAGCCCCCTGAAGAGCTCCAAAAACACTTGGTTATACGTGTTTTTAAAATGGATATTACTCGTGAATGTTTTCGTTGGATGATTTTTTACGATTTTAGCAAAAGCCTAACTCAACAACATTGCCTAGATTAGCATCGTTCAACTTTTGATAATGAAGCACCATCAGAAAAGACTGTTTACAATTGGTTTGCAGAATTTCGTCGTGATCATGCGTCTGTCAGTGATGAATCTCGTGAAGGTCGACCAAAATCGGTTGTGATTCAAAAAACATCGATGGTATGCGCAAAATGATTGAAGAAGATCGGCATGTGACTTACCGTGAGATAGAGGCATCCTTTGGCATATCGCAGACTGCAATACATTCTATTTTGCATGGACATTTAGCTGTGAAAAATATCTGTTCCCGATGGATTCCGCGTAATTTGACCCAAGTTCAAAAAAAGGCTCGTGTTGTTTGGTGTAAGGGAATGCTAAAAAAAAAAAAATCAACCTAGACACTGCAAAATCCGTATACAACATCGTTATAGGTGACGAAACTTGGATTTATTCATATGAACCGGAAACTAAGCAACAATCTGTTTGGGTCTTCCAAGATGAAGCGAAACCCACAAAAGTTGTTCGTTCACAAATCACTTGTTTTTTCGGTTGTACTGGACATGTCGCAAACATTCCTTTTGAGGATCTGAGAACAGTTAATGCTGAATGGTGTACAATTAATTTATTTGCCAGAAGTCATCGACAATATCAGGAAAAACAACAAAAAACGTCGTATCATTCTTCATCATGACAATGTAAGCTCCCACACAGCACGTCAAACAATTAATTATTTGAATGAGAAAAACATTGAATTGTCTCATTGCCCGTATTCACCTGATTTATCCCGTAACGACTTTTTTTGTTCCCCAATGTCAAACAAAAAATGCGTGGACAGCGATTTCCATCACCTCAAGAAACTGTTGAAGCCTTCGAAACACATGTTTTTGAGATACCAACTTTAGAGTGGAAAATATGTTTCGAGAATTGGTTTGAACACATGCAAAAGTGTATAAATCTTAGAGGCAAATATTTTGTAAAGCAATAAAACAGTTTGTTCCAAAAAAATTTTTTTCTTTGTTTTTGTAAAAACTTAAAAGGTAGCCCTAGTATCAGGAAAGTAACTGTTTGCCATAATAGTTCGACTGACGGCCATTGTCACTGATATCGATTTAAAATAGGATATCTTCTATTGTTGTTCCAGAATTTCGAAGATCAACTTGTAATGAGGCTCATTTTAATGTGATCCGTAACTGGTTCAATCCATTTCTAATGGAACTTATGCTTAATTTGACATGTTCAGTTTCCAGTCTCTTCTCATGAATGTCACGATTTGCAAGAGGTTGAATTTGATTTAAATAATACAAGTTTGATTTATATAATATAAAGCAAATAAAAATAAATCCTGGAAGTATCAGAACAATTGAATTATAACCGGAACAACTCATGATGTTGATTCATTTATTAATTATAATTTTCAAAGGATTAGAAATATACTTTGTTCTACCAGGAAGAAACGTAAAACATAAAATAACATATACATTTTTCTGCAATAAAATATTTCAATAATGTCACAAACAGTTATGAACACAGCCTTGTTGTTCAATACTTATAGATGCGCGTAAAAATGACAATTTTGACCTTATATTATACTTCCTGTACAACACAAAGGACTAAAACTGGTCACATTAACTCAGATATTAATATGCGTGAAATGGCGAATGACAAACCCATATTTAAATTTGTCATAATTATTTAATTAGTTTTTTGTTCTAAAATGAGACTAAATATTTACTTTTATGTTTACATTTTTTTAGTTCACTGTTAGTTTATTGACATTTTGTTTACTGTTACTAAAAGTTAAAATAAATATTTATATGTTATTTAAAATTAGATATATCAAATGACGAGTGACAGTATTAAATTGGGGAATCTTTTTAAAATTGCAGCGCCATATGCGACAAAAGCTGGAACATTCGATAGTGACATTAAATTATTACTTGTATATTTGTTTACATGGTGAAAATGAACACGAGTTGTATTTCCCTATTTTCCGAGCTTTTTGTGCTTTTTTACCGGCCGCCAACATATATAAGGGAGGTATTGTGATTATACCGATTTTGACATTTCGAAATTTCGATGGATCTCCACGAATTGAGGTCCCTACATAACGTTTTGACTATTTTTAGCATAATGTCTGTCGGTCTGTATGTCTGTTTGTCTGTTTGTTTGTTGGTCTGTTTGTCTGTCTGTCTGTCTGTCTGTCTGTCTGTCTGTCTGTCTGTCTGTCTGTCTGTCTGTCTGTCTGTCTCTCTGTCTGTCTGTCTGTCTGTCTGTCGGTCGGTCGGTCGGTCTGTCTGTCAGTGCGTGTACACGTGCAGAGAACATTCGGCTAAAAGGATTTTTATGAAACTTCATATTTAAGCTTTTGACATCAATGGCACGAGTTGATCAACTTTTGGTAAAAATCGGTTTACTAGAAATGGGAGTTTACTCGTGTCGGTTTTAAGATTTTTGCGAATATTTCACAAGAAATATTTCGAAAAAAAAATTATTTAACAAAAGTTGCTATAAAAGCAATAACTAACAACTTTTATTTAAGACATTTTTTTTTATAAAGCAGCATATATTAAACAAGTACATTGTGATGGCGGTCGGTCCTGTGGTGGCCACAGCTGATTTTTTATTTAAAGGTAATCTACGATTTACAAAAAATGTAATAATATGCTATTCTAAAGAAATATCAAGAAAATTTTTAGTTTTTCATTATATTTTTAATTGTTTTCGACTGTCTGGAAATATAATATCAACAAAAATAAGGTAAATACAGCCTTGTTCATATGTATGGAGCACCCTAAATATTTGTGATTTTTTTGGAAGAATAAGAAAATTAAATAATGAAAGTAATATGAAGTAGTATGAAGTATAAGAGAGACAGGGACTCAAAATTTTCAAAAACTAATTAGTGTAGTGGATGATAGAACCAAGTGGTGTTCATTGGTAGCCGATGTCTGTAGCAGATATGGCACTTGATTGGATTGGAAATAATGAAAACTATTTTATTATTCAAAATAATTATGAACATTGATATATTTAATATTTTGTCACTCCCCCCTTGCTTTTATAACAGCAGCTATCCTTTGTGGCATATTGGCCACTAATTTCTTGCATGTATTTGCAGAAATTTTACCCCATTCCTCCTTTATTTTATTAACTAGTTCCAGTTTTGATTGAACATTTTTCTTCAAAGTTGGCCATAAATGCTCAATTGGATTTAAGTCGGGAGACTGTGCCCGCCAATCCAAAACGGAATTTTTTTGTCTTTGAAACCATTATCGAGAAGTGGCAGCTGCATGGCATGATGCATTATCTTGTTGGAATAAATATGTTGATTGGTCATCGTTCGTGAAAATGTACAGAAGGTCTTAAAACAATTGATAAAATTTTGATATAAGTAGAAGAATTCATCCTTCCCTCACACACAAACACTTCTCCCACGCCTGACGCTGCCATGCAGCCCCATATTATTACACTACACCCACCAAATTTAACTGTAGGGACCACACAGTCAGGGTGAAACTCTTCTCCGGTCCTTCGTCTTACATAAACCGCCCCAGGGGTGCCAAAAACCTATAAAGAATAATCTCAATTTAAGTCTCAGTATTAACTGATGATTTTTTTTTTCATAATAAAATTTTTTTATGATTTAACTTTTTTCATTAAGCAGCAATAAATATGCTTCAAAATTACCTGAATATTTGTCTCATCTGACCAAAGTACCTTTGCTCAATCATCAGGTTTCCAGTTTTTGTGAATTTTCGCCCAATGAAGCCTTCTTTTTTTATGTTTCTCTGAAAGCCAGGGTTTTTTCCGCACTTTTCGGCCTCTGAAACCATGTTCTAGTAGTCATCTTCTAACGGTTGGTGCCGAAATTTTCATAGTCGCAACAATATTAAACTCTGTAGCCAATTCAGACGATGTTCTCTTTCTATTTTTCAGTGATAGTCGATTTAAGTTTCTATCTTCTCTCTCTGATGTCTTACGATTTCTTCCAGATTTTGGCCTATATTTATGAGAGCCAGTCGTAGCGAACCGTTTTATAGCATTTTGGACCGTTTTCCTGGAGCAATTTACTTCCTGAGAAATTTTAACTTGATTCCATCCCTTTTGACTAAGACTTACAATTTGTGCACGTTTAACTTCACTCAAACTTTTTGTATTCACACTCATAATTAGTAAGTGGAAGTAACTGAACCAAATGAAAAAGAAATCACTCTACACTTGCCCAAGTCTCATTCTAATCTAAAACATTTATGTACCTAACGCATATAAACGAGTATTAACTTGCAAACTACAATATTTAAAAGGTTACGAACATGTTCAAAGCTGCAAACGAAACGTTTTTCTATGAAATATAATTAAAAACAATGTGTAAAAGTATTTTAATTTGGTTTCCTAAATAAAATTCGCATAAATTGCATTTATTTATTAGATGTTCCAAGGGTGCTCCATGCATATGAACAAGGCTGTATATTAGTAAAAAATAAAAATATCTGCCTGAAAAATTGGAAGGGCCTTTTAATATATCAACTAATGATTTAGGCAAATTTTGGGTGGAGTAAGTGCCTTTTTTCAGCATTTTCTTGGATGTAAAAAATCATCATCATTGGCGTGACAGCTCAAGGTGAGACTAGGCCTCCTGTGTCCAGGTTTCATGACCATGTTTTCAATCTATGTAAATTCAGGAGTAATATGGTCAGTATTACATGCATTTTGTTTGTAGCGTACACTGAAAAGCACCTACAGTTTATAGCCGATTGCGAGCGGCTAAGCAGAACCTGTAGTTTGTATAAATATTTTGACACAAAACATAAGCAGGAATTGTACTCACGTTCGTGCCCTTGTTCAGCGGTCAAATAGCAGGTACAAACGATTTAACGTTTGCAGCTTGATTTATGTAAAAAATCACTTTCCATAAAATGCAACGAGCAAACGCCAATGCATGGGCTTCGGTTTTGGCCCATTTTTAGTTTTTGGATCCATAGAAACCTACGATCCACTTTCTCTCTACCTCTAAATGTCGTTTCAATTGATATTGTTTCCGATTTAGGAAAATGATGTAATGTTAAAGTGGGATTCTTCTTTATCCATGATTTACATTGCAGCACACAACAAAATAAATTGTTTTTTGCCATGATTCACAAAAATAAAACACAAACAACAAAAAAATACGTATTTCTCCACTGAACAAAACAAAACAATGTCATTCTCGTATCTTCCGCAAATCAACACCAGATGTCAGGGTGCTTATGAACCCTGAAATGTGTGAAAATTCACACTTCACATTAATTTAAAAAAAAAATAATAATAATATCAAAAGGCGAAGTATATTTACCCTAGTCATAATTAAAATTCCATTTCTGTAAAATTTTTAGCCGTAATTTAGTCAACAGATCAAGGTTGTCAAAAACATTTGGAAATATTCCAGAATATAAGAAACCAGGATCTGATCTTTGCTATTAGTACAGTCCGCGGATGTACGTGTCGGCAAATAATTTCTCAGAAAAATTTGAAATGAAATAACCTTTACAGCCTGTGTTTTGCAATGTTTAAGTCAATAAAATCTTTGTTTAAAAATCACTTGACATTAGATCATTTAGATTTTTTTTTAAAGTATTTGCATTTGTCAAATAAATTACAAAAGAATAAGATAATTTAGTTTTTTGAAGACAAGTTTCATTTTGAAATAAAATATATCGTCGACATGCTTTAAAACCGTCCGAATTTCACTAATTTTTGGGGTTTTGTAGATATGACCAAAAAAAAAAACTTATAACGTCACTCATGCGTCTGTCATAACTGGAACAAAACTATTGAACATAGTAAGTTTAAATCTGGCATGCTTGTACAACTCTTTGACCCACATAGTGGGAAATTATTGAGAGTTCAAAAAGACATCGCGGGTGAAATTTAAACAAATATGTTTAATGAAAAAATAAATATTTTATAAAATTTTTGTGTGGGGTATCTAATGAAATCTTTTAATGCCAGGATAAACAAATTTTTATTTCTGAAAAATCAAATTTTAAATGGAATTTTCGTGAAAAATTGTGTCAAAAAACTTCATCCCACCATATTTTTCAGGGTTTATCTTAAAAAATGAAAATTGTTCAATAATGTACATTGATGGCAACTGGAATAGTCCTTAGGAATTTTTAATCAGATCAGTTTTTCGAAAAATATCGCAGTTTTTGTGCCGAAAAAAAAAATATATATATAATTTACAAAAACTAGAATACATATGTTACTTAAAAATTAAATTTTGGATTTTATTTTATTTTTAAAATGTAAAAATAAACTAAATAAGAAAACTATTCTCTAAATTTTTTTGAACAGATTCTAATAATTTAATGTTTTTGTCGTTCATTGGATTCCAAATCACTAAGCAATGTTCTAGTTGAGATCTAACTATTGAATTAAGTAATAGTGTTGATAGTTTCTTCGTGTGAAAAGGCTTAGTAGATCTAATTACAAAATCCAAGAATTAATAGACACCATTTATATCATCTCTTGCATTTTTTAACGATCTGTTATCGTATCAATGATTCTCTAGAACTTCACATCGTCAGTAAAATGAAGTAAAATTCGAAATATTTATAAATTGAGTTTATATATAATATTGGGTTGATGCAAAATTAATGACTTTTTTTGGGTATCAGTTTATTCAAAAAAAAAAAAAATGCTGTATGGAGAGGATCGAGCTGAGCCAGATAGACGTCGCTCTCGATGTTGAATTGCCGTTTGCCGTTTTTGTCTAGAATCCTCCACTTTTGACGCTCATCATCTTTATTCCACCAAAAGCAAATGCCCTTTGCAATGATCTCCCAATGGATTCCACTTCTGTCCCACCTTTTGCTATTCATTTTGGGATACACAAACTTGTTTCTTTTGACGATTTTGAAGAGCAACCACAATTCATCACCAGTGACAAGATTCTTCAAAAACTATGATTGCTCATTTATCTGCGGCAATTCGGTGAAAATTTTAACACGATCGGCTTTGTTGTTGTCGGAGAGTTCCCGAGGCACCCATCCAGTTAATTTTCACACCTTTTCAAGCTTTTTTAGACGACGGAAGATCGTGGATTGATCGACATTGAAGTCTTCGACCAGTAGTCGGATTGTCATGCTATCGTCCTCTTTCACGGCTGACAAAAGTGCCTGACCATCGAAATCCGATGCTCGTCCTCTTCCTTCATTATCCTTAAGACTTGTGTCATCCGATTTGAACTTGTGGAACCATCTTTCAACTTGTTTTTGACTGATTGTTCCTTTGCCGAAAAGCTCATTGAGATCGCGAAATGACTGTGCTACTTTCCATCCTTTCTCGAAGTGGTAGAGCATTATATGACGAACATGAATATGATTTTCGACACGCATTTTTTTCACCTAAAAACAAGAATATTTTTATAATTATTATATAAAGCAAGTGCCATTTATCAACACACAATAAAAACTCCAAAAAAATCGTCGTTCATTTTCTATCAACCCAATTTAAACAAAATAGACCCAAAGTGTGAACCTTGAGGTACCTCTAATTAGATTAAAATGAAACCATTACATACTATAAATTGTAACCTACTTCTAGTATAGTTAGCAAGCAAACGTAATGTATGCTGTAACTCGTTAATTTTGATATAAAAAGTGATTTAAACCTATGATGAATCAAAAGACAGAGCCACCTACCCACCGCACTCTTTTCGTGTACGTTCGAAGGCATTATGAGTAATCTCATAAGCGTTGAATTTTTTTCAACCTGTTGTACATTGTATTGTTTTTTATATTTGATTAGCAGACTTTAATTGTTTACTTTGTCGTATATAATAACAAATTACTGTCACTAGAATTTGATTCGTATTATTCCTAACATACAGAAAAAGTAACTTGGCCTTTCTAAGATTTTATAGCTTTCTTAACAAATTATTACTACAATTAAGCATAGCTATGAAAATTTAGCTTCTAATTAATTTTTTTAATTCCTATATATTACCAACACTAAAATTTAAAATAGCAGTAATTTTTTTTATGCAATGTTAAAAAATATGTTTTTAATTTGTTTGTATTAGCAGAAAACATTGTATTTTAGCGACTAATAGAAATGTTATTGGTTTTATATCGATGTTCTTTTCTTAAAATAAAATAATATTTTGAATGGCAATTTATTTTTTAACACGGATAACAAAGGTACAAATTTCAAGTTTTAAAATGTTTTTTCCAAGAGCATCATGTTTAAAAAATGTGGGCTTTTATTATTTTACGTCAGAGCTATTTTAATTTAATATGTGATGCGCATATGAAACACAGTAGAAGATACAAATCTTGCTAATAATGCAGTTGCTTAACTATTTGAATTTTGAAATAGAATTCAAAATTATTACATTTCTATCAAAATCTAGCTACCAGAGGATACCATTTTTTTTTCCTTTGCGACATTAAAATATTGTCTATAAATTTTAATAAAATAGGGGGCGTTTGTTCCATACAGTTGAAAAATACTGCACTATAGGTTCCAATATACCGCACAGGTACACCTGTAAGTGTGTAGCAGCCTTAGATACCCAAAGTTGTAGTTTGAGTCGGAAATTTGCGATTTGTTACTAATTATTTGTTGTTCATACGAGGGTAGCTCAATAAGACTTTAAAAATCTAAGAGATAGCGCTAGTAGTATCTACGAGGTGTGTAAATTAAGTAACCGGACTGATTTTTTAGTTTTTTTTTTTTTTTTTTATTCCAATTGAATTACAACTCAATATTGTCTCCCTCAATAATAACTTCCTTGGGAAGCCTCACAGTGCTGGAGACGGTTCTTCCAATCCTCATAGCAGAGCTGGAACTTGGATACTGGAATAGCTTTCAGCTGGTCGGTTACGGACGTTTGAATGTTTTCGAATGTCCCAAAATGACGTCCCTTGAGGTGATTTTTCAATTTTGGGAAGAGGAAAAAGTCTCAAGGACTCAAGTCAGGCGAATAAGGATGCTATGAGCCACAGAAATGTTTTTACTGGCTAAAAACTCGTTTATTGAAACTGCTGTGTGACAAGGCGCATTTCGCATTTTTTTTTTCTCATCCCCCATTCATTGGTCAAAATCTGATGAAAGTAGTGTGAGTCAAATTCAACTCTTCCTCTATGATTCTGACTGTCAACCGACGATCTGAACGCACAAGATCCCGGATTCTGTCAACATTTTCATCGGTTCTTGAAGATAAAGGCCTGGATCCTTGACAAAACACTGTCTTCGTAGGCCTGCTGAAATTTTCAAAAGTTTCCGTTGCACTGTGCCCAAGTTTGAAGCAAAACCTGATGGTACCACACCGTTGCTCGAAATGAATGTCACTCATTTTTAGAACGCACTAGAAAAAACTGTTTCACGGAAAAAACCTCTAAGGACAACAAAATTACTCTAGCGAGTTCACACTCGTACTGAAGGCGTGTCACATGTTCACCTGCCGTCCCTCAAAGTCCAGCGTCCCAAATGTTGCCAGATAAAGCGCTATGTTGCCCGTCTGGTTACTTAATTTACATACCTCGTAAATAAGATTGTTTCTGAAAAGTACCATCTATCAATAGATTACTGTCAAATTTTCAGCCATTTCCATCGCGTGGTTTCATTTTTACAATCGATTGAGTCAAACGACTTTTGTTATTTTGGAACAATGGAAAAAACGAGGTTCGTGCAATGATTAAACACTTTCATTTCAAAGGCAAAACACCGAACAAATAAATCAAAGCCGAGTTGGATAAAGTTCATGGCACATGAAACTGTTTACAATTGGGTGATTGGGTTTAAACGTGGTCGTACATCCACAAGTGATGAACATCGTTTGAAGAAATGATTGACAAAATCCACGATATGGTCTTGATTGATCGACGAGTCAAAGTGCGCGAACTTGTTGAGGCCACAGGCATGTCACATGGCTCAGTGGTTTCAATTTTGCACAAAAAATTGGGTTTGAAAAAAATATCGGCAAGATAAGTGCTGCGTTTGCTTACAGTGGAGAATAAACGCAATCGTGGGGTTGATGGCGAAAATTCATAAATTACGCTTCGAATTGTTGCCACATCCACCGTATTCACCAGATTTGGCCAACAGCGACTTTTTCCTGTTTCCAAACATGTAGACATGGCTCGCTGGACAAAGATTCACGTCGAACGAGGAGGTCATTGCCGAAACAGATACCTATTTTGAGGTTTTCCGGAATCGTACTTTTTGGATAGTTTGAAAAAGTTGGTGAAACGCTGGGCGAGTATCGAGCTAAAAGGAGACGAAATAAAAATGAATCAACCCAAAATAATGCGTTTTTATATTGTTTTGTAAGGACTTGACCTACCGTCGTCTATGCAAGTGTCTTTCCGTTCGTAGTATCGTGTAATTTTGTAAACTAAAATGCGTATAGTTTTAACATTTATTCAGCGCCTTTAATTTATGCAACCTAAATAACATCAATGTAACGCCGGTTGCATATTAAACTGGCGTATAACTTCACAATATTCTTAGATTGAACCTATTTTAATCAACTTTTTTGTAAAAAAAAGCTGACAATTCTAGTTCATTGTTGATATTAACGAACCACTGTTGAGTACAATAGCGTCTAGATCTTGTGCTTCGATGGTAAAAGATGGCTGTCGTGACTGGGATAAATTAAAGAGATGCTCTTGGTATTCAGAGGCGCAAGAGTGTAAAATGTCTGATAATATGAGAAGAAAAGGGGCGAGAAAATGGGAAAATGTTTGTTGACAAGAAAAACAAACATGAAAAATTCTGAAGGTATTTTTAGTTTCAAATATGTCAAATCATTTAGGATGATTTTAAAAATATGGTCAAGAAAAAGTAAATTAGATTGATTTTACTAACCAATAGCCTAACAGTATAGATCAGTGGTAACCAACCAGTCATTCGTGATTTATTTGTCGATCGTGGCATAATTTTGAGTAGATCTTTACCACTGAACTTATCATTTTGTTTCCACTAAAAATCGGCCAACGGAGTGGCCGTGCTCGTTAAATCACGCAGTTCTGACTGATAAAAACAGTCTGAATTGTGATGTTGCTGGTTCAATTTCCCGTTGGTAATATTATTCGGGCGAGAATAATATGTTAATATTACTCTCATTTTCATTCATTTTCATTCATCATCATTCACCCCCTGGCATCGCCGATTAGTTGTTTTTACTTAATGCACACATTTTTAGGGTCTCGTAGGTATGACCAAAAAAACTCTTATAGTGTCACTAGTCATACTAAAGAAAATAAAAATGTTTTAAAAAAATTCCGTTTGGGGTATCAAATGTACCATCTTAATGAATAGATAAACCAACACATTTTTATTTTAAAAAAAATATATATTTTTGCCAAAATGTGTAAAAAACCTTTTTTTCTCCCACCTTATTTCCTAGAGGGATTAGTCTAAAAATCTGAAATAATTCTTATAGACCGGGGAGCTCATGACATTTTTGGTCTCCGATTTCATACAGCATGCCTTTTGGAGGAGAGAATATTTACCCTGTGAAAACAAAAAAGGGATGGTACTAAACCCCTGCACGCTTTCCGGTCATAGGGAAAATTGCATTTCCACTTGCACAAAATTTTTGTGTTTTTCTCTGATTTAATATTGCTTGCCCTTTTGTCAAAAGAAAGTTATAACAAATTTAAAGTCTTTTAATTATATGCATGCTGTATGAAAACGCGGAAAATCATATTTTTTTATTACAAGATCACATGACCGTTTGAGCCCTTTGGGACCCTCCGAATCGCTTGCATATATTTAAAAGACTTTAAATTTGTTATAACTTTCTTTTGACAAAAGGGCAAGCAATATTAAGTCAGAGAAAAGCACAAAAATTTTGTGTTTAAGTGGAAATGCAATTTTCCCTATGACCGGAAAGCGTGCAGGGGTTTAGTACCATCCCTTTTTTGTTGTCACAGGGTAAATATTCTCTCCTCCAAAAGGCATGCTGTATGAAATCGGAGACCAAAAACTGTCATGAGCTCCCGGTCTATTAATAATGTACATTAATGGAAATAGGAATAGTTCCAGAATTTTTTTATCAGAGTATTATTTCGTAAAATATCGTTTTTTTTTTGTGTCGTTGAAAAAAAAATTATTTTTTCTGAAATCATCAGTGAAATAACGTCAAATCGTCAGTGAAGTAAACTTTTTCTGTACGATTTCCTGTATGCTGGTTGCATACCTAAACATTAAAACAAGTAAACAAACAAATGTCAAACGTGGTTGAACAAATATTTCTATCGAATACATTAAAAAAGGTAAAGAAAATATTAATAGATAATATGTTTTTGCTTAATAATTGTTAAAATACACTTTTGCATAGATAGTAATCAGTTATATGTGTAAAGTACTACTAACATAAAAATTAAATATTTCATTTATACAAATTCAGAATTTGAGAAAAAAAAATTAATGTTTTGGCACTGAAGCTCTTTTTATCATTCACGTGATTATCTACCTCGGCTAACACCTCGGAAAATAATATCCACCATTCGTGATCTCGACTTCATTGGCTTGGTACACAAATAAATATTATTTAAATTTATTGTGTGGTATAAAAAGAAAGCTCTTAAGAAGTAGATTAAGGAACGAAAAGTAGTTTTAAATTTGTATATTTTAACACAATTTTAGAAAAAGTGCTAAAAATACTAGCACGAGAGCATCTCAATTACAGTTGTAGGCCTCTAGATGAAAGCACGTGATTTATTTTTTCAAAATTTATCGAAAATTATGATTTTTTTATCATGTTCACAATTATAATGCCCACAGTTTATTGTAACTTACTAAATACCTACAAAAACCTGAAATGTGTAAAAATTCACACTTAACATATTTTTTTTCACATGAATTTCATGCATTTTGAAGTTCAGGTAGAACTCGATATACGCCGGTTCGATATACGCCGATTGACTTTTACGCTTGCGCCGAATAAACTATCGTACGCCAAGAATTTCTCGATCTGATCGGGAAAGTACCACGCCAACTGGACTGGACAACGCTCCAGTATCATCGAGTATAAGTATCCTTCTACACGTCTGACGTATATCTAGTTTAATTATTCGTAATTAAATTAGTTTATTTGTTTCTATTAAATAAGTGTTTTTTTGCATACGCATATACAAAAGGGTACAGTAAAACAAATACCATGTGTGAGAAAAGGAGAAAGGAAATGTTAACTCAAGATGGACCTAAAAGGGCTAGTATTTCTATCTCCCTTGAGAAGAAGATGGAAGTTATTAGACGAATGGAAAGTGGGGGAAAACGTCCCGATGTGTGCAGGATAATGAATTTACTGCCTTCTGGGTGTATTCTGTAAGAAATGCGTTAAAATTAGCGTCAGGTTAATATTTTTTTTTTTATTTTAACTCCATGTCTAACGTCATTATCCAAAAATGCTATTCTGTAAGAGCATTTGTTAAAGTACAATATAATACAATATTTGTTAACGCGAGGCGCTAACTCACCCTGTAGAGAGGCTAATATTAACTGCACGCGCATGCGCTGTTACGTTGAATTTTAACAGGAGTATTTATTTTGTCAAATGCCAAGAGAATCTTAACCTAATATTTCGGTGTTGAATTAAATATTCAGTGTCGAAATTTATTTTAAAAATGGAACAGAAATGTTTGGTCCTGTGATACTCATTATAACTGGTTTCCACAGTGTATTAAATAAAAATATAACTTTATTCAACTTTTGTTTAGTCAATTTATATACTACATTGTATTATAACAGTTTATCTAATTTTTTAATAATATGTGAATTATATGTTCATTCTATTTTTAAAAAGGTGTTCGGTGATATTAATTATTAAATTTGATTTATTACGCTATTTCTACCCTTGAATAACACTGTTGTGATCGTCATTATCAATCTCATCAATTGTTTCTTCAAATAATACACCATTAAAATGTACTGCGATATTTTGAAACACGGCGGAGGCATAAGTGAAGTTTTGTAGCTTTCAGAGAATTATAATTTTAAGTTCTGTGTTCAATAAAAACCAAAACTGCTCTCCAATACTCGATTTACTTCCTTTCTATACAATTACTTGAACTTGCGTCTGGGTTACCTGTATCACAAAAATTATGAAGCGTCCTTCTTATCTCTACTGTAAAGAATTCACTTTAAATAGTAATAGAAAGTTGATTAATAGTCCTACCGTCTTGTGTTTTATTCATTTTTTTTTTAAATAACATGACATTTACTTGAATAGGATCAGCCATTTTTGCAAACTAAACACTAGCGTTAACTTTTAAAGCCACCGTTTCGGCAGGCGCTTATTGTAGAACGTTAACTGGCTATTTTAACGCCGCTGCGCTATAATTTTATCACATATATGTTTAGCGAATAGCATTTAGGTTAAAAATGGTGTTAAAAAAATTAACGTCAGTTTCTGACGCTAAGATTTTAACATCATGCTTAGAGAATAGACCCGTGCAACTGTTACTACCATTATGAAAAATTCAGATAAAATCAAACAATCTGCTCAGCAAACTACAGACGCTAAGTACGAGTCAACGAGTACTAAGTCAAATAAAATATCGTTATAGATACTCTTTATGTCTATTGTTTATTTACTTGGAACCTAACCCTATACCCTCACTATAAGTTGGGTTCATTTTACGCCAGTTCAGTTTACGCCGGTTGTCCTAGGTTCCGAAACTGTGGCGTATATCGAGTTCTACCTGTCCATGAAAATAAAACTAAATTGTGTAATGCGAATCATAGTTCCGTAAACAAAATTTCAGTGAAAATTATAATAATTTTGTAATATCAATCACTGATATAATATTTGCTTAGTCATAATTCAATAAATAGAAAGTAAATTCGCTCATTGTATCTGTTATGTTAATATTATAAGTAAAAGACTTTCTCTGCTACATTGCTTTAAACAATTTACTACTAAATGTTTAGCCAATGCGAAATAAATATATAGTTTAACACTTTAAGTGTATACTACGATATGGAAATACATTACCCTGCTCTTATTAGAAATTATAATAATATGATTATTGTTATTAAAGTATGAGGTGTGAGGTTTTAATTTATTTATAGTCTTCCGGGTAGAAATAATCTCCAACACTACTCCAGGGATAATTTTGTTTAAAAGTCATGTTGAAAACTGACATCTAGTGGTGAAAAATGAAATTAATCTTCCTTCTGGCTAAGTTAAATGTATTATCATTTATTTTGTTTTATTCTGAAATGTGCAGTGAATGTTAAAAATCATTTATTGTATACTGTGTTCTTCTAATTTTAGATTAAATACAGGAAACAACAAGCAGATTAGCCAACGGAGTGGCCGAGATCGTTAATTCACGCAGTTCTGACTGGTTAAAACAAAATTATGAGGTGGCTGGTTCAAGTTCCTGTTGGTCATATTATTCAGGCGATAATAATATGTTAACATCGGGGCTTCGAACCGGAACTCAACCGAAAACCGAAAAAACCGTTATTTTTGTCGATACGAAAACCGGAGTTGAACCGAAAAAAATATCGGATTATTTCGGTTCAGATAATGTTTATGGGAGTGAATATAAAATACATTTTATTGAAGATAATTTTTAAATTGATGACGAAAGTCTTTTAAACGAAAGTTTTTTAACTGATAAGTAAAAAAAAATTGCGCTTCTATTATTTCGGGAGGGGAGGGTGAACGCCCAGAACCCGGGGGTTGAACGCTCACAACCCGGGGGTTGAACGCCCAGATTTAATAGTAAGATCATATATAAAGAAAATTGTTTATATTAAGGAAATAAATCTTTTATTTCTATGCATTTTTTCATTTAGATGAATATTTGGGGAGTACGGGGGGCATCTTAGCTTTAAGATATTTAAAAAGTTTAGCTTTAAACTTTTTAAATATCTCCTTTATTATTAACTTAAAAGCAAAAACGGATATTACAAAAACTGTTAATAATAAGAAAATTCTTTATTGTTCTATACACTTTTTGGAATATTTGGGGAGCTTGGAGGTACACCCTAAAACTAAAAACTTGAAATATCGCACTTAATATTTACTTTATTTGTGTATGAGAAGACATTTTTTCTTTTGTTTAATGTAGTTTTTAATAAGATTTTTTAGGGGACAAGGAGAGTGCAACTAATAAGGTCTTTTCTAAATTCTTTTAAAAATTTTAAGATCGTCTGCTAATAAAAAAAAGTTCGAATATTTTATGGCTTTGTAGATGTTATTTACATACGTTATAACGAAAAGTGGACTCAAATGAGATCCCTGTGGCACACCAGAAATATTTGTAAAATTGAAGTGATATGTTTGATAAATGGGACAGCCTGCATTTCCTCCTCCCTTCATTTTATTTAAATCTATGAAATGAATCTATACATTGCATATTTTTACTTACGTTCTTTTGCTGGCCAGCCTGAGAAGTATCAATGAACTAGCTATAGAACTCGACTTAAAATTGAATACTAAATATTTAGAAAACCAAGAACTTGGTTAACGGAAACCATTTGTAATACTTCGTTGATTCTGCAAGTCTAATAAATTGATCAGGAACTACATAAAATTATAGTAAATTTTATAAAAATATAATTTTATTTAAAAGTTTTATTACATATCTTTATGGTTATTTACAAAGAATATTTCAGTTATGCCTTTTAGAAATATGGCACGAAATTTAAATTACAGAGGTAGACTTATTAAATTTTTTCTTTACAAAGTTGAAATCTGTAGAAAAAAATTACTATTGTTACTTCTAGATATTTCTAAGGCATATTATAGCACTGGTGTGCTAACAACTATGGGCCGGTTTCTGAAAGCTCAGTTAACTATTACCAAATGGTCAGAAAATGATTGTTATGGTAACTTATGGGATTGTTATATTGTAACCGAGTTTAGCCAAATGGTTAAACTCAGCTAAGCTTTCAGAAACCGGACCTATATGATACTATAATACAACTATAGTTACAGAATCTTTGCGTATTATTCTAATGATACGATGCCTTTTTGGCAGGACAGTTTTTTTTTTTTTTATACAATTATACCTTTTATAGTTGTATTTAGTATCATTGTTAAAATATAATATCATTGGTATTTTAGATGACTTTTTACAATTTTATATTGCAAAACTCCCAGCTGTCTAATACTATCATTTACAATATTACTATTTTAAAATAACTATATACAAATCTTATTAACTAATTGACTTATTAATAGTAGACCAGACTTTATGCCACTGTCAAATGTAGATTTTTCTGTACAGATAATGTATTAAAAATAAAATTACAAGCAAAGTAGAGAGCACAAGTTGAAGCTTGTTTTTAGTTTGACCACAGTATATTCCAATAATGGCGAACCTATGACACGCGTGTCACGGGTGACACACCAAGGCATTTTGTGTGACACGCATCGTTTACGGTCTTCGGTCAAGAACAATGAACGCATCTGGCCTCAAGTGTTTCTCGACTTGAGGTCCAAGCTTGGGAATCTGGCAAGAAATCGTTTAGAGAATGAAAAAGAGTGCCACTACGAACAGGAAATTTGGAGTGCTTGGAACCGATTACCGGACACTTTTAGCACTTTGAAAAATCTAGCGATGGCTTTATTCATATTTTTCCCCCTACGTACTTTTGTGAGACCTTAATCTCGGTGTTAAATAATATTAAAACCAATAAAACTGACTGACAGATGAAATTAGTAGCGCTTGCTTGGGCTTCAAGTGCACGAAATACCAACCTTCAATTGAAAATTTAGCAAATGCAAATCAGCAATAAAAAAGTCACTAATGTAAAGAATGATTTGTTTTTGCTTTTTTAACAAATAAATATATCAAAAATATAACTATTTTTTTACTAGACCTGCTAATATCACAAAATTATGGATATTTCTAAACGTGACACGGTATCCGAGTTAAGCTAGTTTTTGTTATTCCTGAATTTTGACACACCAAGCTCAAAATATTCGCCATTACTGGTATATACAATAGTTTTACTTGTTGTCGGTTAGTTTGAAGTTGATGGGGCAAATTTTCGTGACCTTGCCTTGGCTAGGAAAGTTAAGATGATATAGACTACGCAAATGGATACGGACGAAGCTTTATATTAGAATGGCTGAACGTAATTGACTTTGTAAATAAGATTGTAAAAATTAAATTGGATTTTAAATAAGATAATTGAAAATTTTAAAGATTTGCATTAAGCAGGGAATTAGTTACAAAATGATATTTGGACATATGTTACTAAAAATTTAATTTTGAAATTTGTCGAAATTATAAATTTAGCATTTTGTAACTAAAAATGAATTTTGAATACGCTACATATTATTATTTTATTTAATACTAAAACTATTGCAAGTAGTGCAATAAAGTTGGAAAAATATTTAAGATTTTTGTCTTTTAATTATCAATTTCAGTTAAGTAAATATAGTATTAATTTTAAAACTTCAGAACTGACGTCAACAAGATGGCTACTGAACCATCAGCTGATTGTAACCTACAATATGGACATTTAATATTTTACGGATGAGCACGCATATGCGTGGAATATGAATTTTTATTTTCTACATGTAATTTGACCAGCTTTATGTGTTGGATATATCTAATAGTTGTAGATAAATATAGTTTCTAAACAGTTTTTGGTTCCTTGAACCAATTATGCCAACATTGACAAAGCTTAACACATTGAATTTGTTGCAAATTTGTGCTAGCGTTGATCAGAAAATTTTATGAAACTTACGGAGAAATTTTTATTATTATGCTCTAACAAACCTATTTTTATATACTGTTTTATAACTTTTAATTACTTTTTTCTTTAAAGTTGCTCATTTAAAAATCGCCGCTTTATATTGGAATGGAAGCAGTAAACAATTATTTTACAACTTTTTTAAACCATTATAAAAAAGTCCTTTCATGAATAAGGTTTCTACTATCTGTTGATTTCTATGAAACTATCACAATTATTAATATCTTATTGGTAATAATACAGAATGTCCAAAAAACTGTATAATGGTGCCTCAACATGTTTCTGGAACCCATTGTTCTACTTATTCAGGAGCTATTTGAGGATGAGGATGAATTTTATGTTCAACAAAATGGAGTACCTCTATGTTTTCATCACGATATTAGCGTTTATGTGAATGAAACTATTCCAAATAGATTATTTGGATGAAGAGGCAGTGTTTAGTATTTTCCACGCTTATCAGATTTAGCCCCACTGGATTTTTATTTATGGAGATACCTCAAAGTTTATATCTCAAATCCAACAACAATCGCCGAATTGCGGCAGGGCAATGATGCCTACAGAGCCTAGCTGTCATGAAAGTAGATAACACTAAGTACGGAATTGTCAGATAAGATAAGGTGTTCCTCAAGGTTGTGTACTGTTGCTCTGCTGCACAATTATTATATTGAACATCTTGTGAGATTTTTATTGGATGAATAGAATGCCTGAATCTCAGTTGGAGGACAAAAAAGTTTCTGTATTGCTTAGTAAATTATCTTTTGTCTAATATTTAATAATTCTACATTTCTTTATCGCTATCTATATTTCCCAAGCCAGTCTTCTTTAATTAAGTCCGCACCTTTTTCACCAATCATAATCACAGCAGCATTTGTATTTCCACTAACAATAGTAGGCATTATAGACGCATCAATAACTCTAAGACTTTTAAATCCATACACTTTTAACCTTGGATCTACCACTGCAGTATCATCCCATTTAGGTCCCATCTTGCATGTTCCAACAGGATGATAAATTGTCATTGAAATTGTTCTGATGTGGCATTCCCAGTACTGGTCAGAAGCAAAAGGAAGATGTTTACAATTAGGAAATGGTATTGTGTGGAGTTTAGAGTTAAATTGTTTAAAAGCTTTGGCATTAGACACTTTAATAGCTAGTTTTGCTCCTTCAACTAACGTGGCTATATCAAAGGGATCAGAAAAATAGTTTGGATTTATTAATGGATAATGAAAGGGATTAGAACTTTTTAATTTAATCCATCCTCTAGATCTTGGACGAAGTAATAAAGGAATTATACACCAGCTATCCTTGTGTCTGATTGGATGGTATACAGTTCTATATAGATTTTCTGTAATTCCTAATACTTTCTTGACTCTAGCTCCTTGGTCGGAGTTTATACTTGCTGGTGCCATATGGAATTGGATATCTGGCCATGTTCCAGACTGATTGGCTAATGGTGTGTTTACAAATGCTACTCCTTCCAATCCTCCAAGTATTGACATCGGTCCTTTATTTCTCCATAAGTAATCCATTGTTATATGAAATGCTTGTAGACGGTTTTGGACTATTGACACTGGTTTATCGACTAGGAAGGTAAGGCCTCCCATTCCGACGTGATCTTGTAGGTTTTCGCCAACTTGGAGGTCTTTTAAGATGGTTATTCCGTGTTTTTCAAGTTCTTTTTTTGGACCAATACCTAAAAATCAACAAGAATTGTAAAATTACACTTAAGACACAAAGCCACATAAAGAAAATAACAGGAGAATGAAGCTTGTGGAAACCTGATGAATTTGGAGTTGATTATTTTTAATATACACACATCTAGAGAAGCAATAAACAATCATTTTTAAATAGATGCGTCTGTATTTGATGTCGTCCCTTAGTCAGAGCAACATTTCTTTCCACTAATCATAGGAGGGTTGTATAGCTTTTGCCCGTGTTTTTTTTAAACAGCAATAACGACACATTGTTAATGAAACAACATTTATATATTTAATATCATGAACACGTTCTTTATTCAGAATTACAACTTTTGGAAAAACACTGTGTGGGACGTAACTGACAGTAGGCGTTTACGTTTATTCAATCCACAAAATTGCTCAGATTGATCTGGTGACGTCACAAAATTGCTCACATTTTGCTAACATTTTCGTAAGTTAAGTAGTGACGCCTGGTGACGGTGGCGCTAAATGCAACTGTCAAATTTCTGTCGTTGATTACAACTGTTACCGCGTGGTTATAAATAAGAGTTTATTAATTACCAATAATAGAGTGCTATCACAAACAGCACTTATTTCGTCCATTTTATTATGTTTACATCGCTTTCCAATTGGTTGCAAGATTCAATTTACCCGCGTTAACCTCCAACACCAGCAACCATGAATCCAAGCAATCCTGCTAGATCATCAGTTTAGAAATGCTCGGAGCGCTCTGGCAGATCAATCGGATAGACTAAAAAGAAGCTAATATGTACCGACTGACTTTACGCACGGATCACTCGATGTGATCTGACTGACTAAACGTAAACACCTATTAAGTAATAGGTACCTGGCGTGTACTATTCACACTTTACCGGCACGAACCAGCGTCAGTAACAACTGTTGTCGACGCAGACAACCAGTAAGCAGGAACTTGCTTCCACTATGCGCCAATTGGTGCATTCAAGATTCAAGATTTTCGGTAATGATTCGTTCTAAAAAATCTTCTCCTTCAATTTGAACACGTTGAAGAAGTTTTGGTGAAATTTCGTGTAAATTTGGCTTTGCAGGTAACAAAAAATCTTTTTCTATATCGGTATTTGAAAGTTTTTTAAGCGTTGGGATAAATGTGTATTAAACAAAGGCATTATTAGAAAAAAATAAATGCATTTCATTCTGTTGTTGCTGTATAAAAAGTCCAGGTTAAATCTATATTAAACCCGTCTATAACAAGAGTTTTATTATAGTATCTTGAGGAGTTTAAATTATTCTAGTACTAACCTGAGAGCATGAGAAGTTGCGGTGTATTAATTGATCCTGCACTAACAACCACTTCTTTCCTCGCTTTTACACTCTGTTTCTTTCCATTTCTATAAAACTCAACACCATAAGCTTCCATTGTAAAAGGATTGATGAGTAATTTAGTGACATGTGCGTTGAGAGCTATGTGTAGATTTTCTCTTAACCGGGCTGGTCGGAGAAAAGCTTTGGCAGTACTGCATCGACTTGCTCGACGAATTGTTCCTTGGGCTATCATAAACCCGGTTTGGTGTTCACCATTTATGTCACGGTTAGGGTAACCGAGTTCCATTCCAGCTTGTACAAAGGCAACGACTAAAGGTGTTCGCCAAGGAGCTTCCTGTACCTAAAAAAGTATTTAAGATAAATTAATATAGACCCATTATTTGTAGATGCTATTACAGTTTTATTTTTTACAGTAGTACCAATTTCAGGAACTTTATTTACCTTAAATTTGCTTTAATAGTATACTAATCGCCCCGCCCGGAGACAATTCGTTATTATTGACCTACATTTTTTTGGAACTTACAGCATACCTACTCATAATTAGGTGACCAGACAGAAGACATTACTGTAAACAATATTTTTAGTTTTACCATTAGGCGCTAGCAGGTAATAATTGTCGCTAGACACCTAAACATGCTACATATAATTCCCCATGTGAGAAGCCTGGACTCCGCAAATCAACGCTAGCTATCTTCAGGGTTTGACCCTGCGACTTATTAACAGTCATTGCAAAACAACTTCTGATAGGTAATGGAAGCGCTTGAACTGAAATTGTAAAATTTTATGAATCATCGGTATTACTACATTTTCTCCTGTACCGCGACGAATCATAATACCACTACTACATATTCTCTCTGTTAGCGTGTTGAGAAGCGGTTGTATCTACTACTCTTCACCTGTAAGCGTATTTCATTGTATAATTTTGGCGAGATTATATTCCTCAGTAACATTATTGGTGCACCTAATTTCAAAGTAAGAGTATGTAGAGGCAATCTTGATGGATTAAGGCAATTCAGGAATTCGACTCGATAGTGAATGGCATCTTGCTCATCAACAACCGTGTTGACAGACATGTAAGTATGGGAGAGAGATTCAAACTTATCGAAGATTACATTCCCAATAAAAATAGTCGTAACTTTGGAAGTACTGAACCGATTTAAAAAATACTTTCAATCCTGATTAGTGAATAAATCGTGTACCAATTTTGCTACTGAAGAAAAATATGTTGTCATTGATAATTTCAAGAAAATGCGTTAAATATAAACCGAAAAGATGAATTTTGTATTAGCCGCGAGTATACATATCATTATATTTGTGGAACTAATGAAAAATTTTAAAAATTCTCTCCATTCTGAAGTATATAAATCGTGTACCAACTGGCTGCTGACGATACCTATGTTATCGCTGATAATTTCAAGTGAATGGGTAAAATATTAATGGAAAACATCGATTTCGTTTTACCAGTTACATTTTATTATAATTTTGGAACTACTCAACCTATCTTAATAGAACACCGCTGAAGATCTAACCAGATGATGTAACTACAGAAAAAAAAAAAATTGATGTGAAGTGTGAATTTTCACACATTTCAGGATTTTGCAGGTATTTAGTAAGTGAATGATGATTATTTTGGATGCGAAAACAAATTTTATATTAAAATATTTTTTTTTATTAATTTTAATTCGAACGCCTAATACCATTATTTAAGTTTCTAAATATGTGTAGTATTTTTTTTTATATAGCAAGGTTCATAAAGAATTTTAAAAATTGCGCCTATGGCTTCCATTGGTTGTTATAAGTTCCGTCCCTCTGATTTCGTGTACATTGAAACAGAATTAAATTATAATTTAAACAATTTCCACTGGTTATTAAATTTACGCTTTTAAAAATTAAATGCAACATTTGCCAAAATATAACTAGAATTTTGAAAAAATAATTTAAACAATATAAAAATTAAGAAAAAAAACAAAAAATAATATAGTCTCCTCCGACAGGGTTCGATCCCTTTCGGATTGGGTTACTTGGTTGAAAAATCAGCGTCAAATACCACTACACCAGCAACACACGTTCGAGTGTGGCGTGTTACAAAGCTATAACTTGTGTACATTATTAGCCAGAAATCACAAAAAATGCGTTTTTCTCCAAAAACATAATCTGATCAAAAATTCCTGTTGTACTATTCCGGTTCACACCAATGTACATTACTTAGAATTTTTTCAGATTTTTAGATTAAACCATCTGGGCTACAGGGTGTGGGACAAAAAAATTTTTGCACAATTTTGGCAAAAATCGCTTCAAAATAATTTATTTTGCAAAAATAAAAATTTGATCGTTAATCCACGTACCAAGGGCTGTCATTTGATACCCTACTCAGAATTATAAAAAAATATTTTTTTTTTCGATGAGCACATATTTATTTATATTTTTAGGGGGATATGTTTTTTAAATGTTTTAGTATTTTTCCTATGTGCGGGTCAAAGAGTTGTATAAGCATGCCAAATTTCAACTCTCTAGGTTTAGCCGTTTGGCTACAATTTTTACCGAACAGACAGACAGACAGACAGACAGACAGACAGACAGACAGACAGACAGACGACAAAATGACGGTATAAGGGTTTTTTGGTCATACCTACAAAACCCTAAAAATGAAAATTGGACCAGCAGTTGAATTATTATTGATCCATAACAAAACCGTAGTGCATGGACAATAATATGAATCAAAGTAGTATCATTCTTATGTTTATATAGAGATCTCCTTTGATTCATCTTCATGCCCATGAAATTCGGTTAAATTATGGTTCTATTATAAACTAGACTTAAATCCAGATCTGAAAGCATTTATTTCTATTCCGTCCAGCTTATCCATGGTCAAGGTAGTTCTAGCGATAGCCTACATCCAATAGAATTGAGTACTGACACACTCGTATACCCAGTCTGGTGGTCAAATATTGTACTAGGCCCTCTAGTACTGTTTGAACGTATTACATATGTTCTAGTGATGAATTTTTGTTAGAATGTTGATTGAAGTTGTGAAAAATTATAAAAGTAGAACAAATTGTAGTGTTTTTGGCTGTCATTCAAGACAGAACAAAGATAGGCATCTTAGTTTTTTTCTTTTCTTAAGAAAAATGGAGGGAAAGTTAATATTAAGTCCAGATTGGGAAAAGATTTGGTTATGGACAGGAGGAAGGCATGGGAATATATTTTGAGTTAAAAAGTAACTGATAATATGCGAGTTTGTTCATTACATTTGTCGCAGAAAAACAAAACTGCACTAATATGCTTGCACCTACAAGTTGCATATTTAACTTTTAGCTGCTCCTGTCCAATTAAAACTAATTTTATTTCATGAGGCAATGAACATAATGCACTTGTTTGCAAACAGAATCCATATATTGTAAATTCTGATGAGCGACATTCAGATGTACCACATAAAATTACGCACCCGGTATTTAACACGTGCTCAACTACAAATTACACTACAATAAATCTACTGAAATTAAACTTTAAATACTGTAATTTGATGCCCACCTTCTGTTATATACCTCGATACATGTGTAGCGCTTAAAAATGAAAAAATTTCGGAAATATTTACTCGCATTTTCATAAAATAAAAATATACTGTGCTTAAATTAACCTGTTTACTATTAGCATATTGACAGCTGAGTACTAGAGACAACAGCCATATTGCCTTGGAGCACAGCGCCGCCACCGGCGATGTCACTTCTTAATAGCACACAAGGCTGTAGGGGCGATGTGGACAACGATCGTTCATAATAAAAGCATTGTAGATACCATGTTATATTTTTACCTTCATGCTTTTTATTAGACGTAGATAAAAAATAGTCTGACTTGGAAGACTATTAGATTTTGGTTTTTAGGACTTAGGAACAATTAATAAAATTACGTACTTTCATTTAACTGTGTAGATATGTGAGAGCTTCTTACCGTTAATGGACCTCCTGAGTTATGATAAGCCGTTCTGGCTAAGTAAGGATTTCTGTTGTCTTCTGATTTCTTAAAATAATGCAATACATTTTCAAAGTTCCAGCCAGGATTTCCTAAAGACTGCCAATAATCGAAATCATGACGATTTCCACGTACATAAATCATATAATTTAATACACTTGAGCCTCCTAGTACTTTTCCTCTGGGCCAATTGCATCTTCCATTATTCATACCAAGACATGCTTGCCCTAAAACATTTATAAAATTAAGACTAATTTTAAAAATCTAATCATTATTGGCGTTAGTTGACTCAGAAGTTATTATTCCACCCGTAATTTTATTTGCAATATTTTTACAGTTATTTATTTTACCATTTGGTTCTGTTTTATATTGCCAGTCAAAGTTGCTTAACTGTAGATATGCGGATAAACTTGGCACATCCGTAATTTCATTTTCATCAGGACCAGCTTCTAATAATAATACTTTCCATTCAGGGATTTCTGATAACCTAAAAACATAAAAATAATATCAACAACACAAAAATAAACTTACATAATCACAAAATTGTTATTTTGTTTAAGATAATACTGAAAAAATTATTTATTTCGAATAATAAATATGTTTGCCAGGATTTTATGCTTTCTGAACCTTATCCTGGTATTCATTTGTACATTTTCCTGGCGGTTTTCCGTCTGTCCGGTCTTCTGTTTGTCCGTTTGTCTGTCCATACGTCATTCCTTTAGCATCAATTAAGAACGGTTATGTAATGCTAATCTTGTAAAAGAAACTGGTGGTTAATATATCTGTAACATTTTATTGTATGGCTGGGTTTCAAAGACATGCAATTCAAAAGTTTTGGAAAGGACGGGGAAAAGTAAATACTTAAAAACAATATTTATTGCTGAGACAAAGTAAGGTCTTATCTATATTAGACATGTTCGTATTCTGAATATTTTTACACCGCTGTAACATTAAGGAACTGGCTAAATTAAACACTGTTTAATTTATTTGTGTATTCAGAAACATAGTAACTATTTTTTTAAACAATATCTAAAGTAAACAGTGTTTAAATAAAGAAAACTGAAAATTGTGCGAGTTGGTAATAAAACAATGAACTAAACTGTAATTATGAAACTCATAGCTACTTAGTTTTATAGAGTAATAGAGTATAAAGTTGAGAAAAACTGTTTATACCATTAAAATATATTTTGAGATTATTTTTGCTTGAACATACACGATATAAACTTTATTAAATGATATAGATAATGTAAAGCAAAAAGAGAACGTTCAGATAGTTCGAAAAAAGATTGTCTTCTATTTCTAAAATATTATTATTAGAAAATTTTTATCACGGAAATGTTGATATAAAGCTAAAGAAGAATTATTTTCGGAAATTTTTGGAGAATTTTGTGTTTTATCTTCAGAATTATGAAGGACGTCTGCCTGGGTGTTCGGTTCGCACATTCAAATAAAAAGATTTTTCTATTTATAAGTAACGCCAGGTTTGATCCCGGTGGTTTCATAATTTTAATATGGGTGCCATTTATTGCTCCAATAATAGATGGACACCCTACCGTATTATAAAAACTTTTTTATTTTTTGTTTGAAGTATTATTGGAAATTTTATGTGAATTTTTTTTTAAGCCAAAATAACTGAAATTTTTCGTATGATGCGTGACGTAATAGGTTGACTAAAATCATGTAGATCAGTATCATCCTGCAAATGTTCCCAACCAAATATCTCAATACGGATAATAGTTTTAAATTCATAGGTCGTCTCGTATGTGATGCATGATTCATTTCATTTTCACAAAGGTGGTGTATAAAAAGTACTTCCTGTTCATAAAAAGGATATTTTGTACGAAAAACTTTATCACTATAATTATCATAAGGATTTTCCCTGTCCATTTAAATTCTGACGATATCTGTACCCACAAATACATTAATATCCCGTACTTATTTAATATCTTCTAAATATTCTCCCATCGTATCACTAATCTTGATAACACACGTTAATAATAAATGTAAACTACCTACATATGTTGTTTAAAAAATGATGATTAAATTGTAAGGTAACTACGGTAACTAGGACGAAATGTTGTCTCTGAATAGACAAAATCAGCTTAACCACTGTAACTAAGAAATTTAATATTTAAAAAACCTTTCTGAATAAGAAAAAAATATAAACACTGAATTTAGACAGTGTTTAATTTAAACGCTATTTATTTTTTGCCCTTTGTGACATTAACTAATTATCCTACCGACTGCGCCATGTAACAAGTAATGGGTTGCGTAAATGATGCACGTGTATACTCTTCGATAGTTCTTTATTAACTGCCTATAATATGGTCTAGGCTCGTCTGCCCAAGTCCGTACCTTTATCTTATTTCGCATACATTACAACCTCCATAAAATCTAATATAACTTGATTAAAATAGCCTTATTAGTTAGGCTAATCATAATCATCAAATATCTTATGAAATAAAGGAATTTGTTTAGGAAAGGTGTTAGGAATACGAAATAATAACGTTTTTAGGGTAGGAATCATCAGATGATGTGTTAGCTACTTTTGTTATCTTTCTAGTGGTTTAGTGTTATGATATATTTTTAACTCACCTGCTAGCTACCACCGCGCCAGCACTTCCTCCTCCGATAACAATAAAATCATATTCATCCAATAGATTTTGTCGGTTTATAGGATGCGATTCAGGATCTAATTTGTCATATCGGTAATATGTTAATCCCGCCAGTAGCAGTGGAATCATCCATAGTGTTTTACCGACCAGACCAATAGTTTTGAACGCTGTTGTTATGTACAAAGTCTCTAAGACCATTTTAGAGTTTTTCACATTTTAAAATCACGAAGAACATTGATTGATGTTTTTGGGTTTTCGAGCACTGCTTCAGTTCCTGAAACAAATACTTCATTAATATGATATTTTTTAAATTTATTATGTACTTATTTATTTAATGTTTGTAGCGTTGTAAACAGGACTATCCCAACACTACAACGACAACAATAAAATTATTTCATGTTTTTAGTCAGTGGGTAAAAAGAATTTATTTTAGAGTTGTGAACAAAAAAAAAAAAAAACGCACACCATTAGGTGAGTGTTATATTTAAGGTAACAAAAATGTATATCATGTCAGATGTCAAAACACGGAAAAACCTTCAAATTATACTCGTTATTTTGCAAACTAAAATTGTAGTGTAGAACTCATTTGCAGAATAGGTTAATTAATAATTAGTTCAGAATTAAATAAATTTGTGCCCAACGTATAAATTGGCGCCCTACGTAGAGATTGGCACCCAACATGGGTGAGTTGAGTTATATTTATATTTATAATTTTTGAATTTCCAACCTCCCATCTTCCTTGATTTTTCTCCCAATCCTCACTTAATTTTTTGTATTTCTACCCTCTCGCCTTCACTTGAAATTTTGACTCCGCTCTGTTATTATGAAGTACAGTGAGCACTAACATTGAACCGCACAAAATTTGTAGCCGCATAACTATGATAATATTGGAAGTAAACTAATAAGTATTGTTTGTTTCAGGTATGTAACCATTCTTTTCGCTTCCATGGATCATAAGTGCATATTCGTAACAGGTAACTTTATTTCAACTATCAAGTAGAAAAGAGGTGTCAAACTCATTTCAACCCCGGGCTATTTTTGTTACAAGTAAAATTTACACGGGTCGTACTATATGTATTTATATTATTACTCATTCTGTTTTTCATTTGTCATCATTTTTCTGAATATTTATTTGAAGGAAGTAAAGAAATAACAATTAAATTTTGTCAAAATATTTTCTTTATCGAACACCAAAACAAAAATGGATGGAAATCAGTGTACTGCAATTGTACACAGCAGTTGCACCTATAGAAAAGTGCTATTTGAAAGCTCTGCTTACGAGTATTCTATTTGGAATCACGGGGAATCACCGATCAACCAACTATCGCACGGCCTTGGCTAACTGTAACAGTTACTGCTTGGCTATTAGTTTTCCGACCTTTGCCGAAGTCTTGACGCTGCGGCCCGAACAGATTCTGTCATAAAGTATTTTCGTTAAATTAAATATTTATGCTATATAAGACATACAGTATAAAAATTTATAATAGTATAAGAAGTCGTTGCAGGCCGCAAAAATGTAAGAATTGGGCCGCATGCGGCACGAGAATCGCCAGTTTGACACCCCTGAAGTAATTTTTTTGGTAAGAACCTGATTACAAACTAATTGGCTGGTAGTTTTTGAGATTTGATGAAAGGATCTTTACCCGGTTTTGGAAGTTTATAAATATTTTAAATAAGTATTTGTAAGTTTTTATTATTATCGATATTTCATTAAAAATTTTCAGGTCTAATGTTTCAAAATTTATTTGTTTATTTCGTTTTATATAATTTCTATTATTTAAACTGTACTATTAATTGAATTTTGTTCTTGTTGTTTCGTAAATTGAGAATATTTTTTATTTTTTATTTATGATTTTTTTATTAGTCTGTATCATTATTTTATTTTATTACTTCTTTTTTTTTTTTGTCAGTCCGTCACTGAATTGTATCTTGAATCTGCCGCGTTTGCAAATAGGTGCTGCGGGTCAAAATGATTTAATTTTCATAAAGAACGTGTACCAAGTGGCATTCTATTATCATGAAATATTTTTTTATATAAGTTCTGGTCTATAAACAATCATATCGTAAAAAAAATGTTGATGTATTAATTAAACATCTCTACACAAAACTATCTGAATATAAAAGTTATTTGAAGCTCACAAATAGGTTTTAAAAAATACGGAAAGTTGTTGTCTGATACCTATTATTAAGTTATTGGGCGATACAATTTTTTCTACAATTTAAAATATTGTATTATTTAATTTTTTTAATTTTATTTATTGTACATCGGCCTATTTCGGCAACGAGGCTAATCGCCGAAGCCAGGGAGCGAGCTCCTACACCTTGATGAGGGGTGAATGATTGTGAAAATGGGAGTAATGTAAACATATTATTCTCGCCCGAATAATATCACCAACGGAGACTTGAACCAGCTACATAACAATTCCGACAATTTTTACCAGTCAGAACTGCGTGATTTAATGAGATCGGCTACTCCATTTGCAAATATTGTATTAGATAGATAAAAATTCTCTGCAAAATTTGATGTATAGATTGTTATTAGTTTTAAACGAAGTTGAAATCTGTATTATTTTCCTGCCCTTAAGGAGGCGGCATAAGAAAAAGTTTACTATTTTGAAGAGAACAAATTATAAATTAAGTTCATAAACACAGAAATTCTGATCCTAAAATTATTTGGCCAACGGAGTGGCCGATCGCATTAAATCGTGCAGTTTGGACCGGTTAAAACAGTTTGGATTGTGCGGTCGGTAGTTAGATTCTCCGTTGGTGATATTATTCGGGCGAGAATAATATGTTTACATTTCTCTTATTTCACAATCATTCACCCCTCATCCAGGTATAGGAGCTCGCCCCCTGGCATCGGCGATTAGCCTCGTTGCTGAAATAGGCCGATGTAAAATAAAAATATATATATTATTTGGAGATAGAAAAAAAGTGGGGAAGAGGGAGGGAAAAAGAATAATATTCAAGTTCCTCTTTATCCAGACTTAATTAATTTTTTTTTTTTAAATTCCTTTGCCCGAAATGCATGCTATAGAAGACTATAATTGCTTTATTTCTCGCAAAATATAGCGATACTTTACAAATGCTTTCACTCTATTTAAAATTATTCAAAATATTTATTCACTATTAGTTAAGCTGTTACAAAATTTCATTTTCAAATTAATTAAAAATTAAACGCATAGGTATAAAACATCCAGATGTAAATATAAACAAAAACAATGTTTGCTCTCGACCTGAATTCTTTACAGCACGATTTGCAATTATAGTATTTTTACGTAACAAATGGCAAAAAGTAACATTCTAGCCGTTCTAAATCAGCGACCGGCATTCTTACTTCCGGCATACGCGGGTCCAGGCAGATGTGAGATACGCTATACTTTCACCTGTAACGGCGAATTGTTTGCTTTTGGCGAGAATTCTACGAGGACTCAATGTTTACATAAATATTGACATGTTGAAACGTGCATCGACTTGACATTTTACGATTGTTCCCGATTTACTAAAGACGTGCTTTGTTTATTATATGATGTGCTAAAATTGCATTCATTCCATCTTTTCATAAGCCAATCATAATAATAAATATTCCTTTGTACATCTTTAATACCTGTTAAGTTTATAAATACAAACATCAAAGACGGGTGTGTTCACGGGCATCGGTAACATGTCAGGCACTCTTGTGCAAAAAGTTTTATAGCATAACCATGTTTTTTATTTTTTAAAGCTGCATTCAGAGCTCTTAAATTAGACCACTATAGGCTGTGACTTGTGCACTGTTGATTGTAACTAACAAGTTTGTCATATGACAAAGCGACCGACCGTTCAGAGCTCTAAATTTTATACGTTATACGTTGTAGATTGTCGATAGTTTCCCAAACTTATAGTTAGTGAGTTGTTTTAATGAGACAGACATATAAACACATTGGCTATCTCAGTCTACATTGGAGAAAACGTTTACATCGTACGCCTTTACATAAACAAAATTTCATCGCGCCGATTACAACAAATCTCGCCCAAAATTACAATAACGAACAGTAAATATGATCAATTTAGGTAATTAGGTTAGGTTTAGTTAGTAAAAATCTAACAGCAGAATTAGAAAGACGATAATAGATAATAAACATTTCGGCATGCGAGAAAAGAGCAAATCACGATCCCACAGAAGCAATCAGTTCGATCACTTGTGTATGATTAGAACAAGTTTTTTTTTTTTTGTGTAAGGCCAGTTCGCTTTATACCGTAATTAATAGTTGTTTTTAGATACAATTAAAACCAGTTATAATCGAATACTGTGGCCATCTTCACGTAGGGGTGCAGCTCGTGCAACGGCTCCGGCTCGCATTTAGACTTGATTTCACAAAAACCACTTGCAAGAGTTTAGAAATTCCTAAGATGAGCAACTAATACCCAAAATTTTATTTTAACAATGAGTTATTTGTGTTAAACACTTATACTTAATATTAGATATCGTCTTAAGGGCGTATCACACTAGAACGCTATCATCAAGGACTACTGTTTATCGATGGTTTGCTGACTTCAGTTGTGGCCGTAGTTTGCTTAAGGACGAATTTCGTGAAGGCCTTCCAAAATCGGTTTTTGTTCCGGAAAACATTGATGCTGTGCGTGAACTGATACTGCAAGATCATCATGTGACATATCGTGAGATTGAGGTATCCTTGGGCATTAGTTGGACCAGCATACATTTTCTATTGCATGAACATTTGGCCGTCAAAATGATTTGTTCGCGTTATATCCCACATAATTTGACAATCGGAGTGGAAAAAGTGTTTCGAAAATTGGTTCAAACGCATGCAAAAGTGTATTGATCTTAACATTTTGAAAAACAATAAAGCCACTTTTGTAGATAAATAATTGTTTTTGATCTCAAATCCCGAAATATAAAAGGCAACCCTCGTATTAAGCAACGTCAAAAGATGACACGTTCTTTCAACGCGGGATCCGTTTGCTGACAGATAGCAAAAGATCATTGATTCAGATGACCAGTATTTTGGTTAAATGCAATGTACCATTTATTTTATATAAATAAGGAAAAATAAATGAAGCAAAAAATCTCATGAACTGTTGCAACAACCTGATAGAAAGAAGTAATTTGATATTAAGCCATCATAGAACTGAAATTCTAGGGCCAGTTTCTTTGGACCTTAAAATAAAATGGATTATTGTAAAAGGACAAAAAAAAATTGTAGTACTTGTGCTGATTTCAATGTAGCACAAGTACAGAACGGAAATAGTTATTACGTAATTGACCATCTCAGTCTGTCAGCTTTCACATGATCCAAACATTACGTTAAGTCGTTGTATACATATAATACTCATATGCCGTAATTGAGACTTTCTATGAGTATCTTCACATAGCGCGTGTTACAACTGTGAAATATATACTTTATTGAATTATATAGACGATGAGACAATTACTATTCTTGTACGAAACATAATTGCCATAAAAGTAATAAATATAGACATCCTTTAGCATTTATATTGATTTTGTACGGTATTTTATTCTAAATGTTCTGCTTTGTAAGTATGATACATACAGATGATTCTAAAACACAAATATTTTAAAACAAAGCACGATTCAGATTTTAATGGAGGGTTGCAAGGGAAAAGAAAAGTTGCAAGCCGCAGAAATGCAGTTCTTGAGGACTTCTACGGCTGATAGAATCAGGAACAAACACCGGAATGAATTAAGTCATCATCAGTAATATCACGACTGTGCTGAGTAGGTCTTGGCCTTCTTAATGATTTACTTCCTTTATTCTCTGTCCTAACATGTCTTCATCGGCTGATTTTTAATATACAGAGGCCTTTTTAGATCTGGTCCAAATATATGGGGCTATATTCATAATCTTGTACTAAATTTTAGTAGCACTACTAAGACAAGAATACTAAACGACATTTAAAATTGATGTTCATAATACAGAATTATTGGTAGTAGTGCTTAATACTGTCTAGTAAATTGTAATTTAGTAGTACAGATTTAGAAGCGCGGAGAGGCTGCATTAAATGACATTAAAATAGTGATCTGTCCATAAGACTGACTGATTTTAATCATATATATGAGAGGTTTAAGATGTTCGTGAAATACGTGAATTGCGAAATCAATTACTAAGAAAATTTTATAATACAAGAAAAAAAAATTAGCGTGGAATTCTGAAAGTGGTCCGCAACTGTCAAAAGTTTGGGAAACACTGTCCTAGAATACTTATGTTTCCTAAAATTTTATCATTTCAGTTCAACCGCCTCAAATTTCCCATCGAGGTTTGTTTTGCGATACCTATTAATAAGTCATAGGGTCAATCCCTGAAAATATTTGGCGTTGATTTGCGGACTCTATGCTTCTTGCATGGGCAATTATAAGTAGTGTGTTCGCATGTCAATTCTAGCAACAACCTTTACCTGCTTGCGCCTAGTAGTAAAACTAAAAACATTGTTTAGATAAAGGTTCAATAAAGTAATCCTGTTTAGTTTAATCCTGGCCTTTCACATGTTTATAGTATTGTCTTATTTCGTGTCACCTAATTACCTAATTACAAGTAGGTATGATGTAAATTCCAAAAAAATGTAGGTCATTAAAATGACTCTTGAACAATTTTTTTCTTCAAAAAATTTTATAAATCGGGAATATTTTTTTCTCTTCCTGATAGATCAGCGTTTCTCAAATTTTTTAAAATTTCCGAAGTGGCGGACCCTTTAAAAATTGTTCGAGAGCTCGCAGACCCCTATTAATAAAAAAAAAAAGGAAAAGTACAGTGAATAAAACATTTATTTTACAAACAATTATGTATTCAGAATATTACATACAATATTACATGCTATGTAATCGTTAAATAACAAATAACAATTTTAATGGGATGGATGCATTCGCTTTGCCTGAACTAATTCTTCTATGTTTGGCTTTGTTTTGGCCAGTGCAACTCTCATGTCATTTGTCGCGCATAATCTCTTTCGAGATTTTGTCTTGATACTAAGTAGTGTAGAAAAAGCCGACTCACACTCATAGGTGGTTGCAAATGGAATGAGGACTCTTAGAGCCATCTTTGCAACATCAGGATAGGACTGTGCCATTTCAATCCAAAAATCACTACAACATGTTCCACGGAAAACATGTTTTGCACCCCCATCATTTATTAAATCAATAAACTGTTCGTGAATTAAATTTTCCTCCGAATGCAGGTCACTAATGGAAAGTTCAAATGGGTTAGTGATAAACTAATGGTGTTTGTAAAATATGCGTTCGTTTTTCACGGACCTACCGAAATCGCTTCGCGGACCCCACTTTGAGAACCGCTGTGATAGATGGTAGTGTTATAGAACACGATTGAAACTATTTTAGTCAATAAAGTACATTTTTAGGGATTTGTAGGTATGACCACCAAAAAATGCTTATAACGTCACTCAAGTGTCTGTCCGACAAAAGTTGAAATTTGGTATGCTGGTACAACTCTTTGACCCACATATAGGAAAAATTTTGAGAGTTAAAAAATACATCCCGAGATAAATATAAACAATTATGTATTTAATAAAAAAATAAATATTTTTTTGAAATTTTGACTGGCATACTAAATGAAATCTCTTAATGCGTAGATTAACAAGAAATTTTTTATTTTTGAATAATCAATTCATTTTATGGGATTTTTGTCACAAATATGTCAAAAAAACTTTTGTCTCCCACCCTATCTCTCAAAGGAATTGATCTAAAAATCTGTAAAAAATCTCCATAATGAACATTGATGGGAACCAAAATAGTTAAACAGGAATTTTTGATCAGATTAGTTTTTGATTGTACAAATTTTACAAAAAAATAAATTTATTGTGTGGTATCAAAAGAAACCACTTAGGACGTAGATTAAGGAACGAAAAATAGTTTTTAAAATTCGTTTTTTTAACACGATTTTACCCAAATATGTGCTAAAAAAAAGTTCTTGTCCCGCCTCCTTTTACCCAAAGGGGTTAAACTAAAAATCTGCAAAAATCATAGGTAATTGATCTGAGCCGGAAACGTACGAGAGAATCTTTTGATCCGATTGCGTATTTGAAAAATATTGCAGTTTTTGTGTTTTTGATTTTAATTCAAGGCTAAATTATGGCTAATAATGTTATGGATTTTTTATATTTATGGTTAAGATAGTGTGTGTCTCTTAATGAAATTAAAAATATAATTAAAAAATTTTAACAGCTGAGGACCGAGTTTTTAACACCACACCAACACATTATTAATAGAACAAATATTCGTAGACGCCCAGTATTATGTTGGCTTCTTACACTTATTAAATACCTACAAAACCCTGAAAAATGTGAAAATTAACACTTCGCATCAATTTTTTTCTTTCGAATTATTTTTATTTTAATAATTCCAAATAAACGAAAAAGCTCTCCGGCACACCTAATATAATTCATATCAAAGTTTCTTCAGAGCAGGTCTAAAAAATATATATCCTGCTTCCGAAAATATTGTTTAATTCAAATTTTCAAAATGCAGGGTTCTGCCTTGCTCGAAAAAATTTCATAGATGTCTGCTTGAATTCAAACAAATTATACTACAAATTTAGAGTGGTTTATTCAATAGCAAACACTACCGCGTGATTTTCCTGTCATTAAAAATTCATTATCCCTAGAGCTTTGAGTAAGGTTGTTTGTATTTTTATCCAATTTTTCTAATACTTATACCAAATCGTGGTTGGTTGTTTTTCCTGATTCTATGGGAATAAGAGTAATTCAATTTTCTTTAATTCCCTAGCATGTTATATGTTGCATGTGACTGACAGTGATGATAGGTCAGATCCAAGCAGCGATTCGCACTTGGCCATGATCCGTTTAATCGTCGTACTTTAATTAAAATAATTGAGCATAGCATGTTTTCTCAATCGATCACAATCACGAATACACTTCACTTCGGCCATAGATAACTAAATGCTCACTTTCAAATTGTTTTAGAAAGGGTACGTTAAGTGGCAAATTTTAATTAAACCATTTTGTTCCAATGTATTGCTTTATGCTTCTATGCATCGTGGTTAGACATATGTATACTGTTAAAAGGGTTCTGTGACTGGCTGTAAAACAGTGTTTTCCAAAGCTGGTTTCTTGGAAACTTTCAGGGTGTCAAATTGTTTTGTTTAATTTTATAAGATTTCAATACTTTGTTTTTATGATTATTAACTTTTGTTTCCCGTCCATCTTTGTTTTGCTACATTGAATAAATTGTCTATCACTAAAAAAACGTTTATTTCAATAAATATCTTAATAAAATTGAGGGGTTATCCGCAAAATATAGGATCCCGACGTCATATGACTCCGCCCTTTCTTACAAACTGTTTAATCTTGAAATATTGGATGGTGGAATATAATATTCTGTTGTTAAACTGGACTTGTAGTACCCAGATCTATCCCCAATCGAAACATTGTAAAATAAAATGAAAATAAATAAATAAATAATAATGCAAAATCGTCTTCAGTATTTTTATATGATGAGGAAACAAATACTAAGGCAATGCTGGGAAGAAATAATGAAGGAAGAACAAAAAGGCAAATTGTCGGCATGGGGAGAAAAAAGAAAAGAGTACTTTTGGAGGTATGGAATGGACATAAGAGAAGCAGAAAGAAAGAGAAATAGAGGAACAGATATAGTAGAAGAATTAAGAAGGAGGGATAAGGAGGTACAGGAGCAGGAAAGAACAGACAGAATAGACAAACGCGGAGTGTGAAAAGGTATAAAGAGATAAGAGTGATAGGAATATCGAGATACCTGAAGGGGAAAAGAGTTAGTTAGTTAGTTTAAAATTTTTGGCGCACAGCAACAAAGGCTATTTGCGCCTGAAGGGGAAAAGAGAAAGATCAATGGGTAGAGTCAGGAGGATAGCGAGGTTAAGACGCGGCAACGAAGAGAGGAACAACAGGTACTGGGAAAAGCCAGAGGACTGGCTCTGCAGAATGTGTATGGAAGAAGAGGAAACGATAGAGCATTTAACGAAGAGATGCAGAGAGATGGCAGTCTGGGAGGAAGAGATAAAGGAACTGATGAGTGAGGAAAGCAAGGGATTTTTTGTACGTTATTTTTGAGTTTAAAATTACTTGAAAATGTTCCATATTCATTGTAGTTTTAAAAAAATCTATTTTAATAAAATTGGAGGCTGTATATGTCTTTTTTTTCGGCTTCATATTTGATTTCGACACGTTTCATACGATTATAAGACGATACCGCAAAAAAAAAAAACAAATTTTGTCTGTCTGTCCGTCCAAGATTTACGCAAGGACAGCTGGACATATTTTCACGTAATTTGGTATGATAGAGTAAAACCAAGATTTGAATATAGGCTATAAGGCATCTCAAATTTTTTATTCCAGTGGGGTGTTTCGGGGATAAAACTGTTTATTAAAAAACTTAAAATATCTCCCTTTTTATTGACAACAAAAAAAAAATGTAAACAAAAATTATTTCTAGTAGAAAAAACAAATTTTAAAAACAAAAAGATTTTTATTCAACGCATGTTGAGTTACGGGGGGACACCGTGAAACTAAAATCTACAACATCTACATGTACATATATGTCCCTTAGTATGGACTTAAGTAAACTTATGTAACAAAAATAGTTTATAATAAGAAAACAAATATTTTATTTTTTTGGTGCCTACAAGCACTTGTTGTCGGCTCTTGTTGATGCCGGTTAGTGCAAACGTAGAAAGATTATATTATCGGCACCGGTATATTGAAATTTATTCATAAAAAAAATGACCTGATTTAGAATTGGGGGTTTCTGTACCTGTTTGTGGGTGTTATTTACCTACTAAAACATGCCACTTCTGCAAAATAGATGTTGTAAAACAAATTCATAACAAAACATTGAAATTTATTCTAATTCGCTACATCAAAGAAATGTCTATGAAATATAAATGATTTGCTACAAAATAAACCAACAAAATATAAAAAAAAATACTGTCAGCTTCTTGTAGGCTGCTAAATAATGTTTCAAAGATTCCAATTTATTTATAGGCCCGGGGTGCACGCTACTACAAGAATGTACAATTTTTCTACTAATCTGAGTACTTTTGAAAGTAAAAAGATATTTATTTTCGTCGGTTGGTGCCGGATAGCCAGCACTTATAGGCGCCAGAAACATAATTTCTGTGTGTTCGTACCCTAAGAGAATCAAATTTGTGTAATGTTGAAGACGTGCATTTTATTTTAGTGTATTATTCGCGACTGAAACTAACGTTGGCGGCGCTGCGTACAACAGCTGATGGCGGGCGAGAAGCGTATATGTCAGAAGTTTTTTCTTAATATTTATCTGTTCAAATAATATTTCGGCAAAAAAGCATTGTATTTAAGTCACTATATTTTAAAATACTTCTTAATTCACATAAACTGCAGCACAACACGCTACAAATATTATCCAAATATACGCTTCTGTTTAATTTAACCAGTCACCATGTCTCACTGTTATTTGCAGTCGCGAATATCTTGGATACTAAGTGGTATTTGACTTCTTTGAGGGCATCTATCATCGCCCAGATATCTGTTCTGTTTCTTTCATCGAAACGTGTATTTTAGTCTAGATAAGTAAATGGACTGTGATAGCTGCTAATTGTCGTAGATTATGTGCGTAAAAAAGCATTTGCACACACCTTTTTATGTTCCCATCTTTTGTAACAATTTGTACAATATCACATTTTAAATTTAGTTCTTTAGTTAGCCATTATTTGCATTGTTAAACATCGGTCTTTAATGATCCAAATCTTCAGCGTTCAATTCTTCAACAGTCGAAGTTTTGCTTTTAATAGGTCCATCTTCCAATGTTTCTCGACCTTTCGAATGATTTGGCACGAGATAAATAATATAGTTCATGTATCATAAAAACATATTGTGTTATTTCTTGCGGAAGAAGCTAGTTACTTAGTAAATCTAAGAATGATAAAAACTTGCAATGATATGAGGAAATGTAACAGTTAATTAAAGGTTAGTATTTAATATACTTAGTATTTTTAAAACAAGGCATCAAGTTCTTGTCACTTTCACGGAATTACTATGCTAAAAGCCACGAAGATATTACTTCACTTATTACCAATCAGTGCTGATAATATGTATTGATAATCAGATCACAACTTTTAGTTCATATTGTATAATAGTTAACGGTTCTACATTTTAATGATGATCAAATATAATTTAAAAATAAGTCACGAAGATTCGCCATGTGGTTCTGTTTATAGTATTATCAATATATGAGTCTGAAATTTCACTAAAAAAATTACACTATACATATTATCTTACATATTATTATAGAACTTTTTTTCTCTATTCAACGGTGTAAAACTTATATAAAAAATATCCCTACACAAGAAAATTTTTCAGAAAATCGCATTTTGTGGTTTTCAAAATGACTTATTTGTTGGTAAATAATGGAAACAAATGCATGCAATTGTTTCTCTAAGACAAAAATTAGAATTAGCCAAGCGTTTCACACGATAAAATAAGAATTCTGTTCAAAAAGCTTTTAAAAAACGTATACAAAAGTATATATAATAGCAAGGTCATCATTTTGAACATTTAGTACAATAGGTAGATTATTGTTATGAGTCACTAATCACTTATTATTATTTATTATTTTTATTTTATTTTATTTATTTTAAGACACTTCAGCTGCTTGGCTATTTGTGTCTGCAATTACTGTGATTACATAATTGATACATAATTAGTATATTGATTGACATTATTAATTTTTGAACTTATATTAGATGACGAATATTGGTTGCCTGTAAGAAGTTGAGTACGTTATTATTAGTCATTGTTGAGTTTAGTCTTAAGTTGCCTTTAAGGTCTTATTGTAAATTGTAGTTTGTACGTAAGTTAGTGCAGAGTTGGCAGTTAATTAGTATGTGGTTAACGGTGAGTTGTTCGTTACATGCCTCACATAGTTTGTTGTCTAGTCTTGCCATGAGGTGTTCGTGTGTGTGTCTGGTTTGTCCAATTCTGAGTCTTGTCATTATTACTTGTTCTCGTTTGTTGGTGCCTAAGTTCCAGTTTTGTATGTTGTCCTTAACTGTTCGTAGTTTGTTGTTGGCAGTTTCGAGCCACTTAGTCAGTCTGCTCGTGTGGAGTTTCGTCTTGATGATATGTCTTAAGTAGGTTTTGTTGGGGACTTATTATTTTTAATACCACAAATAGTAGCCTTTCTCAAACATTTTGTTACGTAAGGATATAAAAGTTTTACACCGTTGAAAATAGAAAAAAAGCTCTATAATATTGTGCCAAATAATATGTGTAGTGTAATTTGAAAAATAGTTATCAACTGACGTGCCCTTTGCAAAACAAATGTGAAAAAATATACGCTATAGTCTGACGCCCATTAACCCGAATAAGTTTTATTTGAACAATATTTCTATAACTCTTTTTTATTAAGGAAATAATCAAGATGAACATAATTCTTGTCTCACTTTGTATATAATAATGTTAAAAAAAGATTGTGTACTTGCAACCTCAGTTTCGTGTTCAAAATCAGGTGAAATTGCCACTGAAAAAAGAAACAGACTGAAGAACAAAAAACCTTTATTGATTTCAGTAAAATAAAAACATTTCAGGAGCTTTTTATAATTAGTAGTAGATAAAAAGTCAATTACTTTAAGTGCGTTTGGCAAAAGCTAATAATCTACACATTCTATATTAGGTATTAGATTTATGTGTGCTCCGTGCCGCACGAAGATCGTTCGGCAAATATCGTGCAGTGCAGATTGTGCTGCACACTCGTCCCAAGATTAGAGCATGCGGCCATCTGTACGACAGTGTTTTTCGCGGAAAAACTATAAGCTATTATTTTTCCTACAAAACAAAATGGGTTAAAACAGTCAAGATATCATTGGGCGCGTTCAGCGCCCTAAACAGTTTAGTACGTTCACTACGGTTACCTTCTGAACGTTACCGTTGACAGTCAACAGTTTACTAAACATCTCAACGTAAAAATTTTACGTTTAGTTATGTTGACTTGTATACCTAACCTAAATTTTTAGCGGGAAATGTATACAAGATACAAGTTAAATAGCACGGGAGCTAACAAATTGATTAATTCTGCCACTTGAGGACGTGACAGTCTAAAATGGTTTTTATCTATTAGAACTGGATCCATCTTTAAATATTTTTTAAGGTTATGTACTCAAACTGTCAAACACTCGCGTTGAAACTAACCGGTAACCGTTCAGACATTCACCAAATTGTTTAACCAACGTACGTTTACGTTTAGACTCAACGGTTTAAGCGCCGAACGCGCCCATTGTTTATGTCTGCAGCATTTGCCAACTAAATAGTACAGACATCGTAATCATTAATTCCTTCTCTAAATGAACTGGTTCTTGTCCTTTATAATAATGTTTTATTTTACAAGCGTGCATTTTCTGCATATAACACATATGTATAATTGATTTGTTTACAAAAAAGAATAGGTTAGAATAACGAGAATAACTGCACAATCTTAACAAAGCGTTCGTCTTTGACTTTCTTGCATAGTGTACACAGTGGTCACGTGACAAAAAACTTGCACGCCACAGATTTAACACTGTACAGTATTGCCGAACGCACCATTCCATATATCTCACCTCAATTTTAATGACAGGTCTTTAAGTAATTTCTGAAACAATTTTCAATATTTGATGTACGTTTATGTGTTATTATGTGTCTGTAGTGTGATATCTTGTACCGGAGTTTGACACTTTCAAGCTAAATGACATATACAGATGAGGAAGATATAGGAAACACCGGTGTATTGTTTGACACACACACATACAAACCCAGATAATGTCAAACGTAGGTACACAATACTGCTTTGTTTGACTTCCAAACGAACTTCTGACAATAAATGTTGTACATTTGAAATTAAAACGGAAGATCTCGAGTTAACACAAAAGGAAAATCAGTGACGTCGACAGAATATTCTAGAAAATTTTAAACATATAAAATTATGTATTTTATAAGAAAATTAAATTATTCATAAGAACATACACTCCTACTCGTGGAGGTTCAGACACTCGAAAATAATAATAAAAAAAAAAATGATTTACAGGCATTTTTACCAAGGTAAACTATTACGCCCTCCGTCCAAAAATATGATATACACTAGGTTATTACCCGTCAACAATGACGGATTTATAATAGAAAAATTTATTTTATTCAATCTGATCAAAAATTATTCTAGTTTCCATCAATGTACATAATGGAGAATTTTTATCAGAATTAATGGTATTAGGCACTCGAAATAAAATTAACAAAAGAATATTTTAACATAAAATTTGTTTTGGCATCCCAAATAATCATCATTCACTTACTAAATATCTGCGAAATCCTGAAATGTGTGAAAATTCACACTTCACATCAATTTTTTAACTTTGAATAATTTTCCTACATGTGGGTCAAAGAGTTGTACAAGCATGCCAAATTTCAGCTTCTGCTAGGTCCAGTAGTTTAGCTACAATTTCTACTTTACAGACAAAGAGACAGACAGACATACGAGTGACATTAAAAGGGTTTTTTGGTAGTCATACCTACAAAACTTTAAAAAGGACCAAATTGGATATTGGTATATCCTAAAATTGAAAATTAACTTTTAGAAATTTGCGTAAATTAACAATTTAATTTTCGCCGAGAACAAAATCCAAGGATTGACTATTGAAAGAAGGAAATCTTCATGTTCTACATCTAAAAAATCCTATTAAAATATCGCAATTAAAGTTCTCGAAATGCTATTCAAAGTTGGAATTTGAAAAGAAAGGAAAAGTGCTCAGATGCCCATCTTAAGAGTTGAAATAATTTGAATATCTGTATTTAATCACGAAAATTAATGAATCTAGATTCCAAACCAACTGTCTTTTAATAAACAACTTTCACTCTCTCTTGAATTACGTAATAATCACCAAAATGGATGGCCTTCCCAACAACAGAGAAAGATTATCTTATTTTGATGTAGAAATTTATTGAACCGGTTATGACAGGCGTCCTTCCCAACAGCTAAAGAAATGTATTATTAAATTTCATCGTTCTAAATATTATTACAGAGATTCTTAACAAGTGGTGACGGATAGAAACAGTTTTTTCAACAAAAATTAACAGTTTAGACTAAGCGCGATATCAAATTTAAACACAGCGTGTAAAAACAAATAATCTGTTAGAATTAAAAGATTTAACGGTATAAAATTACTTTTCTCACTACCGGGTATAAAACCGACTTTATGTACCTAGTTTTTGATATATATAAGTGTCACTTTATTACCTAGGGAAATTTTTTGAACTTTATTCCCTCAATAAAGTGACAGATGTAAAAAAGAAAAATTCCATAATTATTTATTATTTATTGTAATACTAATATTACTAGAATTTACATTAATATAGTAACCTTCACTTTACAAATTAGTTTTTTTACTAATTACATTATTAATTGACTCAAAATTTATGCTTGTTGAAGTTGAAGTTTCATTTCCAAGTAAAACAGTAGTAGTTCTGTGTAATTGCCTACACTCTTCTTATCACACCATTTTCTGAAATCTGTATATGCCTTTTTATACAATCTCTTTGATTTTGCAGGCAATAATTCGGCAGTTGCCTTCATTGCAACTGACCCAATATCTGATGGTGTCCCGATAAAATTCTCGTTGCCATCATCACTGTATATTATCATTTTTAAATTATTGACAATGTTATTTTAATACATTTTAACAAATCTTCACAATATATAGAGAAGAAGGTCCTAATATCCCTTTGGTTTATTCTCGATAATTTTTAAAGTTATTGAAGAAATGATTTTAGAATTGGCATACATCTAGCCCAAAGACTTATATACAATATTCAAAATTGCACTGTTTCGAAAAATAGAAAAATAAATGTTCGAATCGGGATTGAGTGTATGAAATATGGGCCCCCATTAAAAATTGGGCAGTTCAAAATATTTTTGTTTGAGATACAAACTCAAAGTAACAGTTTAACAATGGATTACTGACAAGAATCACATTCATATAAATCTTTTTCTGTGCCGGAGCATTAATTGTTCATGTGCCCACATATTGCACATTAGGCACCAAACCCAAAGCTCGCCCCTTTGATCCTGTAAAAAACAACCGTCACTCAACATGCAAGCAGTATCTTCATCATCCGTACTTCGTTGCCCTACTTCATCAACGTCCATGTCGTCGTCAGCTGGAAAAAATTGTTGAATATACCCGGGTCCAAATTTAGACCTCGCGGGGAGCCTATATTTCCAACATTGCACATGACAATCTAAATTAATGTTTGACTTTTTTGAGAATAAATGAGGCAGTAGCTCCTAGTAACACAATATACCTCGATCACAATACAACAGCTTCAAGTATAAATCACAAGCAGATCGAATAAAAATCTTGCCCATTCTTATAACAACAACTTACCTTAATAAAATAATCAAAATTAAGCAAAAACATTTACTGTAATTCGTGTCTAACGGAAGAAGAACTCAACTGCAATAAATTTGTAAAATTGTTGAACGAAAGGTAGTTGTGTTTTAAGCTATTGCCGAAAGATGGTGTTAGCTATATTAGTAGATTTTCCTTGGGGACCCATATTAGGACCTTTCCTCTATTAAATTTAAAACTCAATATTGACACATTCAACGTGACATAAACAAATTCTATTTTTCATAATATAAACAAGCTGTCTCCGTAGCAACATAACAATAACCTAGGTTTATTGATTTCTGTTTGAAAATTATATGAAATCAAATTTTAAATTGATTAAAAAAATTATAACTGATTGTTGTGAGAAAAGTTTTGTGTGTACATCGGGAGTAAAGTGCATTAATCTCTCAAATGAAAATACCCTCGACTCCCTTCGGTCGTCCCGGCATTACTTACATTCTCGGGATTAAACGAACACTTTACTCTCTAGACAAATAAATAACTAGTACTCTTTGATAATTCATTATCAACATTTAAATACATCTAAATATTCTCTTTAACAAGCAGGAAACAAATGTAAAATACTGTCACGAAGCCTTTGTGCGAAATAAAATTAGAGGCCACAAATCATTTCAAAATTAATTTGTCATCCGCATAAACCGCCGCTTGTAATTTTGGTCACGTATTTCCAACACCAAATTGAAGTAAACAAATCTTCGCAGAAATGTTGTTTAGCAACAGTGAAAGTGCTCTGTAACAGGCCGATTTTACGCTCCCGTATACCGGAACAGTCATTTAGGTTGAGGAAAGGTCAGTGTTGAATCGACCTTTATTTTTATTAATTTTATCTTGAATTACATAAGATGCAATTTTGAAATTTTTGTAAACAATACAATTTTATATGCGATTTTAATATAAATTTGTGTGCATGGTTCCGAAGAATGATACATTACAATGATGGATTTGTTATGTTCCATTTGTAAGAGAACTGACAATGAGTGAAGGCAAATTTAAACTCGGAAGTTTTGAAGTATTGTGAATTCTACAAAATTACAATTGATACGTTCTGCTAAACAATCATTTATTTCATATTTTGACAAGGCTGTGGAGTCGGAAACAATTTTTGGGCTGTAGAATTGAATTCGTTAAAAAAGAATGTTGGATGTATTTTTTCAATTAGATGAAAATTTGGGGAGTTACGGAGGGACAATCATTTAAACAATCTGCTAAACTGCTAAACAATCATTTATTTTATATTTTGACAAGGCTGTCGAGTTGAAAACAATTTTGGTGCTGTAGAATAGGATTCAGAAAAAAAAAATATTTGATGTATTTTTTCAATTAGATGAAAATTTGGGGTGTTACGGGGGAACACTCTAAAACTACAATCTACATATATTTTCCATATTATTGACTTAACAGCAAAATCATATGAAGGAAATAATTTATAATAAGGAAATAAATCTTTTATTTCAATAATTTTTTTTTATTTAGAACAATATTTGGGGAGTTACGGGGATCACCATAAAGCTAAACTTTTAAAATATCTCCCTTATTATTGACTTAACAGCAATAACGCATATAACAAAAATTGTTTGTAGTATGATTACAAATCTTTCTATACACTTTTTGTTAATGGCATAATTTACTATATTTGTGAAAATTTTGGATTAAAAAAAAAAACAACTCAAAAACGATTAGCGACAGCGACCTCCGGTTAGAATTTTTGGATTCTCCGTAGTTTATTTAGTCTAGAAAAAAATTGGGGTTTTAATCGTATAACGCGTTTTGCAATTACGACAATTTTTTTAATGGCATAAATTTACATTATTTATGAAAATTTTGAATTAAAAAAAACACAACTCAAAAACGGTTAGAGAAAACGACCTGAGGTTAGAATTTTTGGATTCCTCGTAGTTTATTTAGTCTAGAAAAAATTTGAGGTCTTATTCGTTTCGCGTATTTTAAAATTATGACAAATTTTACCATGGCGTAATTTATAGAAATTTTCCTCTTCGCATGGACGTATCTCAAAAACAAAATAAAGATAAAGACCTGCTGTTGAAATTTTTGAAATCTTGAGTTGTTAATTGACTCTACCATATTTTGAAACAAAAAAGTTTTGATTATTATAAACTTTTTATATTTTTTTTGAAAATTTTGTTAAATCCTAACTAAAAAATGGTTAGGGATAGAAATCTGCGGTTTGCATTTTTAAAATTCTTCTACATTGTTTAGTCTGAGTAAAAACTTGGGGCTTTAACAAACCAATTATTAAGTTTTTTATGGGCAGTAATCCAAAACTTTTGATAATGGCCAAAAATCGAAAAAATCGTAAGGGTACCCTTTTCGATTTTTTCAATTTCTGAGCAAAAATTTGTTGTCTCCGATTTTATTCAAAATTCGTACAAATGTGTATTTTTGGTCATAGATCAACAAAATTTGGTCTATTTTGAAATTTGGGCAAAAGTTTTGCAATTATAGGCAAAAAACTGACCCAAATCGACTCTAACCTCTAACTCAAGAACTAGGAAAGTATGATTTTTTAAAATATTTTTTTCATAATCCTCACCCTAAAATTAACTTAAAACTTTATTTTGGCTAAAATCAATGTCCAAAAATTTGTTGTCAAAATTTTAGGGGATTTTTTTAAAATTTTGTTGGAAAATTAGTAGACTTATACATGTTTAGCCTGAGATCACAAATATATGGTCACTTTTGAGTAACGGTAAAACAAAATGACATTTGCAGCCAAAAAAAGTAAAAAAAAAAGGCTGTAGACTGCCTTTTTTTTTACTTTTTTAAAAAGCTCAGAGCTGATGAAATTTTAGCCTGTCCCCTTTTTTAATCTATCTATATAAACTTACTTCTTATCTAATATCTATATTAATGAAATCGATCTGTTTTTATTTCGGACTCATATTTAGTTTCTACACGTTTCAGACGATTATAAAAAAATATCCGCAAAAAAATCAATCAGATTCGCGTTATGCCTTCTCTATTATTAGTTCTTTTGAGGTTTTCATCCAGTATTAACAGCTAGCGCCACAAGTATTAAAAATTAAAAATAAAGAAGAGGTCACTGTCGTAACTAATAATATATTTTAATTTTCTAATGGAATTCATAGGCTTATAACTTTCAGTAATAAACAAACTTTGGTTTAACATATTAATTAACTATGTACGTGACAATACACACATTACTCAGGTGTATGTGACTAAAAGGGGAAATCCTAAAAAAGAAAATCGAAATTCAGAAACTAAAATATTGTGCAATAATTCTCAATTAACACATCTTCCAATAGTGTCGAAGAAAGAAAAAAAAAAAACACGTAGCAATGTTAAAAATGTTCACATGCGCTCTTACGTAATTTCACTTTCTTCGACCCGATAAAAACGTTAGCATCCAATAAGCCCGATGGCTAGATTTCGTCATAAACTTCCTGACTCGTTCAGTATTATGTGTATGTAACACAGGAAAAGTATGTTACCATCTTTGTTGTTTTTGTTAAAACTATTGTTCAATTATGTCTAATATTTCATTGTTCTACATTTTTAAAATTTCCTAGTCCTGCAATCTTTTAAAATTTGTGGTTAGCTAATATATTTTTAACCTACTTTAAATTTCGGTAAAATGTTGAGATATGTAACATTTTTAATAACTTCTTCTAGATATAAATATGTAGATCTGAAGAGAAAAACAGAAGTCAAGGAGGAATGGCGAGCTGCTGCTAACCAATCTTAGGATTGTAAACTTTAAGAGAGAGAGCCTTTATTCGGTGTTCGAGGAAAATCAGCTCCAGTGTCCATCTTTTGAGCGGTCGTGCGAGGAGTCTCTTCCCCGATGGTTGTCTTCTTCGATGGTTGTCTTCCCTTTTCCATCCTTTTTACATGCTCGTTCCATAATTCCTTCTTCTTTTCATCCACTACTACGTCTTGAATATTGCTTGTTTCGCATATTGCTTTTCTAGTTACAAAATCTCTTTCTATTGCTCTAAGAATTTTTGTAGTTCTTATTTTTTGTTCTTCTTTTTTGGTCTCGGCTCTTGTTTAATTTAACCTATAGTCGGCGAAAATTTGGATGACCGATGACGGTTAAAGACACATAAGTATGGTTCAACCATATGTCAAAAATTATAACGAACGAAGGTACAATTACGGACGTACGTTGGTACGAGTAGTTGAAATACGTAATCGATGATTTACATAGAATTATGTGAAATAGCTATATATTTTTTAAGTGTAAAAATTTTCCAGAAAAATATCTTTAAGCTTCTTGTGGAATTTGACTAAAAACTTTGCGACAGTATTTATGGTAAAACTAGGTATAGGCCAGTCGGTCAGTCAACGCACTTAACTTCAATGACAAACTTAGTGGCGAAAAAATAACTAAATCGTTTCTTTTTGCATTTGAATTATAGCCTAAAATTCCTCTTCACTCTTTTATTTTACTAAAACATACCTATTGAAGTCATATTTAGTTTGTGTCCGATAGTCATTTTAACGATTTACAAATTTTGTTTTTTAAAAATTTTATTTAGGGACATTTGTATTGGTGTCGCTAAATATTATTATGTCGGCAGATGACATTTATAATACATTGTGATTTGTTTTGACACTTGTGTTCACATATCTATCTTATAGTAATTTCTAAAAACCTTTTTTATTTAGTTTGTTGATTATTTAGCAGTTTTGTGTTTAGTTATATATTTTCTTTGATTTCTATGAAGAAAATGATTGAAATTTTTCTTCAGAAATGATTGACAAAATCCACGATATGGTCTTAAGTGATCGACGAGTCAAAGTGCGCAAACTTTGATCATAGGCATACATGGCTCAATGGTTTCAATTTTGCACGAAAAATTGAGTAACTCGGAGCATTCCGAGCTTGCATTCCGAACCCAGCTTTTGTATACCATACAATCAAGAATCCAGAGCATTGTTTTTTCGTAACTTGTACTTTTCGTGTCCAAAATAAAATTAGTTTCTCCAAAATGTAGAAACTGAGATGGCCTCTTCGTCAGCTTCACACAAATCTTTTATTGTAAATTCATTGCTGAGACAGATTTTGAGGGACTTCCGGAATTTTTGGATGGCTTGAAAAGGTTGGAGAAACGCTGGACGAAGTGTATCGACCTAAAAGGAGACTATGTTGAGAAATAAAAATAAATGAACCCAAAATAATGTGTTTTTCTATTGTTTTGTAAGGACTTATTGACCCTCGTACCTGGATGTTCTATAGCTGGGTTCGGGGAGCAAGCTCGGAGTGTTTCTAGTCATTCTATTTAACTGCAGACCGCTCGACGAAACGCGTTTAGGTTTTTTCTCAAACGCTCTGGATAAAAAAGAGCGACTCGGAGCATTCCGTGCTTGCTCTCCGAACCCAGCTTTTGTATACCATACTATTAAGAATCCGGAGCATTGTTTTTTTGTAACTTGTACTTTTCGTGTCCAAAATAAAATTAATTTCTCCAAAATGTAGACACTGAGATGGCCTCTTCGTTAGCTTCACACAAATCTTTTATTGTAAATGATTCGTTTAATAAGGGACCAGACCATAAAATTATTTTAATTATCATTATTACTTAAGGTATCCGGTCTAATTATTATTTTTATTCCAGCAAATTTTCTCACTCAACACATGATTTAAATATTAATCTTAAGACATAAAAAACTAATTTAAAAATATAAATATGACCTTATTTCATAATAGGTGCATTTTATTGCAAATTTTAATATTGACGTTTCTCTTAAAACTATGAATTAGGTGACCTAGTTTCCTAATTCAATTTTGTAAAATCTAGTTTGAAACAGTTTATTTAAAATTCTCGTAATTCAATTGCTAATTACTGTACTGGTATATTAGTAATTTGTACTGAAAATAACCAGAATTTGAACCAAGGAAAATTAAGATTCTTCAAATAATGGTTATTAAGCTTGATGGGACGGATTTATAAAAAATCTCGATTGAGCACATTCGAGAAGAACTTTTGGGGAACCAATTATGGTATTTCCAAACTAAAACACATTCCTAATGATACCCTAAAGCTGCGTTCAGAGCTCGTCAATTAGTGAACTATAGGCTATAACTTGTGCACTGTTGATTGTCACTACAAGTTTGTCATATGATAACGCGAGCAACCATTTAGACCTCTAAATTTAATATATTATACATTGTCGATTGTAGACAGGTTTCCTGACTTATAGTTAGTGAGTTGTTTTAATGAGATAGACATATAAACACATTGGCTATCTCAGTTTACATCGGAGAAAACGTTTACAATGTATGCCTTTACATAACCTAAAAAAATGTCATCGCGCCGATTACAAGAAATCTCGCCCAAAATTACAAAGACGAACAGTAAATATGATTTAGGTAATTAAGTTAGGTTTAGTTAGTAAAAATCTTAGACAGCAGAATTAGGAAAAAGATTATACATAATAAACATTTTACGAAGCCAGTTACGAAGCATAGTTGGTTTAAAGACACACAAATGTCGCACGCACTAATTTCTAGATCTGCAAACGCTGCCTTGAATGTTAAAACGATCTACTAAACTTATCCATTGCGCACAAGGCTCAGTAAACTAATTTAAAGAGCTATGAACGCAGCTTTAGTTTGGAAAACAGTCGACAGCGGACAACGCATAGCGTATTAAATTTAGAGCTGTTAACGGTCGCTATCGTTACCATATGACTTGTTAGTGACAATCAACAGTGAACAACTCAGCGTATAGTCTATTAATTTAAGAGTTGTGAACGTAGCTTTACTCATCTTGTTGAAATATATGCCTTTCCCTGGATGTTAAAATAAAAATAGCCATTAAATTATTTATGTTTGTGATTAAAATCTTTATATCTTCATGATGATATAAAGATTTCGCTTGATAATATAGAAGGGCGGATTATATTATAGGAAACATCTATTAGATGTGCTTATCTATATGTGCTACATTATTACAGTGAAATTAAATTGGTGACAGGAAAGTACAATTTGTATGCGGAAATAAAATAGTACCTACATCAAAATATAATTTAGATCTAATTCCAAAGAAAGTATTTTTTCAAATGAACTTTATATTTACCTCCAGGTTGAAATACGGAAACAGTATTAATAGGTGACAATCTTGTGACAATTGGAATAATAAATTATCATTAATAAGTGTTATTTCATGTTTTATTATACTTTATCTTCACTCTACATGGGAGAAAATTAAAAATTAAGAGAAGACAGTAAATTTATAATGAACATTGTAAATAATAAATGTCGTTTTTCACAACTCTCTCAAAGGTTCTGCCATTTACTTCTCAGCTGGTCTTCTTGTAATGATCGTTTACTTATAGTGCGACAATTAACGTTTTTTAGTACCAGGTTCTAGTTTTTAGGGATTCGTAGGTAAAGTGTGTTTTTTTTTAGAGGTTTGTTTTTCGAATTGCCAACATTGTTTCCAGCGACGGCCATTTTGATAGCTGTCAGCTGATTTTTACTCAGTTTGGTTTGCCATTTCACCATGAATAGACTTACGCTAGAACAACGCTTGCAAATTGTGCAAATTTATTTCGAAAATCGTGGTTCAATTCGCGAAACTTACCGTGTGCTACGTCCATTTTAGGTCAACAAAGTAATTCGAATAACCATGAATCGTTTTCGAACCACGCATACTCTAATTGATAATACGCATTCGCAGAGACGTCGTAAGTGCGCACAGACGCTGTTGCTGCTGTGCAGCGTAGTATTGAGGAGGACCCGAATGAGTCGATTCGCCATCGTGCACAGCAATTGGAGCTGTGTCCATTCACTTTATGGAAGATTTTGTGGAAAGATCTTGGTTTACAAGTTCCAGCTCGTGCAAGAGTGGCCGCATGACCATCGTGTGCGTTGTACGTTCGGTGAACGGCCCGTTAACGAGATTGCTCTTGATCCTTATTTTCACCACAAAATTTTATTCAGCGATGAGGCTCATTTTTGATTGAATGGCTACGTTAACAAACAAAATTGCCGCACTTGGAGTAAAGAAAATCTACAATCCATTATCGAGACGCCGTTACATCCACAAAAAGCTCTTTGGTGTGCTTTATGGGCTGGTGGAATAATTGGTCCTTATTTCTTCAAAAATGATGCCGGCCAGAACGTTACTATCAATGGAGACCGCTATAGAGCCATGATTACTAACTTTTTCGTTCCCCAATTGAATGGCATTATTGGGAGCTGTGGTTTCAACAAGACGGCGCAACGTGCCACAAATCGCGCGCCTCAAACGATTTATTGAAGGAAACATTCGATGAACGTATTTCGTGTAATGGACTTGTGAGTTGGCCTCCAAGGTCGTGCGATTTAACAAGTTTGGATTATTTTCTGTGGGGATATGTGAAGTCGTTAATCTACGTAGATAAACCAGAGACGATTGACGAATTGGAAGCCAATATTAGCCGCGATATTACACCGTTGAAAAGAGAAAAAAAAGCTCTAAAAAAAGGGAGATATGAAGCTTGGGTTTATCGGTTTTCTGTCGATCAATCGGCATGTAAAGTCTCGTGAACTATACTAAACTTGCTTTGCTCTGGTCTTGCCTCTTAAAGTTCTAATTAGTGATGTGCCGGATCACATAAAAGTTAGATCCGCGGATAAGGATACAGATCTTGCATTGCAGTAGAAAAACTAACGACGTTGAAGCGATAGTTAGACGTGTCGTGCTGTTCCTACAAACCAAAGCATGCAAACTGAGGGTACGGACACGTAGAAAGATTGTTACCGGCGCCTATAAGCGCTTGCTAACTTGCGCCGACCAGCAAGAATAAATATTGCTTTACTTTCAATTATTCCCGAGCACGTAGAACACTTGTTGGCGATTGAAACATACGCCAATGAGTAACAGGAATCTTTGAAACATTATTTATCAGCTTACAAGATGCTGACAATCAGTTTTCTGATATTTTGTCGATTTTTTGATAGTTATTAATAAAATTTCTTTGATGTTGCGATTAAAGACATTTACAATTACTTATTGACAGAATAAATTTTATTATTTTGTTATGAATTTGCTTTCCAACGTATAATCTGCATAAGTGGTACGTTTTAGTAGATATTTTACTCCCCCAAGCAACTATAGGAACATTTGTTATAAACTAGGCCACTTTTTAATGAAGAAATGTTGGTAAACAGTCACTGGTAATAATTTTTATATGTGTCCACTAAACGTTGATAACAAGCGCCGACAATAGCATACCGAATTAAACGCTTGTTTATAAGCACCGGAAACAATCTTTCTACGTGTTCATACCCAGACACACAATTTAGTTGAGTTCAAAATCATTCACTCATTGATTAATTTTACTTCAATATTTAATGTATACTGACCATTATAAAACCACTGGTAATGTGATGCTCGACTTAATATAAATTTAAACGTCAGAGTAAAATTGACTCCTCTTTGAGCATTTTTAGACGCAAGCTTATATTATAATTAATTCAAATGTATCTATATGAGATTCGTTTAAGATCCGCCTTGGAGAAACGAAAACGGACCCGGATTCAGATACGGAATTCTGGCACACCACTAGTTCTAATACACCACAAAATACTACAGCAATATGTTACAGTACATTTTATTCAAATCTAAAATAAATTATTTAAAGTTTATCAACAAGTTGTTTCTTGTTTGAAATCTGATACAACCTCTTCTGATAAAAATCTCTAATTTGTTTCACAACTGTATATTTAATAAAACTATCATTATATTTTGCAATACAAAATTAAATATTAATAAAGCTACTCACCTAGCGCTCCATTATGCGAGATTATTTTTTTTTTTCGCCCACAAGAATATCACAATTTCGTTATTGTTCAGTATCTAACTTTACTTTCACTGTCTTGCATGTGTTTACACTGCTGAACACTTTATCTCTGGTTCATACACTTGCTTTACGAACAGCAATTGTATTTCATTAGCTTTATTAGAAATGTACTTGATCTTGTTTTATAAGGTAACCAGGATGGGGAAGTGGCTGTAATGGAATATTTCAAATAATAATTGTTTAATTATTTAATTACTGTCATTTTTATAGTATTCGTTTTAGTCGCCATTAACGATTAAATTACTGCTAAACTGGTTTTATTATTAAGCAGTAAATACCGAAGAAATGCCTATGGTCTGTTTAGAAATGATAACAATAAAAATTTGTTCGTTTGTCCACGTAATAGGGTTTCATCTGATACCCCATTCAACATTTTAAAAAAATATTTATTTTTTTGTTGAATTCATGTATTGCACTAACTTTTGTAAGGAAAACCAAGATCTGGTTATTTTTATTTTGGGCCCCAATGCTCTATATTGAGTCCCAAACTTTTTCGGTCGTCAGCAGCTTAATGTATCAGAATTTTTCCGCGACGCCCCAAGGCAAAACATTGGTCTAACTAACGCAGTTGGAGGAATATTGAAATATTTTCGCGGCGCCCCTGTAACCTAGTACGGCGCACAATTTGGGAATCGCGTTTATAGAGTATTACTGATTTTAATTGTCATTTAAAAAATTTCTTTGCGCTGTAAATCAGACTCCGGATTTGTTAATTTTGATCATTATAATTAAGATATCATTTTTTATTATGACATATGTCAAATTGACATTTTTTGCCATTTTTGGGGTTTTGTGGGTATGGCCCCCAAAATCCCCTTATAACTTCACTCATGGCTCTGTCTGTCTGTCTGTACGGTAAAAATTGTAGCCAAACGGCTTAACATAGAAAGTTGAATTTTGGTATTAACTATTTGAGTCACATATATGAAAAATACTGAGTTCAAAAAATCACATCCCCAGGTAAATATAAACAAATATATTAATTAATGAAAAACAAATCATTTTTTAAAATTATGAGTGGGATATCAAATAAAGCCTCTTAATGCGTGGATAGACAAGCAAATTTTTATTTTTGAAAAATCATTTTTTTAATTAGACTTTCGCCAAAAATATGTAAAAAAAAAACTTTTGTCCCCCACCCTATCTTCCAGGGGGATTGATCTAAAAATCTGAAAAAAATCTCCATAATGTATATTGATGGGAACCGAAATAGCTCAACAGAAAATTTTGATCAGATTCGTTTTTCGAAAAATATCGATTTTTTTGTGGCGTTGAGAAAATTAATTATTTTTTTAAAATTTATTGTGTGTTATCAAAAGAAAGCTCATAAAAGGTATATTGAGGAACGAAAAGTAGTTTTTTAAAATTCGTTTCTTATAAAACGATTTTATCCAAAAATATTCTAAAAATGTTCTTGTCCCCTTTTTACCGAAAGGGGTTAAACTAAAAATTGTTGTAATTATTTATTTAATTCATGGCTAAATTATGGCTAAAAGTTACGATTAAGGTAATGTATGTCTTTTTTTGATATTAAAAATATAAAAAATTATTAACAGATGAGAACGAATCGCCTTCTTAAGGAGCTTGCACTCATAAACTCGATCATTAGGCGTGCAGAAAAAAATCGTTGGAAATTTTTTAATTTATATTTTCTAATGACGTAATATTCTCAAATTGTTTAAATTTATTTTAAACAAATTAAATGGAAGCTCTTAGTACTCAAATATCGAAAAAAATCAGTAAAAATCAGTTGATTTTGATGTAATTATAGAAAAAAAAATTATCTTAGACATCCAGCATTCTGTTGACTTCTTACACTTATTAAATACCTACAAAACCCTGATATGTGTGAAAATTCACACTTCATATCAACTTTTTAATACCAACATGACATACAATTTCAAAGGTGCAAACTATTAAAATTAAAATTTTCTCTTAGTTTGTTTTTACAAAAATGAGCAGCATGTATTTGTTTACATTTTTACCGCGATGTGTTTTTATTAATTCTTTATAGTATTCCTATATGTGGGTCAAAGAGTTGTACAAGCATGCCAAATTTCAACTTTCTAGGTCCAGCTATTTGGCTGCATTTTGTACCGTACAGACACATGGGTGACGTTTAAATATATATATATATATATATATATATATATATTTTTTTTTTTTTTGTCGTACCTACTAAACCTTAATAATAGACCAATTTGTGTAGTTGTTAAAATAATATTCTTAATTAATATTATTAGTCGTATAATTTCTAATGCCAAATTCTATAAATGATATAAACATTTTTTATCTAATTTGAAAGTCGTTTAATTGTTTTTTACTCGAAATGAAAACAATTTCCTAAAAATTGGGCAAGGAACAGTTTTTTCCAAAAGATCTCTTCCGGTTATTTCGTCAAAAGAATATTGCTTTAATAATATATTTTTTCTATAATTATACTCATTATTTTAAATATATTTAGTAGAGAATATTGATAGTGATCTCTCAAAATATTGCGCACTATACTTGCGAGAAACACTGGTAAAAGGATAATGCTCTTTTAAATTTATTGTTTAATTACATGCCAATTATTATTATTGTTTTAAGCATGATTACACATTATTAAATTATAAGAAAAGTAATTTTTAATGGAGACTTTAACTCTGTGTTAAGCTGCGAACCCTTTTATGTAGACTATACCCTCTTTCTTTGGTTTAAGCAGAATTAGATTTTGAATCCTACACTTTAAAAAAAGTAGTGTTGAGAACTTCATGGTACACTAAAAAATAAACTTTTAGCCTACCGTGTCCAACGCTTTTCGTGTTAATTATTTACACTTTTTTTTTGGTTAAATTTACTGTTAAGTTTACACTTACATACGTGTTAGAAAATAAATAGTATTAAAGTAGTGTTAATTTTCGCACTGAAAAATTAATATTTCATAAAAATAACACTATCTGAATAAATGAAGATTTACAGGGTGATTTGGTTAAAAATAGTAAACTTTTTACTTCTTTTAAATTAAAATTGTAGCACTAAAATTTTAACCAAAATGAGAATGAATTTTTACACTTATGAATTTTTTGCTGTGCAGTAACTTTACCGTTTAAGTGAGGCTTTTGATAATTTTATTCAGCGATATCACCAAACGGCTGGACATTGAAAGTTGAAATTTGGCATGCTTGTACAACTCTTTGACCCACATATAGGAAAACTATTGGGAGTTAAAAAAACACATCGCGGCAAACATGTAAACAAATATCTAACGAAAAAATAAATATTTTAATTTTTTTTTTTGATATCGAATGAAATCTCTTGATGCGTGGATAAACCAACAGATTTTAGTATTTGAAAAATAAAATTTTTTATTTTTGCCAAAAAAATTTTGTGTCCCACCCTATTGCGCGTAGTAATCAGATTATTATTTCGAAAAATATAGATTTTTTTTTCTGTCCTTTAAAATGTGAGTATTTTTTTGGAATTCGTGTGGTATCAAAAGAAAGCTCTTATGACGTAGATTAAGAAATGAAAAGTAGTTTTTTTAAATTTCTTTATTTTACGATTTTTGCCAAAAATGTGCTAAAAGAAATTCTTGTCCCACATCTTCTAACCCAGGTTGGTTAATCTAAAAATCAGAGTAATGCACATTAATGTGAACCGCGATATTACCACAAGAATTTTTATCTTATAATTATTTTAATTTGAATTTTTTACTTTTGTGTTTTAAATTTATAAACATTTTAACCATAATTTATATTAATATCAATCTATTTTGCCTCCTTAGAATTTTTAGTTTTTACACAAACAGCCATTGTTGCTGCGCGCCAATAATTTTAACTAATATTTTTAGTTTTTAGTTTTAGGTGTTCGCTTGTAAAATCAATGGTCAAAAAGGATCTGCGAATGTTAAAAGATTGGGAGACACTTTAGTTTTATAGTACAGGAAATAAAAGAATGGCTAGCATATAATTCAAGGGTAGTTTTCTTTCATTCCTCTTTTTATTTATAATTGTAAAAAATATTTTAATTCTATTACTTCCTCCGTATCAACGAAAGTAATATTATCTTGATCTTTTTTTGTTTTTATTTCTAAATAAGTAATTCACAGAAAATCACGTATTTTAGACAAATTAAAGTGACACCCGCTGTTATAACAAAATGGCGAATTTTGATCAAAATTGTGTTGAATTGCAAGAAGTTCAAAATCGAATTAAATTACAATTGCCAAATAGTTCAGATTTTAAAGTATTGGATCTTGTTTTTTTCAATTCTATACAATCCTTACAACATACAGCTTCACCAAATACAATCGACGAACTGATTTAATGCGTGCAAAATGCATTTAATGCATTAAACATACAAACCCTTGATAATGTTTTTCTAACATTGCAAATTTGTCTAGAAACAAGCATGTTAGCAAAAGGAGGAAATTCATATAAGATTCCGCACATTAATAAGGCAAAACTTCATCGTAAGGGACGATTACAAACAACATTATTCTTTGTTTTACTAGATATTTGCAATTATTTCATAAATAAAATCAATTAATTAAAATTGTAAATGTATATCGTATTTTCGGACAAGAAAAAATCAAAATGTATACCATATATTTGGACGAAGCGGAGTATGATTTTGGAAAAATCTTAAAAAATGTAGTATAGAATTAAAAACTCTTTAAGTATTCTTGAGTATGTATAAGATTTTATTTATTTATTTATTATTGAATTTATAGTTTTTAACATGTAATATATATTTCACTTGTAAATACATCAACATGTAAATTTAAATATGTATGTATACATTTATATTTTTTGTAAAGATAGTGAATATAATAAATAATAATAATGATAATAATAATCTAGTAATTTAGATGGACTGTGTTAGGCAAGAATACCACCATTGTTGCTGTGCACCAAAAATTTTAACTAACCAAGTAACTAACTCCCAGGCGCAACTTAAATATCCCAGACGCAAATAGCCACCATTGCTGTGCGCCAAAAATTTTAACGAACTACTTAACTGTTTAAATTTCCCAGGTGGAAATAGCCACCGTTGCTGTGCGCCAAAAGTTTTAACGAACTAACTCTTTAAATATGCTAGGTGCAAATATCCACCGTTGCTGTGCGCCAAAAATTTTAACGAACTACTTAACTGTTTAAATTTCCCAGGTGGAAATAGCCACCGTTGCTGTGCGCCAAAAGTTTTAACGAACTAACTCTTTAAATATGCTAGGTGCAAATATCCACCGTTGCTGTGCGCCAAAAATTTTAACGAACTACTTAACTGTTTAAATTTCCCAGGTGGAAATAGCCACCGTTGCTGTGCGCCAAAAGTTTTAACGAACTAACTCTTTAAATATGCTAGGTGCAAATATCCACCGTTGCTGTGCGCCAAAAATTTTAACGAACTACTTAACTGTTTAAATTTCCCAGGTGGAAATAGCCACCGTTGCTGTGCGCCAAAAGTTTTAACGAACTAACTCTTTAAATATGCTAGGTGCAAATATCCACCGTTGCTGTGCGCCAAAAATTTTAACGAACTACTTAACTGTTTAAATTTCCCAGGTGGAAATAGCCACCGTTGCTGTGCGCCAAAAGTTTTAACGAACTAACTCTTTAAATATGCTAGGTGCAAATATCCACCGTTGCTGTGCGCCAAAAATTTTAACGAACTACTTAACTGTTTAAATTTCCCAGGTGGAAATAGCCACCGTTGCTGTGCGCCAAAAGTTTTAACGAACTAACTCTTTAAATATGCTAGGTGCAAATATCCACCGTTGCTGTGCGCCAAAAATTTTAACTAACTATCTTTAAGTATTCTTTAAGGTTACGGGATCCTAGTTTGGGAAATATTTGTTTGTCAAACGCAGTCCCTTTTAGTTTTTTGGATAGCTAATAAATCGTAGTCAATATATTTTAAAAATTACACCTTCGGATCTTACTTTGATTTAGATAGAACCTAAGTAAATATTTAAAAAAAATGTTAATAATTATGTCACCTTTATTTGTTATATTTTAGGATTATTATTTTATTATTTTATAAAAATATTTTATTTTTCACTAGACACTGTTTTTAAAAATTCACGATTTTTAATTCGACCTTCACTGACACGACTTAAGTTAGCAACTGGCATAAAAATCTCGGTATACCTCTTTAAAATATCACGTAATCGTAAGCGATGTTGAAACGCGTTCGAAAACCCGAAGAAAGTAATGAACTTGCGTCCTTGTCGAACCCTGCAAGCTGTAGTAGGTGCCATACCCCACTCCATGGCGCTTTACCCCCTTAATTCGTGTTCATACTTACGTCACCGCTGTACCCTACCAGTGTACCCCCCACTTTACTTAAGCATTGCAGTATTGTTTCCGGTATTTAAGTTGAATTATTCATAGCTAGTTTTTATAATAATGGGCAACCGTAGAAAAACATAATTTTATTCAATGTTTTTAATTTGTTATAATTTATAATCTCCTGCAGGTTAAAACAAGTTGACAGAGGAGAGTCTATTAAGAATAAAGGCAAATTATTCTGGTTAATATGTTCTTGTCAACTGAAATTTGGTAATTAAGTTTAAAGCTGCGTTCAGAGCTCTTAAATTATTCGACTAGAGACTATGACTTGTGCAATGTTGATTGTTACTAACAAGTTTGTCATATGGTAACACGAGCAATCGTTCAGACCTCTAAATTTAATGCGTTGTACAGTTTTCCAAACTTTGTAGTTAGTGAGTTGTTTTAATGAGACAGACATATAAAAACACATTGGCTATCTCAGTCTACATCGTAGAGAACGTTTACATTGTATGCCTAACAACCTAACAAAATGACATCGCGCCGATTACAACAAATCTTGCTCAAAATTACAAAGACGAACACTAAATATGATCAATTTAGGTAATTAGGTTAGGTTTAGTTAGTAAAAATCTAGGACAGCAGAATTAGTTAAACGATAATAGATAATAAACATTTTACGAAGCCACCCATTGCCAATTGCCACCCATATTAGTTGGTGAATCATAAAGTAACGTAGATATTGTCCATGCCCGAGTCTCTTTCTGGCATGCATAATTTTGCCAGTAACGCGTGCCCGAGCGTCTCTCGTGCATACGCGTTAAGGGGTTAATATTATGTTTTATTTTAGAAAAAATTGTTGTAAAAATGTTATCGCTCAATAACTGAATGATAAATATGAGACAATAATGTTCTGTAATTTCTTAAATATATTTGTTTCAAATCTTTTATATTTATATAGATTTGTGTAGATGTGTTGAAATTATACGTCAACATTATTTTCGACTTGATTGTTTATAGTGTAGTACCTTGGTCGAAAAATATTATACTTGATAATGGAATGCCAATAATGGAAAATTAAATCAATTTTACCCGCAGCACCTATATTGAGAACTGCGGCAGATTCAAGGTAGCGACAAAAATAGACTTCCAAGTACGATTATGAGTACCAGAAAGAAATTCATTATTTTAGAGTACATTTTTTTTTTTTTTTTACAAATTTTTATTATACATAATTACAAAACAAGAAGTAGGCTTCCCAACGTTGTACTAATTTTTCGATACTCACCCCCTCTATTGAAGTTTTCTGGTTTTGACTTAAAATAACTGATCAGGTGATTGGTGATATTTCTACATCGGTGATATTTCGAAATTCGCCATAACTGCTCTATACCCAAATGTAAAAAACTCATTTTTTTTATCTATCACAAAAAATTAGAAGAATCTGATTGTAAAAATGAGCTTGCCAAGCCCCCCCCCTAACAAGTAAAGCTTAGAATATTGCAACAAAACTCGTGTTGTGATCTTCCATTTTTGTCTTTATATACATTTTTAATTTTAAGATAGATCTGCACATTCTCCGGAGATGTTTAATCTACTAGCTAGTCAACGTTCTTATAATGTTTCCTTTCATATCACCCATTCACTTCCATAAATAATAATAAATAACATTCGATAGTAGATATATGTTAAACGTTTTTTATTTATAAATGAATCTTTTGCAGTACACTTAAAAAGAACAATAGCTAATTTTATATTTTAGAATATGTTTTAACTACAAAAAATACAAGAGTCGACTCTAGAAGGAATTTTGGCCGATATTGTTATTCATACTTAATACTAAAATTATTTTACAGCTCTAAAATTAGTCGACACTGTGCGTTGCGGATAAATATAGTAGACAGTTTCAACGTTTAAGACAGCGTTCACAGCTCTGAATATTAATGCGTAATGAATGTTGTGACATATGTTTTATATTTGTTCAAACCAACTGCGATGGAATAAATGCATTTATGTGACTTTTTACGAACCCCCCATCAGCGATCGTGATTTTTTACTAAATTTTAATAACAAAATTATAACCGCTACAGCTAACTACAGCAGTTCTTTTTCGTTTCACGATTTTCGAATTGTTTTGAAATTTGTGCAGTATTTTTTAGATTATGTAAATTGAGATAGCTAATGTGTGTTTATTTGTCTGTCTCATTAAAACAGCGCACTAACTATAAATTTGGAAAATAGTCGGCAGTCGACAACGCATAATCTATTAAATTTAGGGCTGTGAACGGTCGCTTGAGTTACCGTATGACAAACTTGTTAGTGAACAACTCATAGCATATAGTCTATACATTTTAAAAAAATATTTATTTTTCGTTGAAAAAATTTTTTTAATATTTTCCACGATGTGTTTTTTTAACTAGTAATAGTTTTCCTATTTGTGGGTCAAAGAGCACCAGCATGCCAAATTTCAGCATTGTAGGTCCATTCGGTTGACCAAAATTTCCACCGTACAGACATATACAAAGACAGACAAACTGACACATAAGTGACGTTATAAAGGTTATTTGGTCATACCTACAAAACCCTGAAAAGAATTATTCAGAACACAATTAATTTGTGAATAAATTAGGAGGAATAATTAGGAAATATTGGGAGGTTTGTAATCCATATAGATTCACTAGTAAACATACGGAAAGCATCTAGAAAATGCCATTGTTTTAAATAACAATTAAAAACATTTCCTAGTAATTGCATAACATATGCTGTAAATTATAAATGTTAATTAAGTAAAAAGTCATAACTCATCTATAAATAAATAAATAACTGATGCATATTATGTAGCAATTTAGAAAGAAAGTTAGCTGGTTATATTTTAATTTAACAAGTTACACAATAAGAAATTAGATCAATTTGACGATTACAAAATGTAAACACTCCAAATTAACACATTGCAAGAGAAATTAACTAGCCCTGACCAAACGAAATCAAGTCAAAAGCAAAACATTTTTTTTTATTTCATTTTCTATAAAAACCAGTGGCGAAGGGAGACCTCCGCTAGACTTGCCCTCCCATAAAAAAAAATAATAATAAGAAACAAAAAAATTAAAAATTAAAATTTAGGTACACCTTCAAATATACATCAAATTATGTTTTATACAAATTTTTGTTTGCTTGAATTACTAGATATGAATTTTTAAAAATTTTAAAGTTTAATAACTTCCTTTTCCGGTTTTGGATCTTCATAAAAACCAATAATCTTCTTCCTAATTAATAGGAGAATTTTTTAGTACCAGAATGAACTCTCTAAGTTAAACCGTTTTTGAGTTATTGTGTATACACACACACATACGGACGGCACTTCGAAAATTGTTTTTTTTTTTGATTCACTGGACCATGAAACGTGGTCCATGAAACGAAAATTTTCGCGATTACAATACTTCCCCTTTTATATTAAGGTCAGGCAAGTAAAAAGTTATAAATAAAAACAGATTTATGTATAGCATTCCGAAAGGAACAAATTACATGTTCATCAGGACAATTATTAATTATATTGTTTTATTGGGTGTTTTAGATTGATTGAACGTGCCAATTTTTCGTCATATGTGTAACAATAAATGAATGCACGATACTGTATAGATCTGTGCTTCGTAAGCGATATACTGCGGCACTTTGGTGTGCCATGAAACGATGCTGCAAGGGATGTTTGATAAATCAATTCAATTCAATTTTTTATTTTAAATATATTACATTATAGTTTATATTTCTATTCACAAAACTCTTAATCCTATAATTTAAAATAAGATATTCAATTTCTTCCTGTTGCCTTGAAATCTGTTTATCAGTTTCTGGACTTTTTGATTCTATAGATTAATTTAGTTATTTTTTTGTTTCTTCCCTTGTTTTCACTGTCTTTAATCTCCTTCCTTCTTGTTACTATATCCTTCATCCATGCATATCCTCTTCCACTTTCGCTCAAAACTCCTTTTTTTCCCTTCCCTACTTCTTATTTCTCGGCATTCCTCCAGCATGTGCTCAATTGTCTCTTTTGCTTCTCTACACATCCTGCACATTTTTTCTTCTTCCTTCAACCAAAATTTTCTTTCTCTTCGTTACCACACCTGAAGCGTGCAATCAATCACCTTCTTTTTCTCCCCATTTCCAATCTCCTTCACGTAATGTGGACGTTGCGGTGTTAGTTTTTTTAAATTTGCTACTGTATCTTGATTCCTGTATTTTAATATCAAATTCTTGGTGTTGTATGTCTTTTATTTCTTCTATCATTTCTTGCATTCCTTGTCCATTTAATCTATTACTCCTTACTGCTTCAGTTGAGAAACCCCATATTCGTACATTTTTTCCTTCTTTGCCTCCCAAGTTGTTACTATTTTTCCCTGTTCATCTCTATTCTCTATTTCCTTCCAACATTAATTTAGTAACTACTTCTCTGGGTGTCTAGTTTTATTTTCTTCATACCTATACTGCCCTTTTAACTGCTTCTATTTATATTTTTTGTTTGATAATTCATTGACTTGAAATTTTTTTTAATCCAAATGCAACTTATTTCTCATCTTTAAGCTCGATATATTTTGCCCAACGATATTCTAACTTCTTTAAGCCTTCCAAAAATTACGATTTTTCTAACTCTGCTAAATAGGTGATTCAGCGGTTCCACGATATTTGAACATAGACAGATTAACATTCGACACTTTAACGTGGACAGATTAACATGCGACAGATGAACATAGACACATTTAACACACGACAAATGAACACTGTGACATATTATCATAGCGACAGATGAACATGAGTCAATTGAACACACGACATTTGATCTCACATTTCATTTTTATTTTTATTTTTTATTTATCCTAGCATATACATAAGTTCAGCGGTTGGTCAATGGTTGGTCATCGGTTGGTCAGCGGTTGGTCGTAGGTTGGTCATCGTTTAGTCAGCGTTTGGTCAGCGGTTGGTCTGCGGTTGGTCAGCGGTGGTCAGCGACAGAATACATACTTATCAATTACAGACATAAAACAAAAATATAAAAAAATCTCAAAAATTACCAAATATATTTTCTCATAATTATTTGATTTTTGAAAATCTATATAAATAAATAAGTCTGTATTCTGTCGCTGACCAACCGCTGACCACCGCTGACCAACCGCTGACCAAACGCTGACTAAACGATGACCAACCTACGACCAACCGCTGAATTTATATGCTAGGACAAATAAAAAATAAAAATAACTATGAAATGTGAGATCAAATGTCGTGTGTTCAATTGACTTATGTTCATCTGTCGCTATGATAATATGTCACAGTGTTCATTTGTCGTGTGTTAAAATGTGTCTATGTTCATCTGTGGCATGTTAATCTGTCGTATGTTCACATGTGGGGACACCGTTTCAGCGATGCTCTCCTCTATGTGAATCTTTTTCCAGCGAACCATTTCTTCATGTTTGGAAAGAGAATGAAGTCGCAGAAGGCCAAATCTGGAAGATAGGGAGGAGAAGGAGCAGTACGTAGCGCAATTCGACCAATTTGGTCGTTGCAATTGCGGTCGAGTGAGCTGAAACATTATTATAGTGGAACAGAACTCTTTTCTTCGACAAATGGGGCTGCTTTTTCACGAATTCAGCGGGTAAATCGATCCATTAAAGCGACATAATATTGTCCTGTGATCGTTTTTCCAGATAGTCGATGAAGATATGCCTTGCGAAACACATAAAATCTTGGCCATAATCTTTCCGGCCGAGGAAACCGTTTTTGTCTTCTTCGAAGTACATTCGCCAGGAGAAATCCAGTGTTTTGACTGTTTTGTCATATCTGGTGTGTAGTGATGGATCCATGTTTCATCAACCTTATGAAACCCCGCAAAAACTTAATTGTATTGCCCTTGTACATGTCCAGACATTGTTTCGAAATTGTCCGGTCGATTCGCTACAGTTGGTACGCAATTCGACCAATTTGATCGTTGTTGAAACACACGTTCGTCTGAGATATTTTCTTTCTCACCAGCCGAACCAATAGCACTGCTTAATTTTTATGACCTTCTAGATTGAACTATACCTTTTTTTTTAGCGGGCGTCAGTTAAGTAAATCCCCGAATATACTTGGTTTTTTTCATTATGTTGAGTCCTACTTTTTAGTGTTGACATAAATAATGAATTTAATTAAACTTAAAGTTCTCAATAAAATCCCCAGGACGTATGTTTAATATATATCTCGAATAATATTTTGGCAATTACACCTAACGTACCAGGAAATAAACTTAAAATTGTACTTTCCTTGTAGAAACATTAGCATATAATTGTTCATTTCATTTAATAACGAGATCAAAGGTAATGACGCAAATTTTTAACTCGCGAATTTAATTATATGCGATATCATCTCACGTCAGTTTTTACATCATTTTTTGCTGGTGTTATACGTGACTTGAGGCGCGTTTTAATGTTTTATTTTGGATAAATAATTTTACTCTCTCTTTTGAAAGTAAAGTCTGACACAGACAGCACTGAATTTTATATGTAGAAGTAAGGATCTAAAATTATTTCGTAACATTTCGTTTATTGTTTCGTAATTGAGAAGATTGGTGGTAAAATTTACGCTAAGATTTTGAGCTTACCAGCATATTTAACCCTTTACTGCATGAATTTTTATTTTTGGCTGAAATAATTTATGAGCATTAGGAATTGGTTCTTATTGATAGAAAAATTAATTAAAAAAAATATATTTAAAATATTAATTATTATTTTTATGAAAAAATAATAATTAAAATAATAATTTAGGGTTTGTGCCATACATGGAACATTATGATTCTACATTATGTTACAAAAGAAAATGATTCCGTATTATATGCTCGTCATTTGCTAGGTGTTCTTCATTAGGGATTAAAAGCAGTCTCCCTCGAATTTTTTAAAGAAAAGGTCGTATCTTCTAGTTTTCCTTTCTCAATAAATTCAGAGTTATCGTTGAAGTGCAAATTCCGCTTGATATCCTCAAATCTATTGCAGCCCATTACTTGAGATACTGCAGGATCCATTGCTGTGTATGTGGCATATATGCACATTCATGAAGTAACGTTCTGATTCAGTTTTAAAAGTAAAATAAAAAATAAAAATCGGAATGTGCCATATATGGCACACGATGCGGTAAAGGGTTAAATACGTCGGTTTTGGCTAAATTCATGCTAATGGGTAAACATATCTTAAACTCCCATCATTAATAATAACACAGGGCTGCGAAAAAAAATAAAATAAATAAAATTTCCGCCGCTTTTGATTTTAAGGGGTGAGTTAGATAGAATAGCGAATCCTGATTTCATATCAAGTTTTAGTTTTTCTCCATCACGTCTAGTTTTTTTTTTTTTTAAATTCTCAAAAGAAAGTATCATGGACAATATTTTTAGATAAAATAACTTCAGTATAAAACAAGATAAAATATGGAGAATTTTTTATGATAAAGGCAATTCTTAATTATTTACTTGCTATTAACACTTCTCAGGGAAAAAAGCACGCCTTGTGCCTTTATCTTGTGTTTTGCAGAACTGTCATGAATGCATGATTTTTTGACGTTACCGCATGTATGTGATTTTTATCACTCAACACTTAAGATGCGTAAGTGTTTATTAAATATGAGTCATAGATAATAAGACCTCAATTTTTAAAGGTGGTAAAGGAAAAAAAATGATACCTGATAAAAAAAAATATATTATTTTCTAGCATTATCACTACTTATCTATTAAAGTTACCATATATTATTAAACGCGACCAACCTTCGCAGCCCTGTGTAATAAATAGCCCTCCATTTAGGTACTCTTTTGGTTATGGCCCATCCTTATTTTTTAGCTTATACTTCTTATGAGGGAGATTCTAAATTGACCTGTATTTAATTTTCTTATGAACGTTAAAGATTTAAATTTAAAAAAGGAAGCAGGCTCACATTTCATCCGCTCTGAGCCTTTTTGTGGACTTTTTTTTTACATTTTTTGCCGCAAATGTCAAAATTTTAGATCGTAACTCAAAAGTGACCATATATTTGTGATCTAAGGCTAAACATGTATAAGTATACCAAATTTCCAACAAAATTCATAAAAAATTTCTTTCCAAAAATTTTAATCAAAAATTTCTAAATAAAATATATCTAAAAAATCTATATCTTTAAGCTAATTTTGGCTGAGGATTAAGAAAAAAATATTTAAAAAAATCATGCTTTCCTAGTTTTTGAGTTAGAGCCGTTTTGAGAGTACCCCCTTACGATCGTTTCGATTTTTGGCCATTTTCAATGGTTTTGTATTACTGCCCATACAAACCTTAATAATTGGTTTACTAAACCCCAAATTTTTTCTTAGACTAAACAATGTATAAGAATTTTAAAAATTCAAACCGCAGATTTCTATGCCTAACCATTATTTAGTTACAATTTATCAAAATTTTCAAATAATTTTTAGAAAAATGAAAAATTTTCAAAAATTTGTTTTGTTTCAAAATATGGTTACAAGTCAATTATGTCCTCAAGATTTAAAAAATTTAAACCGCAGGTCTTTATCGTATTTCGTTTTTCAAATACCTCCATGCGAAGATGAAAATTTCTATAAACGCCATATTAAAGTTGTATGTAAGTATAAAGTCATAATTTTAAAACGTATAAGGCCTCAAATTTTTACCAGACTAAATAAACTACGAATAATTCAAAAATTCGTACCTCAAGTTGTTTTCTCTAACCAGTTCTGAGTTGTGATTTTTTTTTTAATTACCAATTTTCACAAATAATGTAAATTATGCCATTGAAAAAAAGTGTCGTAATCTCAAAAGGATTAAAGCCCCAAATTTTTTCTATACTAAATAAGCTAAGGAAAATCCAAAAATTCCAACCGTAGGTCGCAATCTTTAACCATTTTTGAGTTATGCTTTTTTTAATTCACAACTTTCACAAATAGTGTAAATTATGCCATTACAAAAAAAATTGTCGTAATCTCAAAACGTGTTAAATGATTAAAGCCCCACATTTTTTCTAGACTAAATAAACTACGAAAAATCCAAAAATTCCAATTGCAGATCGCTATCTTTAACCGTTTTTGAGTTGTGCTGTTTTTAATTCACAGTTTTCACAATTAATGTAAATTATGCCATTAAAAAAATTGTAATCTCAAAACGGGTTAAACGATTAGAGGCCCAAATTTTTTCTAGTGTAAATAAACTACGGAAAATCCAAAAATTCCAACCTACGGTCGCTATCCTTAACAGTTTTTGAGTTGTTTTTTTTTTTTAATTCACAATTTTCACAAATTATGTAAATTATGCCATTAAAAAATCGTAAGGTCAAAACGCGTTAAACGATTAAAGCCCCAATTTTTTTCTAGACTAAATAAAGTACGGATAATCCAAAAATTTTAACCGGAGGTCGCTGTCTCTAACCGTTGTGTATTTTATAACAGTCTATAGAAATTTTATATGTTTTAAATTTAAAATTATTTTTATTGATATTGTTTATTATTCTTAAGGTTTGTTTTGTCGTCTGTATGTGGCTGTATAATGCACAAACCAAGGCACACACACTATTAGATCGTCATTATACTCGACTTTCCTCAATGTTGCGTGGAGGTGAAAGCATTAGGTAACGACAAGCTCACCTTACCGCCTTGTTTAACAAACACCCAGTATATAGGGGGGAAACACTACAAAAATAACCACATCGATATATTTATTCTGTCATAATACAACTTTTAAATAATACCACAACTTTCTTTTGGATTTAATGCATACAAAAAGTTATAATCTAACAACTATTATTTATATAAATCAGATAATATGATCACGTAAGTGATATTGACCATGTAGGTCAGTATTTAAAACAGTAGAGACATTGTTACATAACTGTTTGTTAAATAACTTTTTACCTATCATTTGAATCACCTAGTGACAATTATTATAATCACCAATCATAGTGTTAGAAAGAATCATCGTGGTCCTTATGATGGAACATTCTGGAGAACTCGTTTTGGTTATTTACTTACTTAATCCTAAAGCCTTTTTACTATTTTCTGGTGTCAGACTGGTGTCGTTTGAGTATAAATCTTGCGGTGTCCTGTTCCATATTTCTTACCACTTCTTTCTATCTTGTGTCACAGTCCATGTTTTTTCCCATTTCAACAATCTACTTGCTGCCGCTCTTTGAATTCCATCCTTCCACGTTCTTCCTGATCTTCCTCTGAACTTTTAAGTATCCTTGCTTCAAAAGACAATTTTTGCTTTTCTTTTATGGTTTACCTAAACTACCTCAACTGGCTGTGTTCTATTATATGCTCCATAGAAACTGTTCCAAGATTCTTTTTATGAACCGTATTTCTAATTTTTTTTTCATGTTTCGTTTTACCAGCTATCTTTTTCAGGAATATAATTTCTGTAGGGACATAACGTGCTCCCGGATTATTACGGGCTCCCCTCTTTTTGGCATTCCAATCACGTTTAGAACTTCGCTAGTGTCTTCCGAAAGTGGTTGTATGACTGAGAGCTGGCGTTTACATTTTGTAAATTGGTGAAACGTATTTTTTGCTGTGTTGATATATTTTTCACACATATCCAGACGTTGATTGCTCCAGTGCAGAGCATGTGGCAAGTGGGTACATTGTTCTTGCGCCGGAGAAGATGATAACGATGAGGAATGCACTCACGTGTGTTCATTCTGCGCCAGATTTTAGCTGATTGCCCATTATACCCCGCCCGTGCTCATTTTGCCCCGACACCGGGACAAAATGAGCACAAGGAAGTTTTTTTTTTATATCGTCATAACTTTTATTTTTGTATTTTTCTAAGTTTTTATTAAGTTTTTTTACTGTCTGTAATAATTAAACAATAAATCATCTTACGAATAAAAGTGTTTCGAAATTTTATTAAAGATAATCCTTCAGGTGCCCGTTAGGCCCACCCTTCCTCTAGTTCTTACTTATCTACTTGATTTTTCTGTCAGCATCCACAACTCAGATCCATGTGTTAGGATTGGAACTGTCATCTCTTTGAAAACTTGCACATTGGCTTCTGGTTGGGTTTCCGGTTTGGCGAAGACTGCAGATTTTATACTGTTGAACAGATTTCCAGCTGCTTCTAGTACTTCTTTCTATTACTTCTGCATCTATATTTCCATTGTCTGCAAATACTGATCCGAGATATTTAAACCTTTGAACTTGTTCTATAAGTCTTCCTCCTAGTTCTATTCTATGCTTCCATGTGCTTCTGCTGACAATCATGGTTTTGGTTTTTTCTATATTTATTTTCATAAATTCTTCTTTGTATAGGTTCTAGTTTTCTTGCAGCTTCTTTTCATTTTCTGCCATAATTGCCGTACCAGCATAGCATACCTCAGATAGTTTTATTGGGTTTATGTTCCAATGCCCAATGTTGATTGTTTTATCTTCTGTGTCGCGTTTTATTTTTTTATTTTATTTATTTATTTTTACGTATATCCCCTACAGATTATAAGTTTCTTATACAGAACTGACAGTCTGAAATAAAGTTAGTTATTCTATGCATCTAAATTTCCAGCGAATATTTATCTGTTTAATAGAATATTTTTAATTAAAAAAATATATATATCGCTCAATAACTTAATAACAGATATCAGACAACAATTTTCTGTAATATTTTAAATGTATTTGTGGGTTTCAAATAAATATTATGTTTATATAGTTTTGTGCAGAAATGTTCAAATAATACGTCAACATTTTTTTTTTTTGTAATAATTTTTTATAGTTATACTTTTGACAAAACTTGATACTATACTTGATGATGATAGAATGCCACTTGGTACACGTGTTCCTTACGAAAATTAAAACATTGTTACCAACAACATTTATATTGAGAACCGCGTCAGGTTGAAGATGACGAAAAAATAGAACATCAAGTACAATAACCTACAAGTAATTTTCACAGTAGAACAAAATAGCTACAAATATATTAGTAGAATGAAGCTTTAGCTACAATTTGCCACATCGTAGGAAAATATACAAGTTTTATTTTTACGTTAGTGGACACAACGAAAGACCGAGCCCGATGAATTAAAACCGAAGGACCTGCTCCTTCGGATATGATCCGCTAAAAATTCCGCCCGTGTATGTTAGGCTTTCTTTTTGAGTAACCTGCGATTGATTATTATATGATTAAGGAAACTACATCGCATTAGCGATGTTTCAAAACTTCGTAACAATACTACTAGTTTCCTGCATTGAAATCTTTTTCTACATAATGACAAATTAATTTTCCAAGATTAAAAAGGACAAAAATACCACGCTAAACTACTGTAACTAATAACACTAACACCTTCGTTATTTAAAATGGTAATTAGCTAATATATAATTTAAAATTTTCATTTATTCACCTGTTTAACGAAGTATGACTAGTACGGGTAAGCAAATTAGCGAGAGTAAAAACTGAATAACTACTATGAAATGTAAAATTTTATAATTTCATTTTTAGATTATATTTAAATAAAATGAAACTAAAAAAAAATGTTACACAATAGAAAAAAGTTAAGATTATCACACATTTTAAGGTTTAGTAGCCAGATACGCAGGTACATTGAAAAAGTTTGAAGATGAACAACTCTGTTGGAAGAAAACTCTGCTCAAACACTCAAAGAAGTAGCTCAAAAGTTGATAAATCAACCATTTCACGAAGTTTACAAGCCGTGGGAAATATCCAGAAAGAAGGGAGATGACTGCCACATTAATTGACCGAAAATACCATTGCTAATCGTTTAATCATCTCGATTTGCTTGCTCGACTTGCATAAAAAGAAGAGTTTTTTGTGGCGTATCGTGGCCGACGTTGAAATATGGATCTATTTCGAAAACCCGAAAGGCATTTTCACGCAGCGGAAAGCCTTCTTCTTCAAGAACCGATCAAAATGTCGACCGAATCCGGGATCTAGTGCGTTCAGATCGTCGATTGACAGAATGATCGGGGAAGAGTTGAATTTGACTCACACTACCGTTCATCAGATTTGACCAATGAATTGGGGATGACAATGCGCCTTGTCACACAGCAATTTCAATAAACGAGTTTTTGGCCAGTAAAAATATTCCTGTGCTCCTCAGTCTCCTTATTCGTCTGACTTGAGTCTTTGTGATTTTTTTCCTCTTCCCAAGATCACCTCAAGGGACGTCATTTTAGGACACTCGAAAACATTCAAACGTCCGGAACCGACCAGCTGAAAATTATTCCAGTATTCAAGTTCCAACACTGCCATGAGGATTGGAAGAACCGTCTCCAGCGCTGTTTGGCTTACCAAGGAAGTTATTTTGGGGGATACAATACTGAATTGTAAATCCATTGGAATAAAAAAATAAATAAATAAATAAATAAAAATCAGTCCGGTTACTTAATTTACACACCTCGTATATGTCTAAAATTCTTTTCTCTTTCGATTCGGTTGGCATCTAACTAAATAAGCTCTTATAAAAATAAGTGGGATAAGCAGGAGAAGTCATTTGTCGAAACAAATTACTCATTTCGCTCTATTCGCATCTGATGCAAAAGCTTCCAAAGGACAAAATTGCTACATATGCAAAAACTGCCGAATTGCATTCGTCCGAATTCGTATAAATTGGTTCTGATGAAAACTCATTCAGTGGACTAGCGGGATTACTCCATTCTTGGTACAGGTTCTTTCCAGTGTCCATCCACTTCTAACCCAATTTATTTTCCTTATATTTTAATAGTAAGTTAAACTGTTGGATGCGCTGAATTAAAGCAACTAACTGTAAGAATAACCCGGTAACGATATTAAAGTAAAATGTCTTAAGGAGAATGTATACCACTGTTACAATTTTCCCAAAGCGGAAGTGTACAGAAGCGCAACGAGCTCTAGAACGGAAGTAGATTTATAACTCATATCTAATTAAGACTTCGTGAGAAAAAAACCTATGATTACAAGAGTAAGATAAAAAAATATAAATAGATAAGTAGTAGTGCTGCTTAATCACTAAAAATTGTGTGAAAATAGAACTTGTTATTAAACATACTATGTAAGGAAATGAAATAACTGCACACATTACAATTTATCTAGAGTAGTATCTGCACTAAATTCTTGTATAAATTAATTTACGTTTTTCACGCAACATCTATAACTATTAGAACCCATAACCATGTCAGTAGTTGTAATCAATATTACGAGGGCGGGATAAAAAATGATGCGAATGAAAATTAAAGAGTTTTTTTACGGTTGGGAAGGGAAGGGCAGTATAGTCATCATCATCATTATCATCAACATTATCATCATTATCATGATCATCATCATAAAGCCTTATCTATCATCGGGTGATTTTCATCGGGATTCTAAAAAGAGCATAGGCTGTCAAATGTTTCCATCTAAATCGTCTATCTGCCACTGGCTTCAAGTCGGTGATGTTATTGTAGACTTTTGTCTCAATTTTGAGAGTTCCATGTATCTCTGGCAGTGTTGAGCGACGCCAGGTCTTCTTGGGTCCTCTTCTCCTACTGCCTTGTAGGTTATGACATACCTCGCTAGGAGCTCTTCAAAGAATGTGCCCTGACCCATACTTTCTTCTTTTTATTTGCAAGTTTATGTCTATTTGGCCAGTTCGTTCCCTCAATTCTGTGTTTGTTATTCTACGTGGTCAGTAAATACGAAGAATTCTTGGAAGAAACGGGAATACATAAGGAACTCTCATCAAACTAAGCAAGCCTGTGGCTGCAAGCGTTAAACCGCTTTTTTTCTGCTGTTTGACCATTGAGCAATGACCCGGACGTGAGTTCAATCACTGCTTATGACAAATAATTTGTTTAACAATATTTATACAAATTAAAGGTTCTGCTTAGCCGTTGGCAACTGGCTATAAACTGTAGGTGCCTTTCTGTGTACCCTAAAAAATGGACGTAATACTGACCATATTACTCCTGAATGTATACAGATTGAGAACATGGTCATGAAACCTGGAAACAGGAGGCCTAGGCTCACCTCGGGCTGTCACACCAATGATGTTGCTCATCAAGCTGATATTACATATGATATAATAGATAATATTACAAGTAACTTCCAAACAACATGTCATATGTTTAAAACCAACACAAGTAAATTATACACCGCTCACTAAACTTGCAAATCACTTCCATCGTCACATTTCTGTTACTTACAAGTTTAGTTATGTCTACAAAATAACGGATGCTTAATTTTTATCAGTTTCATTTAGGTGTTGCTTTGTAACATTATGAGAGACTACCACTATGTTAATATCTATTTTGTTTCCTTAATTGAGAAGCAAAGATATTTATAAAATTATACTTGTGCGAAACACAATAATATAAATGAACCAAGATCAAGCTTGGGAAAGTATTGCTAAAGAAGTTTCGGAATCAAGTAAGTTTTGTAGTTATTTTTACAGAATAATTTTTGTAAATAAATAAAATATTTATTCAGTAAGTAGAACAGTTACATTACATAAAAAAATGTAGGATTAACGAAAGTAATATTATCTTGATCTTTTTTTGTTTTTATTTCTAAATAAATGGTTGCTAGGCAACTAATAAACAAATGGCTCGCAAATAGTTTTGAATATGCCAAAAGAAAATCACAGAAATAAAACTGCGTATTTTAGACAAACTAAAGTGACACCCGCTGTTTTAACAAAATGGCGAATTTTCATCAAAATTGTGTTGAATTGCAAGGAAGAAGTTCCAAATCGATTTAAATCACAACCTCCAAATAGTCCAGATTTTAATGTATTGGACCTTGGCTTTTTCAGTTCTATACAATCCTTACAACATACAGCTTCACCGAATACAATCGACGAACTGATTGAATGCGTACAAAATGCATTTAATGCATTAACGCTACGTTCAACCCCCAGAGATTATTAGTTTCTTATACAAAACTAACAATCTGAAATAAAATTAGTGACAATCTATACATCAAATTTTGCACAGAATTTTTATCTATCTAATAGCATATTTTTGGTTGTAGAAAAAATTATTGTAAAAATGTTATTGCTAAATAACTTAATAATAGGTATTACACAACAATGTTCTGTAATTTTTTAAATATATTTGTTGGTTTCAAATAATTTTTATATTTATATAGTTTTGTGTAGAAATGTTCAAATAATACGTTAACATTTTTTTCGACATGATTGTTTATAGTTTAGAGCCTTCGTCGAAAAATATTTTACTTGATGATAATGAAATGCCACTTGGTACAAGCTTTCTTTACATAAAATGAATAATTTTTATCCGCCGCACCTATATTGAGAACCGCGGCAGATACGAGGTAGCGGCAAAAGTAGATTACCAAGTACAATAACTATAAGTAATTTTCATAATTACTAACAAATTATCTCCAAACATATTTGTAGAATGGAGCTTTAGCTACAATTTGCCGCATGGTACACAAATATGCGTCGAATGGTTTACAAGATGGCGTCTGTAATGCAAGTTGTTTATTTATAATTACATGACAGTTCTTTTGACAATTAAAAATATCCTATTAGGTAGATAAAAATTCGCTGAAAATTTTGATGTATAGATTGTTACTAATTTTATTTCAGGTTGTTAGTCTTGTATAGGAAACTGTACGGTTGTGCGCACCCTTAAACATACAAACCCTGGATAATGTTTTTCTAACATTGCAAACTTGTCTAGAAGCAACCATGTTAGCAAAAGAATTAGCAACGGATTTCCTATAAGATTCCGCACATTAATAAGGCAAAACTTCATTATCATTTTCCATGCAAGTTGTGGAGACAGCCACGTCCTTGTTAAATTAAAACTTTTTGTATTATTCTTTGTTTTACTAGATACTTATAACTATTTCGTAAATAGCATCATTCTAATTAATTAAAATTGTAAATGTAAGAAATGTAATTGTAAAAATAAGAAAAAAATCAAAATGTATACCATATTTTCGGACGGAGGGAGTATTTTTTGCCCCAATTACATCTAACATTTAAAGCAGACGTCTTTTTCGTCCGAGGATATGTTTCGAAACTTTATCATAGCAGTGAACGCTGTATTCAGATCACGTTACTTTTAAGTCATAGCTTCGTCAAATCACTGTCAGATAATTTTTATATCACTATCAGTGTTACTTAAATGAGTACTCGGGCGAAATAAACGAAGACGAACCGGCAAGTGGAATGCGGCTTGATAGACTCACTTCGAAAAAAATGCGACTGGTGCTATGCCTGCAGTGTGTACACTGCGGCTGAGTGGACGTACTTACCGTAAAACATGCAATAGCGCGTTACCTGCTGTGTTTGCGGCGCAGCCTAATGGACGCTTACCTTCAATCATCTCATTATTTAGAAATGGAACTGCTGTCTGTAGATAGCTCTATACTTTACCTTTACAGACTTTATTTTTCTTAAATTTAAAACAGCATGTTGACAGTTGAATGTTAACAATGTTTGTTTTATCCTGCATAAAAAGTAAAAGTGAATAGTTTTCACACGTTTATCTACATTAAAATTAATGATATAAGGAAGATACAACAATAACTGCAATTCTGTAATTATAATTATTTTTATTTTACGTTTATTTACAATTATGATAACAAAGATAGTAATATTTGTTAATAACATTATTTACATAGTGTGGAAAATGGCACAATTTTTTTATGTATTTTATTTAATTATGTATTTACATAAGCACTATAGTAAGAAATAGTACGCTACAGAATGAGTATTATAATAAATAAAGCTGTCTAATATTTCTAATACAATGCATTCATTAAAAACTGATGTCATATTTTAATTGACAAAATTACTAGACTTTTGTCTAAAACAATATAATTTCAATTTTTTTTTCAACTTTGCCTAATCAGTCGAAAATATAAAACTGAACTTTACCCAATACGTTACCGAACTTTTTGAATTCCTGCCTATACAACTTTGACTATAATTTAAAAGATGAAGAGCGTAAACTATTTTATAAAATCATGACTGGAATAATTTCATAATTTACACTAAAGCTGCGTTTAGAGCTCTTAAATTAGTAGACTGTAGACTATAGCTTCTGCACTGTTGATTGTCACTACAAGTTTGTCATATGGTAAGACGAGCAACCGTTCAGACCTCTAAATTTAATACGTTATACGTTGTCGATTGTGGAGTTTTCTTTGTAGTTAGTGAGTTGTTTTAATGAGACATATAAACACATTGGCTATCTCAGTCTATATCGGAGAGAACGTTCACATTGTATGCCTTTATATATCCTAACAAAATGTCATCGCTCCGATTGCAACAAATCTCGCCCAAAATTCAGCCCAAACTAACTAAACTTAACCTAATTACCTAAATTGATCATATTTACTGTCCGTCTTTGTAATTTTGAGCAAGATTTGGTAATGACGACATTTTGTTAGGTTTCTGATAAACTGAGATAGCCAGTGTGTTATATGTTTGTCTCATTAAAACAACTCACTAACTACAAAGTTTAGAAAATTATCCACAATCCACAAAGAACAAAGTATTAAATTTAGAGGTCTGAACGGTTTCATCTCTTACCATATGACAATATTTCTAGTGACAATCAACAGAGTACAAGCTACAGTCTATACGCTATTGATTTAGGAACTCTGAATGCGGTTTTAAGTCGAACGTTAAAACAATCTATTAAACATATCCATAACGCACAGTGCAGAATCAATTAATTTAAAAAGCTCTGAACGCAGCTTAATCTAACGGGTAAGTTGAATTAGGTATTCGAACTATATAGCAGTGTTTTAAATATTTAAAAATACTTAAAAAATAAATTTGCCTCAATGTCTAAATGGACTTTAAGAGAGTAATGTAGCTATGTTTCGCGCAACTTAGAAATTAGACCAAATATTATCGGTTCAATTTTTTTTTTAATTTGAAGGTAAAGATTTGTATGATGTTTAAACTGTTCTAAATTGTCAATTATTTTACTGATACTTCTTATTTTCTTTCAGGTATGTTACAACACTCCATTTTCCTTTGGGTACAAGTATAAAGAAGATCGTAAGGAGCACAGAAATACTTCAAAAACTGAGTATCTCGAAATATTACAATGCGAAGAAGACTGATTTGGAATAAACGCGTAAAATACGCAATTAGGAGTACTATGATAGACATTTAGACATATTTCAAGTAAATTTTCATGGAGCGAAGAATTTGTTAATTAAATTAACAAGAAATTAATTAAAAGAAGTGATTTGTTGACTTGCAATAATCATGAAACGGATTTATTTACAGAAAATCTGTACACTTATCGCAAATATTTTTCTGTTCGATCAGTTTAGTTCAGATGTCAATATTCTGGGCAGTGCTTCAATGCGTAAGAGCTTCGAGTTACGTACAGTCTGTATAATAAGACATACATGCTTATGACTCAGGATCAGGCATGTGCACAAATAATAAACAGGTTCAAACATGATAAGAACATCAAGACCTAATACGCCCGATAGTAAAAATTGTTTAGTTAGTGTTTTGTCTTTCAGTAGTGCGGTTGTGTAATAGGTCTGTTCTTTTCGCTACCTTGCGTCTACGGTTTAATATTTTCTGTTCGTTTGAATTGGCAGATTAGCTTAAATTCTTACAGCCGCAGTAATAAATTTAACGCCGCATCAATAGTCTCGTCTTGCAGTAAGACGCAAGGTAGCGAAAAGAACAGACCTAATGAGTGCTATTTATGCAAAACGTTTTAAAGCGGGATTTTTATATACCCACCCAAAAGGGCCAAAAATGTACTTTTCAAGTGCAGCAAAATATATGCACAAGTCAGTAGACTATACGAAGTATTGGGTGAAACGTTATAAAATTAATAAAAATGTTGACGATTTACCTAATCGTGGATTAAAAAAAGTTTCCACTAAAAAACAAGATAAAGTGATTTTTAACGTTTTTAAAAATAATCCTGTTATCTTTACGTAAATATCAGGCAATTTTGTTAAAAAAGAACATTAAGTTAAGTCTAATGACCATGAGAAGTCGTTTAATTGAAAATGGTATTAAATTCAGGAGCACCAAAAACATTGTTATCGGTGGAACATGTCGAAAAACGACTCGCTTGGGCCAAGAAAAATTTCGACCGCGATTGGAGTGATGTGGTTATCTCTGATGAATTTAGTTTTTATGGCTGGATGAATATGGTGGTACATGAAATATAAACTTCGAACAAAAAACTTTCAAAATTTGGATCAGCTAACTCGTCAAATACGGCAGATATGGAGATCACTGCCAAAGCCGTATGCCGAAAAACCGAAAAGATGCCGAGCAATAATTGATAATAATGGAGATTGGACCAATTATTAGGTAGTAGCGTAATAATATTTACAGTAAAATTTTAAATTATTTTTAGTTTTTCCTTTTACAGTTCGCCAAAAATCAACAAAGACGTCTTATTATACAGACTGTATGTAGGTCGGATAAAGTTCATTAGTAAACCTAAACATACGTAATTTGATGCAAGTACCATGAATTCAAAAAGTAATTGCATAAGGGTTGGCTATGGAAAAATTAAATAATGTTTACTGCAATCTTTATGTAACAATATTAACTTATGACATAAAACAACAGTGATGACAGTTAATTAATTCTAAAGCTTTCAGTAGACATTATTTCATTTTTCCATAGCCAGCCCTTATGTAATTACTTTTTGAACTCATGGTATAATAATGTACGTGAATCCCCATACTATAGAACAGTTTTTCTGAATAGACTATATAGTATACTTCGTTTAGAATATACTTCGTTTTGCCTGGGTGGTCTTTGGCGTATACTGAAAGGGGTGCGGAGGCAGAGAGTATAGTAATGTACATGTATAGTGGTGGCCATAAGTATGGGAAATTTTTTATTTTTCTTAATAAAAATTAAATTATTATTTTTTTATAATTCAATAGCCAAAAAGAAGTTTTGCGATCAGAATAAGCCAATCCTTAAGCCAATTTTCACACCACTTCCTTTTTGGCTTCTTTGATTTTTTAAGTGACACACCAATTAAGGCAATTATCACTGGCAATGGTAAATCAATATTCATATTTATAATTTATTCAAAACCGGTGACAATTAAACAAACGTCGAGCTGTGTACTAATAAATCTGTGTTCAACTGTCCACTCAATGTTTTGCATCGAGGCATGCATTAGTAGTGTGTGTCCAACAGCCAGTGATGCCTATTTTATGATGCCTTGGAATCGATGCATGCCTCATAATGTATGGGGGTTTAAGTCCGGAGCAATGTAAATACTACAACGCAAATCGAAACCATTCTGTATATTTTAGTAAGGTTTCTTAGCAACGTTATCTTATAATATAAGAGCTTTGACACTTGATCAAAAAGTTTATAAAACCTTATTTGCCATCAGCAATAACAAAATAGAGCATTTGTGCTTAAAGCTGAAAGTGCACCAATTTTTTGACAATTTCTCTTTTGTCGAATTCAGCTTATAATTATTTCAGTATTCCACAGGGTAATAATGAAAAATATTATAATTTTACACTGGAGTAATTCTAATTAGTTTACTATATAATTATATATTTTAATGGACTATCAAATTAATTAATATCATGCATGACTAGTAACTATAATTAAATATTAATAGATTTATACAAATTTGTAAATAATTTCGCGAAGAAATGTTTTCTGCTCAATTATACTCGGTTTTTAACACTAGAGAAATTTATGACTATTTTTAACGAATTACTTATTAAAGAGTACAATAATAGTGGAAACAAGACATGGACAACATGGCTGCCACGGGTCACATCTGTTTCTCGGGCCCTAGATCGCTTTAAGTAGCTCATATGACTATGAAAATATATTGACCTTTGGTGTAAAAATTAAATGTGTATCGCTAGATTTTTTTAAAAATTTATGTTAATTAACATTCTGGATATTTACAATTGAGTAGCTCACTTTCAAAATCCGCTATTTGACCAAAAACTTGATTTAAAGATATTGGTATCGTTGGATTCGTTATTGAGAAGGTTATCAATTTAACCATGGGCTGTATAACCGCTATTAACCTCTTAAAGTAAGGAAACGAAATCAAGTACTTTTGCAAAACTTGCTATTTTTGTCAACCGTCCAGTTTCAAAACTCATTAAATGTTTGATTGCTTGCAAAAGCCGCTACATCCATTGTGAACAATATGACTAGCTATTGAGTACAATATACAAATGCAAAATCCTCTATTTTTCTTTTTCACATAATTTTCTATTTTTCCATGGGATTTAAGGTTACTTTTTCCATCTATAAAAGCTATATTTTGACAGTCTAGGTTGGTATCAGACCCTTTAACACGTTCGCTACCGACTTAAGATTATTCCTCTGGCAGGAATAAGTTCACGTCTCATAAATGAGACAGTGGTCTGTTTAATAATTTTTTAAAAAAATCTTAGATAAACTGAAAATTATAACGAAAAATGGTAAATTTCAAAGCATGGGGAAGGACAAAATCCATGAGGTTGTCACTCACACAGATGTTGCAAACAAATTTAGTTTGTGTGCTTTTCTTATTTATGGCGCATACACATCTCACAAAATATCTCCAGAGCGCTCGACTCACATGCTAGTCAGACATCCACTTACTCCCATCCACTTTTTTTAGGCGCGAAACTGTCCTATGTTCAAATAATCATGATAAATTCATCATCATTGCTCTCAATCGACGATGAATCAGTTAAAAATATTTCGTTTAATAAATATTGTAAATACATATTTATATATAGGGGAAACTTTTTAAGATCGCAGCGTCATATGCGGCAAAAGCTGGAACACTCGAGGGTGACATTAAACTGTTTCTTGTGTATTTGTTTACATGGTGAAAAAATGAACACGAGTTGTATGTTTTCCGATTTTTTTTTTTTCATTTCTTTTTTATTTCAAGGAAATTTGGTTTTCATTGAATTTTTAATTCTTTTTGACTGTCTGTCAATATGATATCAACAAAAATATGATAAATATATTAGTAAAAAATAAAAATCTGCCTAAAGAAGTGGAACGGCCTTTTAATATATCAACTGATGGTTTAGGTAAATTTTGGGTGGGGTAAGATCCACTTTCTCTACCTCCAAATATCGTTCCAATTGTTATTATTTCCTATTTAGGAAAATGATGGAATGTTAAAGCGAGATCCTTCTTTATCCACGATTTACATAGTGGCACACAACAAAATGAACTGCTTTTTTTTGCCATGATTCACAAAAATAAAACACAAACAACAAAAAAAAAACACGTATTTCTCCATTGAACAATACAAAACAATGTCACTCTCGTATTTTCCGAAAATCACCACCAGATGTCAGGGCGCTTATAAAGTTTCCCCTATACATATGTAATGTGCAGAACACCACATACTATTGAGGTTATGGTTTTAAACAGAACTGTCATTTGAATAAAGTGTGTCTTAAATAATCAACTACCAACAAAAATCATTACTAATCGGAAACAATTATATGGTTACTCTCTTATATTTACGGTACTTACTAACAATCTTTTTTATACATTTTTGGTCAATTCCCACTTTGTTAAATGTTTTTATCTAGTTTTACAAGTGGGCTACTCAATAGATTGCGCTCTAAATTAACTATTATTTATTCTAATTAATATGACTATCATGTTTCCAACCAATCTTCTTTAATTAAATCTGCACCTTTTTCTCCAATCATGATAGTGGGTGCATTTGTATTACCACTTACAATTTGTGGCATAATACTTGCATCTATCACCCTCAACCCTTTAATACCATAAACACGTAACCTAGGATCAACAACTGCATCCGGGTCCCAAGCAGGTCCCATCTTGCATGTTCCGGTAGGATGGTAAATTGTAAAAGTATAATGTCTTAAGCTACATTCCCAGTAGTCATCTGTATCAAATTGGTATTTCGCACAGCCTGGAAAAGGTATTTTATGTGGACGAGAATGAAATCTTTGAAAACTCGATGTATTTGACAATCTTAAAGCTATTCTTATGCCATCTATTAGTGTTAATATATCTTCTCTATGTGTAAAATAATTTGGATTTATTAAAGGGTAATCTAATGGATTAGCTGTGCGTAATCTTATCCAACCACTACTCCTTGGACGTAGTAAAAGTGGTAAAATAGTCCATGTTTCTGCTTTTTGTATGGGTTTGTAACAAGTATTGTATACACTATCTCTTAGACCTACAATTTTCTTAATTTGGTTACCATCTGAATTCACACTACTTGGAGCAAAGTGAAATTGTACGTCTGGCCAGTCTATGCTTTTATTCGCGTATATTGAGTTTACAAAAGCTAAACCTTCAACACCACCCAAAGATGTCATTGGTCCCTTTTCATTTATTATATAATCCATCGCAACTGAAAAGGTTTGATAGCGATCTTTTTTGAATGAAAGAGGTTCATCTATTATAAATGTCAATCCACCTAAACCTATATGATCTTGTAAGTTATACCCTACTTTCAAATCACTTAATACTGGTATATTTAAAGAACTTAAATGTTCTGATGGACCAACTCCACTTAACATTAAAATCTGTGGACTGCCCACTGTACCAGCTGATAATATGACTTCTCTTCTAGCTCTTACAATGTAAGCTCTTTGGTTCTTTAATATTTTTACACCAGTTGCTCTTTTAGTGTTTGGATCTATTAATACTTTAGCAGTGTGTGTATACATGCTTATGTGTAGATTTTTTCTGTTTCTCACTGGTCGTAAGAAAGCTTTTGCTGTACTACATCTAGATCCTCTTCTTATTGTTCCTTGGGAAAGCATTGCACCGGTCTGTTTTCCTCCATTGATGTCCCGAATGTCGTACCCTAGTTCTTGGATGGCTTGGAGAAAAGCTATGGATAAAGGTGTCCGCCAAGGTGCTTCTTGCACAGTTAGATAGCCATCTTTTCCATGATATCTAGTACGTGCCAAGTAGGGATTCCTAAAAATATATTAAATTATTTTTCTGTTTTTAGTGTTATATATTTTAATTTTGAATTCTACGGCAAACTACCTAAGTATAACTAATGTAAAGCATATTGTTCTTGATGAAAATGGTGAAAGAAAGAATCGAGGTCTTAATGAAATATTGATAGCTGTTAACTATTGATGGAAGATGATGAAAAAATAGCATTTAACACACTTGGTAATATTCCACAAAATATTTTACTGAAACTTGATATTTATTTCGGCTTGCTACGCCATCTTCGCTACTAGAACGTATTTTTTTCGTCACGAACATGGAAAATGTAATTTTAAAGTCAGATTTCAAGATCACTTGAGGGCGTGGAAATGTAATAAATCCGAATCGTCTAATTTTGCGAAATAACTAATAGAAAACGGTCACCAGAGTAAGGATTTTTTTTTTTTACATTTTGAAGATAAAACCGATGTACTTTTTAGAGGCATTTGAAATTAAATATGCACAACTGGAAGGGCATAATCTTATCAACGAACAACTGGATCTGTTGGAATCTCCCATTCTTAAGACTATGGTCAATTGTATTTCCTAATCCCTTCTCACACCAATTTGAAATAGTTAATCCTGTATATTTAGGTAAAATTATCAACATTTCAAGTAATATTCATTCTTCTGAAGATGGCCTAACAAGCCGAAATATATATAAAGTTTTAATAAAATATTTTGTGGACTATTCGCAAGTGTGTTATTTAGGATATCAGTCCTTGTTGGCACCCTGGGTATGTTGATACCCCGACGATATCTATCCAACTATTCTTCGAGCAGCGTCGTAATTTTACATACACATGCCTATTTTAAATATATTAATGTTGGTAAAACATTTGGTAGTTACCGAATACAATTTCAGATTTTATAATATATTTTTAATTTTATCTCAGCGTAATATATAATCGACAAATATATAAATACTCAATAATTTCTTTATTTGCTATGCCATTACACTCATAATTTTCGTGTAAAATTGAAGTTAAATAAGTTTATTTGTCTGATTCAATAAGTTATATTTTGATCATGGTAAAATAAATTAAATGTATGCTGACTTTTGGCAATGTTGGCACCCTACACCTCAAGATATGTTAGTATAGGGCGCCGTCTTTATTGGGGTTATATTCAAGGTCCAAACCAAATATTCTGGGTTTAATGCCAGATATGCCAAAATTTAATATGCTAGTATTAATAAATAGACAAAATAATTTGTAGGTGATTTTTTTTTTTTTTAAATGTATGTTTGCATTTCTTTTTTTTCTTTTTTTAATTAAACATTTATCATAATTTGTTTCTTTATTAATTATTACTAACATCCGATTTAAAAATATTCACTACCAAATATTCCATCAAATTTTATCAGGTATGCACTCATCATTTTTTTATTTATTTATTTTTAATTGTTATATAATAATTTTTCAGTGTAAACGTTGCGGGATATTAAAGAAACATTGGATACCATTTTCATATTTTTTTAATTAATAATAGACAGTTTAAAATAGGGTTGCCAACAAGGAGTGGTCTCGCCTACTATTTATTAATGCAATAATTTAGATTTCAACAATTTTTCGTTTACAATAGATTTGCTTTGACCTGACCGAATCACTTGATAATGCCATTGTGTGGCGAAACTATAGTCTTGTTATTATTAAATAATAAAGTGATATTTTGCATAGAAATTCAGTGTTTTTATTTTAATATGTAATCGCAAAACAACAGACAAATTAATTCCCTATTAAAATCTCAAATAATAAAATTGGATAGTGTTTTGTAAAAAAAAAAGAATTCAGGTCCGGGCCCTGAAATCTGGTCGGGGGTAATTTGTACCGGCTTTCCCTGTCTTACGACGCCTCTGGTTTTGGTTTCCGCGTTTGTAAAAACATTCGCGTTTGTGAAACCTGCAGTCAACATGCAAATAAAATTGTAAATTCAAAACTTTCTTTGAGAACTTAGTCGTGTTTAACAACTACGATTAATGACATACTAAAATATACAGAATTCCTGAAAAAATATCTACGAGATCTGTCAGAGAATTAATGAGATTAAAATGGTGGCAACACTAGGAAATGACGTCCACGTGAAACATGCACTGCCATCCCTTTTCTAGCATCAGTGCAAGCATAACTTCGCTCGGTTAAATGCTGGCGATATTATAACGATTTACTTGTATATTTGTGGCTGCAAATGGAGCGACGAATTCTCGAAAACAAGTTCAAAACATAACGAAATCTCGCAGGGACTTCGAAAGCGAGTCTTGAAAGTACGTCCAGAAATTTGCCACAATTGGATTTTATATAACCACAATGCGTCGTCATACTTTAAGTTCGCGGGTTTTTGTCCCGTCCCAAAAAAGGATTCCTGTGCTGATACGGGACCCCTATTCACCGAACGTCACCCCTTGGGACTTACACTTATTCCATAAATCAAGCCGAGGGTTAAAGGGTAACATTTCAAAAGTTTGGACGCGAGTAAAGCAGCCGTGACGAAAAGTATCAACTTCGGAAGATGATGCTGCATGCTACTTAATGTGGAAACACCGCTTGCAACGCTCTGTGATACCGAAGGATCGTATTTCGAAGGAGATCACGCTAATGAAGTCACTAATGTACAGTAACGAAATTTAATCTCATTAATTTTTTGATAGAATTTTAATTTTTAATTATTGCTGATTCAATTTTCAATCATTATTAAAATATTTGGTAACTACGAGGGATGTTTCCTAAATTCTGGGAATTGTGCTACAATTAAATTACGCAGAACTTATAGGCAATGTTATTGGTGCCAGACAAGTCTTGACATGTTTATGCAACTATCTAGTGCAATATTGTTCAGTCTGATTTAGGTGTTCGATTGATATAGACGCGTTTTCATAGCACTGTTTTTGTAACCATGGAAGACGCAGCAAAATCTCAAAGAGCAATAATTTTCTTTTTGTGGAAAGAAGGTGTGAAAACATCAGAAATTATTCAGCGTCTGCAAGAAGTATTTGGTGAGTCTGCAGAATCCAAAAGTACTGTTTATCGGTGGATAGATCGCTTTAAAACCGGTAGAACATCACTAGAAGACAATCCACGCAGTGGGCGCCCAAGCACGTCGGTAAATGAAAGAAACATTACTGCCGTCGAAGACCTACTGAAAGAGGACAGGCGAATGACTATTCGTCAAATTAGTGTGCGCCTAGGGATAGGTACACGACAAGTTCATGACATCTTGCATGATTGTTTGGGCGTTAGCAAGGTTTCGCCGCGCTGGGTGCCAAGGCTGTTGGGACCAGAACAGAAACTCAATAGGTCTGATACTTGTCGTCAATTTCAAGACGGCTTAAAAAAATTAGTTTATCGTTGGGATAAATGTATTCAGTTAAATGGAGATTATGTTGAAAAACTACATTGTAATATTAACGAAAATTAACAAAATAATAAAAATTATAACTAAATTCCCAGAACTTTAAAAACATCCCTCGTATTTTCTGTAGTCTATAAATTGTTGCATTTATTGTCTATATGCTAAAATGCGAAAGCATCTTTAGCAATATACCTGTTATCTTCTGATTTAACGAAATATTTTAAGACATTTTCATATCCCCAGCCTTCGTTTCCCATTCTCTCCCAATTTTCGTAGTCGTGTCTATTTCCCCTGACGTACAACATGGCATTTAGAACACTGCTGCCACCTAGAAAAACAAGAATTATGTTAACAGTTTCGTCTTGTTCCAAAAATTTCAAATTCAAATAATACGTTAACATTTTTCGACATAATTGTTTATAGTTTAGAACCTTCGAAAAGTTGTCTTTAAATGCATTAAATCGAGATTTTCTTCTCTTTCCAATGATTTAACATACTTAAATTAAAATGAAAATTAACTGAGAAATTATTGGTTTTATTCATTTCGATCAAGTGTACTTTGGCCTAAAAATCAAAATTTAATCTCCGTTAGATTATTACTTTATTAATGAAAAATCATATTTACAAACCAATTCCTGCCGACATTAATGAGATGCACGGAAACATATTCAACACTCTTAACACAGGGGTTCTTAAACTTATGCAGTCCGCGGACCCCCTCTTAAACAACTTTTTTTTTTGCGGACCCCATCCCAACCCTAGGCATTTTACGTCTTTCTTGAGACTTAATTTCTGCTCAATAATCTCATAGGCACTACATTGTAATAAATATTGGTAAAAATGTATCGCTGGTTATTTTAATAAATGGTCTTGTGCATTTAAAGATGAACATTTTTATTAGCATATAGAATAAAAAACATAAAATTAATAAAAATAGTAGTAAAAAGAATAAAAAAAGTTACAAGTTATAATACGTTAAACTCATACAAACATTTCTTGGTCAAATATTGGGCAAAATAGATCTTATTATAATGTGTTTCCTGAAATAATTTGTAGTTGAATAAAAATAATTATTGTTTAGTTATGTCAATAACTAGTTAGATAACAACAAATACAAAAAGTCTTGACCATGTAGGATTTTTATTAAATGAGTTATTTGAATAAAAGCGAAAAGTTGAGGTATGTAAAGTTAATGTCAAAATTGTTTTGCGGACCCCCGGTAATGGCTACGCGGACCCCCAGGGGTCCGCGGACCACAATTTAAGAACCGCTGCTATACTTAATGATAATGGACTGCCTCTTCATTGGTGCATTTGCATTGATAATATGTAATAGGTTTGTACGTAGAGTGCATTTCTCAGGGGTTGTTGATACCAGGAGCATTATCGTATATGCGCCGAACAATGACGTAAAACCAATCGCAATGCAGTTTGCAGTCGGTTCTACGTCCATTGTTTAGCAACCAAGCGACTGTACGAATTCTGGTTTCTGCACAGGTGACGTACAGGCCTCAACTCCTGAGAAAAGCATTCTATTCATTTCCAACGGTTTATTATTATAAGACGAAGGCGCAGCGTAATTTTAAAGCACTCTTACCAATTCTGCGTTTACGTCTGAGAGTGATAAACCATTGGCAATTACTCTAGGAACAAACCTATTGTGTTTTCTTCAAGGAGGCTAAAAAACCGCAACCAATGGGCGGTAAATAACCGGTCGTTCGCGCTAGCTCTAACTGTAACTTCTACGATCCATAAAATTAGTTATATTAATTGGATATCATGGTATTCGGCCATTTAGTTTTATTCGAATCTCCAATCCTATCCAAATATTCGGCCATTTGCACTTTACGAACTGATTAAAATATGAAAAGAAATAATACAAATTTTTATTTACCTAAAACTTTTCCTCTTGGCCAATTACATCTGTCTCCAACCATAGCAAGACAATAAGGACTAGTTCCTGGTGCTTCCGTCTGGTACATCCAATCCATATGTGTCATCTGTGTATACGATGCTAAAGTAGGAATATCGGATATTTCGTTCTCATCTCCACCGGCTTCTATGAGTAGTACGGTCCAGTTGTAGTTCTCTGACAATCGGGAGGCTACAACTGCACCAGCTGATCCTGCTCCTACTACGATGAAATCGTACTCCGCTCGTGGCTGCAAAATAAATCATTTTTAGGGTTTTGTAGGTATGACAAAAAACTGAAGCCGCGAAGCAAGCATAAAAATCTTATAAAAACATTATATATGATACATGCTTGTACATGCTTTTTCAACACCCAGTACTATTAGACTAGTGTAATAGACAATACTACACCAGTGTTTATTTAATTTTTATTCATTTTTTTTTAATTTTTGATTTGTTAGTCGAGCAAGTTGATCAGTTGTACAATGTGTATTTGGAAAGACGAATTATCCTAATATTAATAAATTAGCATATTTCAAGTGATCTATAATTATTTTAACAATAATTCTTTCAACTGTCTTGCTAAGACTGAATAATAAACTAATTGGCCGGTATTTTTTGGGATCTGAAGAATTTTTACCGGTTTTGAAAAGGTTTCTGATATTGAAAAATATAAACCATATGAAAAATAGGCGCTGAATATGTAGCATTATTATTATTATTATTATTTTTTTATATAATGATTACTTTTTTACTAATGAAAACTATTACTTTTTTACCGACCGCCAACATATATAAGGGACGTATTGGGATCATACCGATTTTGACATTTCGAGATTTCGATGGATCTCCACGAATTGAGGTCCCTACATAACGTTTTGTCTATTTTTAGCATGATGTCTGTCGGTCGGTCTGTCTGTCTGTCTATCGGTCGGTCTGTCTGTCTGTCTGTCTGTCCGTGTACACGTGCAGAGCAAATTCGGCTAAAAGGATTTTTATGAAACTTCATATTTAAGATTTTGACATCAATGGCACGAGTTAAATTATTTAAATATTATTTAACAAAAGTTGCTATAAAAGTAATAACTAACAAATTTTATTTGAGACATTTTTTGATGGAGCAGCATAAATTAAACACCTACTTTGTTATGGCGGTCAGTCCTGTGGTGGCCACAGCTGATTTTTTAAAGTATTTTTTAGAGTATTTGTAAATTTCATCGTTCCCCGGTGGCTTTATTTTTAGGGTTTTGTAGGTATGACCACCAAAAACCCTTATAACGTCACTCATACGTGTGTTTGTACGATCAAACCTATGTTAAGCCGTTGGCTACAATTGAAATTTGGCATACTTGTAGAACTGTTTGACCCACATGTAGGAAAAATATAGAGAATTCAAAAAACACATCGTGAGATATATATACACAAATATATATTTAACGATAAATAAATATATTTTTTTAATATTGATTGGGGTATCAAATGAAACCTCTTAATGCGTGGATCAACAAGCTTGTTTTTTTTTTTTTTTTGTAATTTTCGCCAAAAATATTATATATCTATATATATTGTAGATAAACAAACACATTTTTATTTTTGAAAAATCAATTTTTTATAGGACTTTTACCTTAGTCCCCACCCAAATTCCTAAAGGGGTTGATCTAAAGATCTGAGAAAAAAAAAATCTCAATAATGTACATTGATGGGAGCCAGAATAGTTCAAAAAGAATTTTTTTTTTGAACTATTTATTTATTATTTTTTAGTTTTTCGAAAAATATCGACTTTTAGTCAAAAAAACATTATTTTTTTTAAATTTATTGTGTGGTATCAAAAGAAAGCTCTTAAGACGTAGATTAAGGATCGAAAAGTAGTTTTTTTAAAATTTATTTATTTAAAAACTTTTTTTTGTCAAAAATGTAAACCCAAGGGGGTTAAACTAAAAAATTGAAAAAATAGTAATGTACATTGATCTGAACCGGAAACGTACCAGAGGAATTTTTGACCAGATTGCGTTTTTGGAAAATATTACACTTTTTGTGTTTTTGATAAAATTAATTATTGTTTTAATTCGTGGCTAAATTATGGCTAATAATGTCATGTTTTTTTTTATATATAGCTAAAGTAGTGTGCGTCTTCTTTTAAAATTAAAAACATAACAAAAATATATAATAAAAAAACAGCTGAGAATTGAGTTCATGCGTGTAAAGTCCATTATACGTCATGATTCAACCTATTGTTTGAATTATTTTAGTTTTGTGTTTTTAAGGTATAGAGAAATAAACCATTTATAGTAGTAAAATACTTATAAAACAAATAACACATTGTTAATAGTACGAAATACGTTTCTGAAATTGATAAAGAAATCCATTTATCCATATATTTCTTATTAATTTAATGAAGACTTATATACGAAGCAATTGCAGAAAAAATCGTTGGTATTTTTTAATTTTAATTTAATAGTGACTAAATTTTCAATTCAATAATAAATAATTTGCGGCAAATTATTTATATTTATTTAAAAAATATATATGAAATCTCTTAGTACACAACGAATAAAAAACTATTGATTTTGATGTGATTATATATATATATATATAAATTATATATATAAAAATATTGTCCTAGACTTGCAATATTCTTTTGGCTTCTTACGCTTATTAGATACCTTCAATCAAATCCCTGAAATATTTAAAAATTAACACTTCACATAAATTTTTCTACATACTTGAACGCTCAACATTGGAATCTGAAAAATGTCACTAAGCTTCTTTTAATGTGAATGCTTCGTTATTGTTTCAATTTTATTTTCATCTTCTTCCAGATTATGGTATATTGTATACACAGTCTTTCTAGATTATGAAGGCGAGTGCTTACCGCAAAAATCGAATTTCTGTTTGAGAGCGTAAACCGCAATAACCGAAGTATTCCAGTATTCTATCATGTTTGTTCGCTTTAAGTAAACCATTAATTAGGTATCATCATGTTCTGTTGTCGCTTATTTGTTCACTTGGTAAATGAATACACATACTTTCTCTTAGAATATTTATATTTATTTAAATATTCAGATAAATTTAACGAAGTTAGTTAAAATCATACTCGTCGTTATTGCACAACCTAACTAAAAATTAAATAATTCATCTTATAAATATTTTCTAACGCATTTTCATTTTAAAATATAAACTTATGCAACTCACTTTCTCTGTGAATCTTAACATATTCGCAGTCACTCATTTAATACTGCGTTAATTTTATGCTACTGATTACAATTAAAATTAATGGTCTGCTGTAATTCTATTCACAAATATCTAACAATTGTAGCGTATGATGCAATTACCCATTTAAGTTCGTATTGTGTCGTAGCAAAAATTGCAATAAAACTACTATTTAAATTAACAATTATTGGATGAAAAATATACAAAAGCCCTGACTCATTGTTACTTAAAAATTAGGACTACTATACTGGAATCTAATTCTGTTACCTTCTCTGTAATATCTAGCAAGTTTCAACTCGTTTCGTTCAGTCTAAAACGGTTTTGTAGAAACTAGTCGTTAAAGTCTGTTCTACATTAAACTTTTCTCCCAAGCACTACAGATTTTTCTGTAGTATTGATGTAAAAAGTATAATATGAAATACAATACAGGTAGAATTAGATATACGCCGGTTCGATGTACGCCGATTCACTTACGTCTGCTCTGAATTAACTATTATACGCCTGGAATTCCCCGATCTGATCGGGAAAGTACCGCGACAACTGGACTGGATGATGCTCCAGTATCATCGCGTATAAGTATCTTTCTACGCGTCTGGCATATATCTAGTTTAGTTATTCGTAATTAAATTAGTGTATTTGTTTCCATAAAATAGGTGTTTTTTGCATACGCATATATAAAAAGATACAATAAAACAAATACCATGTCTGAGAAGAGGAGAAAGGAAATGCTAACTCAAGATGGACATAAAAGGGCTAGAATTTCTATCGCTCTTGAGAAAAAGATGGAAGTTATTAGACGAATGGAAAGTGGGAGAAAAAGTCCCGGTGTCTGCAGGGTAATGAGTTTACCGCCTTCAACTGTTACTACCATTATGAAAAATACTAATAAAATTTATTCTTAGCAAACTACAGAAGTAAACGCTAAGTACAAGTCAACGAGTACTAAGTCAAATAAAATAGTGTTATAGATACCTTTTATGTCTATTGTTTATTTACTTGGAACCTAACCCTCACTATAAGTTAAGTTCATTTTACGCCATTTCGGTTTACGCCGGTTCTCCTAGGAACGAAACTGCAGCGTATATCGAGTTCTACCTGTACATCTTTCAAACTTTCAACGCTATACGACAAGGCAAAGGCGCCTACAGACGGTGTGTCAAGTGATGGCTAATGCTTACATTTGTCTAGCTCCGTGTATCGCGTGTACGGACATCACAAGTCACAGTCAACGTTGGGCTTGGCGCTGGTCGACGTTCGCTTTGAAGGCGGTATTCTCATTACACGTCAAAGAGGTTTGACCAACGTTGGTGCAGACTTGCATATATTTTTCACTAGCGTACACACTTATCATCACAACAGTCGAAAGTGTTGTTCTAAAAGGTTATAACCACATTTATTTAATTATAAAGTCTAATTTAAGTAAAAAGTACTCCCTCCGTCCGAAAATATGGTATACGTTCCTTTAAAAATGTGGGATAAACGAAAGTAATATTATCTTGATCTTTTTTTGTTATTTTTTTTAAATAAGTAGGTGCTAGGCAACTAATAAAGAAATGGCGGGCAAATAGTTTTGCATATGTCAAAAATTCACTTACTAACTTACTTAGTTACGTCCTTAAATTAAATTAAACGTCCTTAAATTAAGTTAAATTAGAACTTTTTGTATTATTCTTTGTTTTACTAGATATTTGCAACTATTTCATAAATAAAATCATTCTAATTATTTAAAATTGTAAATGTTCATCATTTTTTTCGGATAAGAAAAAAAATCAAAATGTATACCATATTGTCGGAAGGAGGGAGTAATTTTTTATACTTTTAATCTAATTTAAATATCAAAAGTAAGAACGAATCTGCGACGATAACTTCACATTCACTATCATTTATTTCACAAACATTGGCTCATGTTTGCTATTTTCGCATTTGGCCAGCGCTGGCACTTAATCGGCATATCGTTTGTACGCCACACATATACAAGTGTCCACCAATGCTATATATTACGTCCGACGTAGGTACCAGCGTTGGCTAACGTTATATACATCGTCTATCATCTGTAAACGCCTTAATTATGCTGTCGGCAGTCTCGCTGTGAACCATTTTCAAAGCTACAATATCTTGGTTCATCTCAAAATATTTGGAAACAACTTGTACAGGAAAACCTGTACAAGTACAAAGCGAACCAATTTAGGTATAAAGAAGCGTGTGTAGCTTAGCAAATAGTTCACACCGATCGCTAAAAACCTGTAAAATATCACTTATAATCGTTTGTTAGTTAACAAGTGATCAAACGAAATAGAAATAACAATAGTCATTACTAGAGCCCGGCAAAAATATGCAACGGTACTTTAGTTAGGTGTTTTTCGATAAAAAGCGGCGCATGTGTTATCTGTAGAGATGCAAAGTAATTATATATATATTTGTAATGTGCCCTGCTGACAAGTAGTGTAGCGTATAAAAATTTAATATCTTATCAAACACTGACCAATGGCAAAGGAGTGACCGGAATTACCTATCTCGGATATAATCCCAAAATAATGTGGTGTCGTTATTAAGATAAGAATTCATTGCGGTACAAGTGTTTTAGTCTTTTGTTTTTTGTTGGTTTTTTTGGTAAAATAAAGTTTAAAATAGTACGCCTATGGCAAAAGTACCGTTGCATATTTTTACCGGTCTCTAGTCATTACATTCTTTTTAATTAATTTATTAGGAATTTGAATATTATAAATTTATTGTTTCATGGTAATAGTAATTGGAATTTAGTCCTGGAAATCATCTTTAAAATCTAGAGAAGTGTTGCTTGAATCATCAGCCGGCCATACTTTAATTGGGAAATTTCCAATAACGATAGGAACTTCGACGATGTGGAATTTTTCTAAACGATCAAAGTTAAATGTAAATTTAAGATTATATATTATATCCACAACATTGGATAAACCCAATACAGAAGGTACTGTCTCTGGTACTGTTACGGTATGACTCATTTGTTGTCTGAGTTTTTGTTCCAAGTCCTTTATTTTTGCAGAATATATAACTATACCCTCTCTTTTTCTTTCTGTATAAGGGACGAAAGATGTGAATGTTTCTTCTCTCACAATTTCTATTAGTAAGTAGGTTAATTTATATTTTGTATCATGATCCATTATAAATGTTAAAGGAATATTTTCTTCACATACATAACCAGAATGTGGTGCTTTTATTCTTGCTCTAAACTTCTTATTTCCCACTTTTTTCTGTATTTGTTCATCGATACATTTGTGGGATCTTACCATACCTTCCAATGAGACAACTTGTGTTACCGTAATGATTTCAGTAGTACATTCTAAATATACTGCACGATCTAATAATATTTTAGCGATGACCATGTATCTTGTATGACCATACTTGCTTTCGAACGAACTCGGAACGTTGCCTAAAAATTTAAAATAAATTTAGAGACCCAGTTATTATAAAATAAATCATTCTCATTTAACGAGGGAAGTTTGCAGGGTTATGGATGATTTCTAATAGACGTAGACGTAGAACTAGAAATGAAACGAAGAACGTAGATCGCAGATTTTATTGTTTTGGTTTCCAATAAACTTAGAGTATCATGTCAAAACTCTTTAAGTTAACCTATTTGTAAAAGAAGTTTCTTAAAAAGTGTAAATTAACAGGTATTCACCAAATAGTTTGGACGATGATTTAGCAATACTAGCAATTTTTATTGTTACTGTAATGCGTATTATTCGCAAGTAACGTCGTAAACACAAAATATCTAAAGCACGATGGTAGCTTTGACCACCAGATCAAATTTGCAACCAGGACCGTTAGGTTGATGACAGCCGCGCGTGTGTAAACATCCATAAGACCGGCAACTGTTATTTTCAGATATAAATACAGAAAACATTGTGTGCCTTGTTTCAAACAAATTGGGATTTTTTTATTCAAAATTAGGCACAATGTTTTGGGAATAAAATACTTAACAGTTTTTATTAATAAAGTTTTTGTCTAAAACTCATAGTAGAGATAGAATATGCAATGGAATATTTAATGGGAAAGCTCTATGTTGCAAGTCGAAAAAGGACATACGATATATGACACATGCCCTCAAATATAAATTTAAAAATAGATTGTATCTCAAAAACTTGGGCTTGATGAAGCAATTTGTTAAAGCTCTAAACAAAGAAACATGTGTGAGAAATTTCCTGCTCTTTCTAAAGCAAAACTTGAAGGAATTTTCACAGATCTCCAAATAAGGAAGTTGTTGAAAGTTGACTGATTTAAATTAGCAATGGGAGATATTCAAAATGAAGCTTAGATTTGCTTGAAAGGGGTTATAAACAAGGTTTTGGGGCATTACAAATATTCAAATTAGTGTAGATATCGTCGTTTGAAGATTATTGAAAATTTTAAATCCGAGAAATAACAAGTACAAATCGTCAGAAATTACTAACCCTGCGACAGGATGAACCAGAGAAACCACCTAATAGTTGGAAGTGGACAACATCATCAGAAGAAGCTACACAAAGATGGCATGAAGAAAAATAAATAATAGAAGATAATTTACCTGGCATAGTATAAGCAAAAGGGAAAGTATTTTTTCCTGATTGCAGCTCAGTATATTTTCTCCAATGCTTGTCTCCAAATAACACCAGTTCGTACCTATAGTAATATTGAATCCCACTAAGAGATTTACATATTTTCTTCCACCCTGCAGTTGAAGCTCCTACGAATTGTACTATAATTTTTCTTATAGTAATTGGCTCGTAAGTGTAAGTTTCAACTCTCCCAATTATTTCATCTCCTGCCATGTACGATTTTGTTGTATTATTTAAGATGATATTTATGCTAGCTTTAATGCCTTTCTTCTTTGTTTCACTGATTTTTCCATTACCATTAATATCGAACGACATATTTTTCACTGATTGTGTGAAACAAGCTTAATTGAATCACTTAATAAGGTTTAAAATGAAATTTGCATTTTATATTTTGATAATAACACTAAAAATTTTGATAATAAGACTGTCAGAAACGTTTAAAAATAAAAAACTAATTGTTATTTAGGTATCCATGGCAACTACATTATTCGGGTCCATTCATGCAATGCAGTTTTTTACAGATCATCGCAACTGCGTTTTTTTAAATAATTCCATCGTTCAAAAACGTATTAATGCACTGTTAGTGTATTAACACAAATTTATTTTATATTCCATATAATTTTCATAAAATATATCTGTATACACTGAATTTTTCTGAATACGTGCCTGTATGCGAATAAATTTGCATGCTCTAGTTAGAACATAACCTCAAAAGTATCTGTCATTGTCATTTTTATGTGTTTCAAATTTACAATAAATTCTCTATTGATGTATTTGTATTATTTTTATTCAGTGTTATTGTAAAAATTAAATTAATTTTCTATCTGCTACTTATATTTCAACAAAAATTCTGTTTTAATTTATGTTTAATTCAGGATTCAGGTTCTTAACGTGACAATTTATTTTGAATTGAAAGAAATAGTGTACTTCAAAGTAGCTGTTTTATTTAATTCTGGACAGGTTATGAGACTAGAATTTTGTCGAATCAAATAATATCCATATATTTACTTTCGACAACTTATGCTGCTAAATTATCTTGCGATGCTGTATAAATAGTTAACGAATAAAAGAATTATCAATGTGAATAATACAATCATATTTATGACTACGCTCTGACTTATAGCATTCTGATATAACTTAGAATTTCATAATATAGTGTACATATCGGGTTTCACTTTGATAATATGGGTGTTTATTCATTTAATAAGTTAATTTATGTGGCATGAATATAAATTGGCAAAAAAAAATGTCTGTCTGTCTGAGATTCACGAAAAACGGATGGACACATTTTTACGAAATTTGGTATGGTGATAGAGTAAAACTAGGATTCGAACATAGGCTATAAGGCATTTCAAAATTTTTATTCTAGAGGGGTGTTTCAGGGCTAAAATTGTTTATTAAAAAACTTCTCCCTTACTATTGATTTGACAGAAAAATATATACAACAAAAATTGTTTATGATAAGAAAACAAATCTTTTTTGTTCAATACATTTTTTCAATTAGATAAATATTTGCAGAGTTACGGGGGGACACCCTAAAACTAAAATCTACATGTATCTCCCTTATAATTGGCTTAACAGCAAAATCATGTAAGTACTAGCCAAAATACGAGATGATACTTATACGTCTGGTAATTTCTGACAGTCAGAACCACCTCTACGACCAAGTCTAATATCTAGAAATTCTGTTTATTAGTTCGATAGTCGCTAATTTTGTCAGTATCGTATTAATTCCTTAAAATTATGCCTATATATAATATATATATATATATATTGTTTTTCTGTATTTTTTTAATTATTTTATACTTTTAGTTTTTTAGTTATTAATATAAATTTAAAATATATGAGTTAAACGAATAAATGGACATACTACAGGCTAATCTACTTAGGAACTAGTAGACAATTAAACACTTTGTCCGAGCTTTAATAATTAATAAAGAGACAAATTATGATAAATGTTTAATTAACAAAACTTTTAGTGGTATCATACATAAAATAAAATAAAAAAAAATCACCTACGAATTATTTCGTCTATTTATTAATACAGGCACATTCAGTATGCCACCAATTTTGGCATAACTGGCATTAAATCTAAAACATTTGGTTTGGATCTTGAATATAACCCCAATAAAAACCCCTATACTAACATATCTGGAGGCGTAGGGTGCCAACATTGCCAAAACTCATGATCAAAATATAACTTGACTGTATTGAATCTCTGACAAATAAACTTATTTAACTTCCATTTTACACGAAAATTATGGTGTAATAGCATGACAAATAAAGAAGTTATTGAGTATATATGTATATACTTGTCGATTAATTTATATTAGGGTGAGATAAAATTAAAAATATTTTATAAAATCTGAAATTCGGGAACTGCCAAATGTTTTACTAACATTAATACGAGGGCGGATTGATATATAAGGTCTCCAATAACACCATTGTGTGAGTAGTGGGGTAGAAATAAGTTCTAACCTGCAAACGGTAATTTCGAGTATCTCGTCTTAGCATGCAAAGTTTTAGTTCCTGTGTACCGTCGTTGAGTAACAGTGTCATTTATCATGAGTTCAATTTCTGAGATGCATACCAAGCAACGATCCCTGATAGAATTGGAACACTGGAAGGTTGCGCGCCCATCGAAATTTACAGGCGTTTGAAAACTGTTTATGGCAATGATTATGGTAAGGATGTAAAGAATGTTCGCCAGTGGGTTCGACGTGCAAAACTCTGTCATAGAGGCGAAATGAAGGTGTTTGATAAAAAGCGATCAGGTCGACCATTATCAGTAACGCATGAAACGAATCAAAGACAAGTGAATTTATTTATTTATTTACTTATTTATTTATTTATTTATTTATTTAATTTTGGCCACACAACAGGCACAAGCAATTTACGCAATAAAAGTGTGGCAGTAAAGTAATTTACATACAAAGTTATTTACATATTATCAAAAGAAAAAAAAAACAAAATTAAATTATCAGTACAATGATTATAACATAGATAGTACAGATTATTATTTAAATTTTAGTTAAAATTTTGTAGTATACTAATGATATTTTTCTTAAAAGTAATAAAATTGGTGGAGAAAATATCAGGAAAGTTATCATATTCAGTTAAACTGTTTACATGTAAAGAAATGCGATTAATTGGTGAATTATAGGCAGAATTAGTTTTACTAAGAGGCAAGGATAAATGTTCACTAATTCTAGTATTGTAAATTGGGATTTTGAAGTTAAAATTATTTAGAAGTTCAGGACAATCAATAATACTGTTGAAAATTTTGAAACAAAAACTTAAATCATGCAGAATTCTTCTGTTTTCTAAAGATAACAGATTGAGTTCAACATTTTGAAATCTAAAATTTAATATTTTTAATAATCTTTTTTGTATATTCTCTATTCGTTTAATATATACAAGATATTGAAGAGACCAACATACGGTACAAAATTCCAACCGACTTCTTACTAGAGAAAAATAAAGAGATAGGAGTGTTTTATAGGATTTAAAGTCCTTTCCGATTCTAGATATAAATCCAAGCATTTTATAAGATTTTTTGATAATATAGTCGATATGTATGTCAAATATCAATTTAGTATCAAAATTTACACCTAGATCTTTAACAATTGAAACTTGCGGGATAATATCACCGTTTAAATTATAGTTGAAATCAAGTATATTTCTGTTTGTTGTAAAGGATATTTTAGAACATTTAGAAATATTTACATTTAATTTATTGATATTTAGAAAAATAGATAGTCTATTTAAATCAGATTGAATGCACTGATTCAAGGAAATCGCTGGATTACGCAACAATAAATGGCTCGGCAATTAGGCATTAGTCAAGAAAGAGACCAGTACATTGTTCAGACGTTGAATTACAGAAAAATTTCGGTCAGATGGGTCCGCTATAAAGGCAGTGGCGAGCCTGAAATTCACGTTTTTTTTTTGCACCCTCCATACAGTCCTGATTTGGCACCTTCAGATTTCTGGTTGTTCCCAAAGTTGAAGGAGGTATTGAAAGGTCAACATTTTTCATCAGACACTGAAGTTCGGGCTGCTGTTCGCAATTGGATCAACAGTAAACAAGTTTTATCATGGACGGAATGAAGAAATGGATTCAGTGTTTGGAGAAACGTGTTGCACTAAATGGTGATTATGTGAAAAAATAACTATGCACATTAGTAGTACAATAAATTTACTTCATTTTGAGACTGGTTTCATTATTTTGGCTTTTCCTATTCTTATTTTATAGAGTTGGAGCCTTTATATATCAATGCGCCCTCGTATATTTAAAATAAGCATGTGTATGTAAAATTACGACGCTGCTCGAAGTATAATTCGATACATATCGTCCGAGTGCCAACATACCCAGGGTGCCAACAAGGGCTGATCTCCCCTAGTGTATCAAAGTATAAAATTTTACTTACTATTCCTATATCTCGAACGTGGACTTCTGGATCATGGTTTTGGTATCGCATGAAGGTCAAACCAACTGCAAATAATGGCACTAGACTTAGGAGAGCCACTGGACTTGTTGTAAGGGCTGTTATACCTGCTAGTATTGGCGGCATTTTCAAATAGTTGAACAACTAACTTCCAAATTTATATTTGTTAAAATTTAATAGCAATTTTCTGTTAGTATGTTAACAAATTAATTGTTTTCAATTATATATTTTTTAAATATACTTTTAAGAGTATTGCAAAAAGAAGAAACGTGTTTTATCTTGAAAATATTTAAAAAATTTGATATTTAATATCCGAAAAAATAGTTTTTACAATTGAAATTGTTACTTACATTTTGTGTATTTTTATTTTATTATTTTTAAAGCCGGAGGCAGTATTATCTTTTAGTTTTTAGATTTTAGTTTAGAATTTAATGCAATAAAATCAGTTATTGTAATTTTTTAAAAACTATGTACTATTTTATAGATTTCTTTTTCACCATCTAATTAAAAAATGTAACTAGTAACATTTAAACTGAATATTTTTTTAATTTTAATTTGGTTTAATTTGTTGTTTAGTTTTATTTTTATTACATTTTGTGTCACATCCACATCCCCATATTAATTTCTTGCCCTAATATTTTTGGTGTATAATTTCTGATGCTTATTTTTTTTGGTGTTGCTCTGTTGAGTAGTGTTTTTTCTTGATCTAAGCAGGATTTTATAAACAGGTGGTTCCTCATATAGTCCCTTACTTCTCCGCCTGAATGGGAAGAAGAACTTTGTTTTGAATCTTTAGAAGATGTTGATTGTTTGGAATCTCTGGAATCTGTTGTTTTTGTTCTTTGGAGGAAGTCCTTGCCCATTTCCAAGTTTGAGGGCTCCTGGTTTAACTGCAAAATATAATTTATTGTAAATTAATGTAATCGTGAAAAGAGAGGGTCAAAAAGTGGTCTGTCACATTTTGTTCATTTCAAGAAACAGATCGCTTGTAGGTTATACACAATATCAAAGGATTTACCTATCAAAGTTATTAAAATGGCGCAAACAGCCTTTGTTGCCGTGCGCCAAAAGTTTTAACCAACTAAAAGTTGTTAAAATAGTTACACTTTATAATTTTCTATATTAGTTTTAAAATTAACATAAATTTCTTCCCACCAATGGAATGTAGACAGTTAAATTAATTATCATAATGGTTTGTTGCGTCTGGAAATTATGTGAGATGAAAGGATATTCGTAACAGAATTGTAAAAAAATATTTGTTAACACTAGTGGGAACAAATTGGATTATTATGCAATATGAACAGTATTGCATCTTCAACCGCTGAGCATATGTTGGGTTATTTTCGCAATATCCTAAATGCAGTTTAAAAATCGATTTTGAGATTTTCACACGATTTGAGGTTTGCGTTAAAAAAATACAATATACATTAATTTTACGTCTGGTCAGTTGTGATACGAGGGTTACATTTTATGTTTTTACAAACGACCCAGATGGTAATATTTAAATATGTCATTACTATATTCGTAAAATTTAACATTTGTTGTTGTGTAATCAGTGGCAGCTTAATTGGCCGAGTAGTTTGTTAACAGTGAGCGTTAAAAAAAACGGTTTGTGAAAAAATTGATATTACTCGTGAAGGTTTTCGTAGGATGATTTTGTACGATTTTAGTAAAGGCCTAACTCAACAACAATGCATAGATTCGCTTCGTTCAACTTTTGGTAATCAAACACCATCAGAAAAGACTGTTTACAATTGGCTTGCAGAATTTCGTCGTGGTCGTGCGTCCGTCAGTGATGAATCTCGTGAAGGTCGACCAAAATCGGTTGTGATTCAAAAAACATCGATGCTGTGCCCAAAATGATTGAAGAAGATCAGCATGTGACTTACCGTGAGATAGAGGCATCCTTTGGCATATCGCAGACTGCAATACATTCGATTTTGCATGAACATTTAGCTGTGAGAAAGATCTGTTCCCGATGGATTCCGCATAATTTGACGCTCAAAAAAAGGCTCGTGTTGATTGGTGTAAGGGAATGCTAAAAAATGCAACATAGGCACTACAAAATCCGTATACAACATCGTTACAGGTGATGAAACTTGGATTTATTCATATGAAGTGGAAACTAAACAACAATCTACTGTTTGGGTCTTCCAAGATGAACCGAAACCCACAAAAGTTTTTCGCTCACGAAGCACTTCCAAGAAAATGGTTGCTTATTTTTTCGGTTGTACTAGACATGTCGCAATCATTCCTTTAGAGGATCAGAGAACAGTTAATGCTGAATGGTATACAACAATGTATTTGCCAGAAGTCATCGACAAAATCAGGAAAAACAACCAAAAACGTCCCATTATTCTGCATCATGACAATGCAAGCTCCCACAAAGCACGTCAAACAATTCGGATTAATGTCTCATTGCCCGTATTCACATGATTTATCCCCTAACGACTTTTTTTTTGTTTCCCAATGTCAAACAAAAAATGCGAGGGCAACGATTTTCGTCACCTCAAGAACATGTTGAAGTCTTCAAAATCATGTTTTTGAGATACCAACTTCAGAGTGGAAAAAATGTTTAAGAGAATTGGTTTGAACATATGCAAAAGTATATAAATCTTATAAATAGGTGAATATTTTGAAAAATAATAAAACAGTTTGTTCCAAAAAAATGTTTCGTTCTTAGTTTTTGTAAAAATTTAAAATGCAGCCCTCGTAATAGCAAAACAATGAAAACTTTTTGAGAAATATTAAAAAAGTAGTGCGATATCGGCAATCTTCCTCTATATTTTTAGTGAGTATTAATTAGGAAAGAACTTAGTAAATATTGATAATTAAGGTGAAAATTTCTCATGTTTGTCAACATATTAAATTATCAATATTAAATATATGATGAGTTTTCTAATCCATCGTTTGTTTTTTGTTTGGTTGTGAGAGTTACAATGTAGGTTATTCCACTTGACACTTCAATTGATAGAACTACAATATTTCAATCTTTCTTTTGTTTATTAATATACTGTTCCAGCCAGTTTTGATAAACCTGAAACCCTTACACAGTTAAAGATTTGTTTAAATATTCTTTTAGACGGATCTTTATAATAGCTTGTTAAACTGGGCGTAAGCTTTATTTTATAATTATTATAATTCAATTTGTAAGAGTAGAAGTTAGTTTGAATTAATAGTTATTTCATTTTATAACTGCATTTATTGAATAGTGAGAAAGTTTATTATTTTACTGCAGTAATTGTTTGTTAATTTTTTATGAATACTTTCCAACATATTTAGAGAAATTGTTTGAATACAAACAAACCACTAATATTGAAAAATTAAAATCCTATAAAATTTAGTACGTTTTTTCAAATCCAATGTGGTTCTGAACTAACTTATAACTGACTAGCTGGAGTACCCGTACTTCGTACTGTTTTTGTAATGTATATTTTGCTGTAACTAGGGATATGCGATACTGAGAAAGTGTCGATATTTGGGTATCGATAATATCGAATAAATATTATCGATACCGGTATCGTATCGAAAAAAAATATCGATATTTTCAAATATCGAAAGGAAAAATGAATATATTTTCTATAAAAGGTAAAAAAAACATTTTATTCTTATAATAACAATCTAATTGTTTTACAATAATAAATAGATTAAAGTAGTATGGGAATTAAAGTAGTATACATGACTGAAAAGGGACACCTACAAACAACGTAGGCAAGGAAGATTCGTTCATGGAAGAACTAAGAAATAAGAGGCGTTCATGAAGAGAAGAGGTAAACGAGGCCATGGAGCCTAGTAAGAGCTCATATACACACCAGTTTTGCAAGCGAAAGATCGGAAATCCCTTCGTATAATATTTATTATCTATTATCGTTTTCCTAATTCTGCTGTCCTAGATTTTTACTAAATAAACTTAACCTAATTACCTAAATTGGTTGTATTTACTAGAGATTTTTACAATTTTTTTAATGGGCTAATGTTTGGGGGAAAATAAAGTACTGTATACTTAAAACTAGGTAATTAGCTTAGGTTTAGTTAGTAAAAATCTAGGACAACAGAATTAGGAAAACGATAATAGATAATAAACATTTTACGAAGGGATTTCCGATCTATCACTTGCAAAACTGGTGTGTGTATATGATGAACTTTTGCTGAAACTTATAGGTGTGAGTGATTGTTTAAAATAGAATTAAACACTCCACTCTTCTTCATTGCAAGCACCGAGAAAATTCCTTGGTCTATTTTGGTAAAATAGGTCCACACTTTGCTTCTTGGTGTTGACATTTTTAATTAAAATACAAAAATAACCAATAACATCTCATAACCTCAAACGTAGAGGAAAAAGGCGCCAAACGCCAGCTACTAAACCGTTCACGCATGTTTCTTGGCGTACTATGTCCTGCGCCATTACGATTGCATACCTCTTCTACTAGATTTTACAAGAGTAAAATTTTTAGAAGTGTTTCTTATTGAAAAAAAATTAATCACAGAAATATTTATATGTGTATGAATAAAAATTTTACAATATTGTTTTAACAAAAACAAAAAACAAAAAGAAACGATACGATTTTGGGTCAAATGTACTGATATTATTAAAGTATCGGAAGATTTGTATCCATACTAAAATCGCGATATCGAATGAAAAATATCGATACTGGTATCGTATCAATAGTATCGGAACATCCCTTGCTATAACGTAAATGATGAGTGAGATATTTCAATTTGAAGTACAAACAAAATAATTGTTTTTTTTTTTATCCTAAACTATTCTTCTGTATATATTTTTGATGTTATGTAAATAATAAATGAGATACTTCGTTTATAGGTAGCTCTACCCATAGCCTAAATATATATCTAATTAAAAACTTCATTAAACAGAGAGGACTAGTTTATTTTCTCATATTTATTTGTTGTTGAGTAAATGATAAATGAGATATTTCAACCTTATAAGTAACACTCCCCTTGCCCCTTAATAAATCTTATTAAACACGTTGCAGAGAAAAAAAAACCTCATGTACTTTTTTGATGTAAAGTAAATAATAAGTGAGATATTTCAAGATTTTAGTTTTAGAGCGTTCCCCCGTAACTTTACAAAATATTAATTTAATTAAAAAGTATATAGAACAAAAATGAAATAAATAAATTTTTCTTAATATAAACAATTTTTATTATACATTTTTGCTGTTAAGACAATAATAACAGAGATTTCCAAACTTTAACGTTGGGGTGCCCCCATAATTTCACAAATATTCATCTAAATTAAAAAATGGAAAAAATGGAAATAAAAGATTTAAATTCTTATTATAAACGATTTTTGTTATGTATGATTTTGCTGTTTAATCAACAATGAGGGAGATATTTCAAAAGTTTAGCTTTAGGGTGTCCCCCTGTAACTCCCCAAATATTCATCTAAATGAAAAAAATGCATAAAAATAAAAGATTTATTTTCTCATTTTACACTATTTTTGGCATACATGATTTGGTTGTTAAGTCAATAATAAGGAAGATATATGTACATTTTAGTTTCCGGGTCCCCCCCCATGATTCGATATATATGTAGATTTTGAACAAAAAGATTTATTTTATTATTATTATAAACAATTTTGTTTTATATGTTTTTCAGTCATTAATAAAGGAGATATTTTATGTGTCCCCCCCCTCCAAACAGTTTTAACCCCGAAACAACCCCCTATAATAAATTTTTTTAAATATCTTATAGTTATATAATATATTATAATAATTATCCTGTTTTAATCTTGGTTTTACTCTATCATCATACCAAATTGCGTAAAAATATATCCAGCCGTTTTTGCGTAAATCTCGGACTGACAGACAGAAAAGAAAAAGATTTTTTTGCGAATATTTTCTTATAATCATCTGAAACGTGTAGAAAACAAATATGAGGCCGAAAAAATTAAAAAAAAAAAAAAAATTAGCCTCCAATTTTGTTAATATAGATTTATCGATAAATACAATTTTAAACACAAAGACGTACTTTAATTTAAAAAAGATACTACCGAAATCTGAAAAAAAAAAAAATACTCTGCGTTTGAAATATTGTAATCGAAAATTTTAACCTCTTGCAATTCTTGTTTTATTTCCTAATGACATGTTAATGTCAAGTTTGGACTTTCATTTTCATTCGATCTCCAAATTTTATTTGTCAATTGGTGATTTTCTCACTGTGGCCTTGCCATTATTTTAAGCAATATTTTTCATAATCTTGATAAAAAAATCTTTTATTACACAATAATTAAATAATTGGATATATTTGGTAATTATATTGCATATACCCAATTTTTTGCATGTTGCATTTTTTTTATAACTATATAAATATGTTTAAAAATACGCAATCATGTCATTTTCAAACTTTTTTCTTTTAAAATAACACTGAAAAACCTTGACCAAATTTGTGAGATGTTCGGTAACAACTCAAATTAAATTTAAAATAAAAGAATAAATCTGTGAAATTTGACCTTGCTCTGTATGTTAACTGAGTGAATGCATTTCGAACGAAAATATAGTCCTGGACAGGCTGTAGCCCTTCTGGGGAACTGGAACTTTTCTGTGTGGTCTCATACCATATTTTAGTGTGTTATTTATTTGTTTATTCTGAATTTCTCTTTTTTTAATAAGAAAATAATGAATTTTGGGCTTGAATCAAAAACTCAACTTAGAACTCGCGTCTATATAACTCGAAATCAGAGCTCGAATTGGGATTCTAGTCTAGAACTCGAGTTGGTATTCGAGTTTACTCAACAATAAGAAAAACTGTTTATTACTGTCATTTTTGACAATTTAGTACAGTTGCGGCTCCTCATGAAGAGCCATTGCAAAATTATGGTAACACCACCACAAATAATTTATTGAAAAGCTTTTATTTTCTTTAAAAATATTGCTAAATACAAATAAACATACACGCGTTTAAGTACGGAACATTGCTATTGCCATGCATTTGATGCTTTGTATTTATTTAGGCAGGCGAGCCACATCGAAACTGGCACCGTTCTCAGACAGTTTGATGGCCTCCGCGGAGAATTGGCGGAAAGAGCGGGTGGTTAGTTCATGCGCTTGAATTACATTAAACCGAGCCAACTGTATGTTGGCTCGTTATTTCGAGTTGCGGTTGCATATAGAAAGCATCGCGTATTATAGTATGTTTTTTTACTGTGTCGTGTCGTGTGCGTGTGTTGTTTTGTGTTACTATTAGAAATGAACAGTATCAGAAACCTTATGAAAAAAATATTTTCTTCGTATTCCCTCGAAGAAAAACTCTAAATAAAACAAATGGGAAGACCGCTACCGGATTTGGACATTTCAAAAACTCTGTTTCTGCCTCTGCTTCTAAAACACGGACAAGAAAATTTAATAGAAACATTTAATTAAAGAAAAATTGGATTTGTGGATGCGAGGAAAAGCAAGCTGTTTTTTGTTTTCCTTTCGTTTTATTCGGGGAAAAATTAACATAGACGAAAAACGGTATTACGGATTTAGTGCAAGTCTGGGGAAAAAAATAAAACGCATGAGAAATCGAAGGTACATATGAACAATGTTTTTAGTTTTTCTATTCTTAGCAAATCAGTTATTTTAACCCAGTTGAACTCAGCCTAGAGAAACGCAGTAGTAGAACACAGTGAAAGAGTTGACAAAAACATGTATGTTTTAATCATAATCATAAATTGTATTCGATTTACAAAACAAACTGCTACCTGAGATTTTGGTAAGTCACTTCTGTTTAATTTAAGTATCCATATTTAGGTAGATAAGTACCCGCAATAAATACTTAATGCATTTTTTATTTTTAAATGACTTCTCAATTTGTCTACATTCAAATTTTTGAGTCGGTATTTTTTTTTAATTTGTAATAAATGAGGTAATAAATTTCTACAAGCTAAGCTGATTCAAAACTTTGGGTAAAATGGGGGGACGTAGGGGATTGACCCGAGATTGGCCCTACCACTCAATATTGTCATGACCCGCGACTGTTTATTATGTAAATAGAACAATTAAAATGACAGTTTAAGTATAGTTAACAAATTATCGCTAAAAATGAGGTAACCCAAACAAATTATCGAGTGTTCTGTAAATATGATATTTACCAACATTCTTAAATAGCAACCTTTCTATCTCTAATGTCTGATTACTTAAAAGCACATAATTTGGTTAAAAATGTTAAAAAAAGAGAAACTATCTGTGACGGTTGTTAAATTTTGTGACTGTTACTGCAGTTATGACCGTGAAGAAAACGACATGTTTGCAACACTCACAAATTTTAAATATTTCCATTTGCATTCAAAATTATTCTAATCTTTCAAATAATGTTTTTTACTTTCATACTATCTGGTTATCTTTTATTATGAAATCGGTATTTTAACGCTGCGCTTACCCCCAGAGTACAAAACTAACAATCTGAAATAAAAATAGTAACAATTAATACACCAAATTTTGCACCGAATTTTTATCTGTCTAATAGGATATTTTTAATTTGACGATTAATTCGTAAAGCGTCAGTGAAAAAAAAATAGCTTATTTAGGATAAAAACATATTTAAATCCGTGAAATATTATCTCTTCTGCCGTTTCTGTTTATAAAAAAAAAAAAAATAAGAAACCCCTCGGTATATTTGAAGTTCTATCACTGTTTATTATTTTTTATTTGTTTATTTATTCTTGTATGAAAAATGGCCCGCGATCCAAATTACTATTACTATTATATTTATCTACCATATTGTATTGACAAATACATAATGGTGAGTCAAAAAATGATAGAGATGTACCTACTATTAGTCAAATAAAGTCATATTGTCAAAATTAAAATCCAGAAATTATTCATGTGAATAAAAACTATGACTTTGAAAAAAAACATACGTTTGAACTTTGCTGAAGGCAATGCTTTGAAGAAATCTGTCAACTTATTGTAAAATTTTAATACGTAATAATTATTGCTTTGTGTGGATTTTTGGAGTCTAGTATATCCAGTAAATATTCTTTTTGTGCCTAGTGTCGTAATGGTGGATATTCTCATGAGTCGTCATATTATCACGACTATTGTGTACTCGTAGCTAGCACTGATAAATATAAATTGAAGGCAAAGTCATTATATTAATTTCAGTAAAGAAGAGTTTACAGTCAGCTCGGTAGCTAACCCCCTTAATGATTCCAAAAGCACTCCGCTGTAAAAAGAGGGTTCTATTAGTCGAGTCAGAGTGGCCCCAGGCTAAAGAGCATATGATATAGGGGTATGAAAAAGAGAGTGATAAGTCAGAAGCAAAATTTCAGGTGTTACAGAATGTCTTAGGCTTCTGAGGAGAAATATAGTTTTGCACAACTTATTGGACAGGTTTTGAGTGTGTTGATCCCATTTTAAGTGTGGATCAATATGTACACCCAAGAAGTTTCTGTGTTTTTAGAAATATGTGTTTTAAATTAATTCAATGCTTCAATCAATATTTCATTGATTTCAATCATACATAATTAAATATAGTCTATCTGTTGTAAAATACATTCGTGATTTCTTGGACCTTAAGGGGGGACATGCCACCAGTGCCCCCCCCCGTGAATACGCCACTGTATCGTGATTCCTGACGTCGACTCGCGCTAAAATAAGCAGATAAAAGTGGTCAAAACAACTAAAATACCTAGCTCAAGACCGACCTAAATGGCGCAAATAAATTTCATCCTTTGTATAACATAAATCTTTTCATATTCAAAATACAATTATAGTGAAAATATAATTAAATAGAAAATGAGACACAATTACAATAAAAAATAATAATAACTTTATGAACTATAATAATGTAGTAAAAATCATTGTCTATTAAAAAATATATATTTAAAATAATGCCTAGATATAAATAAATGAAGAGTCTTAAATAGTTTTACGAAAAGTATAGTTCTATGTATTAAGCTTCCAAATAAGGCTAAGTATCACACTACTTATTTGGCAGCTACTCAATTTGTCATACACTGGTATTAGATTTTTACCAAAATATAATATTTTTCTCTTGCACTAAAGTAACCATATTATTAATGTTCTAATGCGGGACATCTGTTCGCCCACCTGAATATTAAATTAAATATGTGTTTCAGCGGAAGTTTTTTTGTTAATTATTTGTATTTTCTTCGTAAAACTTCACAAGATTTAGCACAATTACTCTAAAACTACAATATTTCTTTCAGCATTTCTGTACTCAGTTGTGGTTTTTGTTGTTATTATTTATGTTAATTATTTACTAACAAAAATTCTTTCTTTTACACCCTCAGTTACATAATTTTGGTAAACCTAATTGGTAAATTTAATCTTTTTGCGTCTATGAATGCACAAACAAAGTCGTAATTCGTAATTAATAAGTATTAATGTAGCATATCAAATCAGGGATATCTTCCTAGAAAGGGACATTTAAGATAAGTGCAGACATGTTTATTAATCCCTAATATTATGAACATGAAACAGGAACTCGTAAATTCTATAGCAGTTCACAAAAATGTTAAATTAATAGATTAGATGTATTTGAGCCATATGGGAAAAACTAATCTCTGTTTTGAAATATAAACTTTATTTTGGTTATTTATCCTAGGAGATTCTTCTATGTAATTTATTAAGACATAACTGTCGTCTAACTTTTGAGTTAAAACGGATGACCAAGTTACAGGGAATTCGTAGAAAACTTACATTTGAGCAACGTAAGCTTCACGGGGTAAATCGATTTAGATAGTCATGGGTTAAACATATTTTTTACTTTCGGTAGAGTCGAATTAAAACAACAAGTGATTCCGTATGTAAGTTATAATGCCCGTATGTTAGTTAAGGTCGTGTATAGCTAAAGGAATAGAGACATAATATTCCAAAACGTACGAGATTCAGTTGGTATTTGGAGCTCGTAGTGAGGTATTTGTGCCCAATGGAGTAATTACAGTTAACCGTCAGAATTAGTATACATGTGAAAAGGGCCTCTCAGATGTTGGAGTATTTGTAAATATGCGTCTCCTTTGGATTTAGCTGTCATCGTTAATTTTTAAGTCATGGTGTAAATATAACCGGTAATCATAATTAAAGTAGGTTAGTTAAATTGTCAAGTTTAATTCAACAACCTTAACATCTTCCCAAGAATCAATGCAACAAATCCGCGGACCCAGGGGGGTCATATCCGAAACCACTCGCGAATTATGAACTCATTATGTGGTAGTTGAGTTAAAAGGATGTAAGAATAAATACAAATGAAGTATATCAATATTATATTCAGCCATAGACGACATTTCATTTATATATTATGTAGGCTGTCTACGTGTTCATACCCATACATATATACACACATTAATACATACAGCTAATAGGACTAAAAGCTAATATATTAATAGTTATGTAACAAAAGTGTCCTCCAATTCCTTTTGTATTTTCCAGAAATTTGCTATTATCTCACTGCTGTTTTCTTTATACTTACCTACTTCTTATATTTAGTATTGTATCCTCCTTATTCATATCATGTCTAATGAGACGCAATTATTAACTCTTTGTCCATTTCCATTGCTTCGTGTCTAGCCAATTTCCATTTCAGTTTCTTATATATTTTGACGACATCTTCAAACTGAGTTCTTCTCAATCTTCTTCTGCGGTTTCAATCCAAGGATTGGTTGGCAGCAGCTCTATAGCTGATTTTCAATACGATCTAGTTATAATACTCCTAGGACACACCTTTCCATTCTCTGTTATAATCATAATACATTTTCTTCTTCATTAACATAAAAAAAAGAAGAAAAATTTACAAAATATATTCAGGAGATTCTCGATATATTTTGTTGTTATGCCCAAAAAAAAAAAAAAAAACGATGTAATGAAAACTTATATATGATATTAAATTCCACTTGTAGACAGGGAAATTTCGAGTGAAACATTCATGTTCCTTTTGACAAGATGTAAATACAAAGCCGTACGTAATGCAATGATCACAAAAATGAAGTGGAAAAAGACGTATACGCGAATCCTGTGATAAACAAGACGCAGTCAAGTGGACGATGAGAAGAAAGAAAGAATGGAACATCTCGATAGAATGGGAAGAGAATTTTTTTTAAATGGACGACCTACTGGTAGATGATCCTCTGGACGAACTCCCAAGAGGTGGACACAAAGCTGGTTTTCCTCATCAGCAAAATAAGGCCGGACAAACAGGAAGGAAATTCCTAGTCATTAGTAGAAGAAGAGACAAAAATTATATTCCTATGTCCAAGATCGAATCAAGATGTCGAATTTTGCTGGTAACATTACTATATACTCGGGGATGCTTTACTTGACGCCGTTCCAGAGAAGGGGTATGGTTTAATCTAGAAGGTCATTAAAATTAAGTGATGCTATTGAGAAAGAACTATTGTTTTGTTTCATTCGCTCTAGTAACAGCTGTAATAGAAACGCTCCTTATACAAAAACACACACAAGTTTATCTAAATATATTCAAATATAACAAACGACGATAAAAACTACGAACGTACATTGAGTTTGAGAAGCTCACAGACGTTATTGAATTTTACATAGAACTGTGTGAAATAGATAAATATTTGTTTATCGATTCTCTGTCGATCAATCGGCATGTAAAGTTTTGTGAACTATATTTTCCATTATATTAAAGAAAAATGTGTTGGAAATGGAAAAAACATCTCAATACCTTCAAATGATCTGAGGAACTGTCAAAATAGTTATAATTTTACTTCAAATGTTTTTCTTGATACATATCCTATTTTTGCCAGCATCTCAATATATTTCTCAATGGCACAAGCATTGTCTAGCACAGCGATTCCAAAAATGTGCGCCACGAAAATATTCCAATATTCCTCCAACTGCGTTAGTTAGACCAATGTTTTAACTTGGGGTGTCGCAGAAAAATCTGATGCATTAAGGGCGCTCGGAACCAGAAAGGTTTAGGAACTACTGGTCTAGTAGAAATAAAAAGTGTATGTAGATATATTTTTTTAAGAAAATTTCAAATTTCACTAGCAAAAAAACAGAACTACTTTTCCAAAGTATATCGAATATAATAATAATAATCCCACTGCTGCAAAGCCATCCCCAAAGAACCTTAATATCTCTCTGGCGGCTGTGTTGGCCACTTCTTGTTGTTATGCTTCTAATTCATCTCCTCCCTTCCAATCTCTTTCCTCTCGTCTAATAGTATCCATTCCGGACAGTATTCCAAAGTAAATCTATACTTATCCTATTTCAACTACAATTTCGTATCTCACTGCTAATTTTTATTTTATTTCGGATGGATTTATTCTCAGGACATTGTCTTCTATGTTTCTTTGGCATTCATTGTTTGTTTTTTGTTAAGCAGAATGACAGCTTTTAAAAATTCAAAATAAAAGTCTAAATACAAAATGAAAGCTTTTTTTAAAATAAATTTGGCGGTACATTTTGGAAAGATTCCAATTTCACTTAGTTAAAATTGACAGTACTGAAGAAACTCCTTCATATAGATAACCTTTTGTTAAAACTTTGCCATCTTAAATACATATCTTATAAATGGGCACTGATCGGAAATCAATATCGATGACTATTAATAAAAAAAAAATAATAAAAAAAATGAAAGAAAGTAAAAACAGTACATTTACCTCATGTTGCTATTAGATTAGACACATTTCACTAAAATTCACTTTCTTTTTACATAGATATTTAGAAAAAAATCACTTTATCAACAAGATGAAACCAGTTTTTTAAAATTTTTATTTTTTATTGTTCAAATATCCAAATTTTTAACCAGTTTTTTTTTTTAAACACTTTTACTTTCCGTTAACCATGTACTTTTATCTTTTATTTACACTTATTTAATTCTATAACTATTGTTACTTAATATCACACGAGTAAGACGTCTTTTTAGACCTTGTGTTACACTGACAATTTAGTGGTAGTAAGCTATAGTTCTTTGATGCTTGTGAAAATCTTCAACGTTAAGACTGAACTAATTCGTAACATTTCGGTAGAAATCGTTATAAAGTGAAAGGAGTACTACATTGTTGGATTACACCTTTCTTTTGGCACGTAAAATATATTGTGCAATATTATTTTTGAATTTAGTATAATGTATTATAGAAATTTCGGAATTTAATTTAAAATAAATATACATTTTAGTAATTTTTGAGGACTCATATAGGAACTATATGGAATTTTGTTAAATACACATCTCAGAATAGGTGTCTCTAAAATTGAGCATGTTCGTAATGATACAATAAGAGCAACTATGGACGTTTAAAACACTGTCATAGAGACGATACAGAACAAACGACTTTCATGCTATGGACACCTTCAGCGTATGCAAGATGACCGTGAATTCCTGCACGCAGAAGAAGACCAGGGCGACCAGCAAGGAGCTGAGCTCAGGATGTTTAGGAGGCGATGGAGGCAAGAGGTCTACAAGATGGCGTCTGGATAGACAGACTCGCCTGACGAAAAAAAAAAAAAAAACGAGAAACAGTGCCATCCGTAAACCACTCGCTGTATATATATCTTCGAAGAATCTTTTGGATTTATAATATGTAGAATAACAAACGCATAATTGCGGGAAAGAATTGGCCATATATTTGCGAATAAAAAGATTCAATGTGTTGAAAATGGAAATAACATCTCAATATCTTTGGTTAACATCTAGGAAGTATGGTTGGTTCGGGCATTTTTCCAAGAGATCCTAGCGAGGTGTGCACTGGCGTACAATCAACAAGACAGCAGCAGAAGAAGTTGACCGAAGAAGAACTGGCGTTGATCAACACTATCAAATATAAAAGCAAGGAGCTCTCAAAACCAAGACAAAGACTACCTTAACATCATTGACTTGAAGTCAGTGGCAGAGAGGTTAACTGAAAAAGTCCGGCACTCTATACCAATGATGGCGAACGTATATTTCGCGTGTCACGGGTGACACGTTTACGGACGGTCTTCGGCCAAGAACAGTAAACGCATCTGGTCTCAAGTGTTTGTCGACTTAAGGATCTGGAAAGAAATCGTTTGGAGAATGAAAAAGAGTGCCACTACAAACAGGAAAATTAGAGTGATTGGAACCAATTACCGGAAACTTTTAGCACTTTGAAAAATCTAGCGATGGCTTGATTCACGGTTTTTCCCTCTATGTACTTTTACATAATATTAAAACCAATACAAGAAACCGACTGACAGATGAAGTTAGTAGCGCTTGCTTGGGCTTGAAGTGCACAAAATACCAACCTTCAATTGAAGATTTAGCAAATGCCATTCAAAACAAAAAACTCACTAATGTAAAGAATTATATGTTTTTGCATTTTTAACAAATAAATATATCAAAATTATAAATATATATATATATATATATATATTTTCTAGGACTGCAAATATCACAAAATTATGAATATTTGTAGACATGACACGACACCCGAGTTAAGTTTCCAAATTTTGACACACCGAACTCAAAAGGTTCGCCATAACTGGTCTAGTATACAGTGTCTGTACCCATTGAAACTTTGAGGGACATTTTGGGGATAGTCAAGAACTAACATAGGCGGTAATTAGTTGCAACATTCTTAGCGACAGCAACGGTCTTATTGATATATGTCATGGCGTTGATCGCTTAGTTTTGATTGGTCATTTCACGTGTATGATTTGAATTTTGTTTCATTTTTCGCTTGTTTATTTGAGGTCATTGCATTTTTTTACCAGGGGATCTATTCTATAAGCTTTTCGACAACCTTTTCTACGGCATCCTGTTCAAAGTTCCGATTTTCAACACCTCATGTTGGTATTCTGTAATTGATTGATAGTGCACCTTTAATAGTGTTGTGTCGCTCTTGATAGGAGACCTAGGAACGTGTCCTCTTTGAAAAATGATATTGTTTTTTGACATTTGTACTTCTTTACGTAAGTTTGAATATATTTGTAGGTTAGTGTGATTTAAAATGTGTTTTTATATGGAAATATATATTTTGGTTGCTTTTTACCTAAAATGTTTTAGTTATGGCGCAGGGATATATATTTTATGAATTTTTAGATGTTCTTGAATTGGAGAAGACAAGACAGTTCGATAATTTAATGAGAATATTATTTATTTTTTATAATTGTTTCTGTGTTATTTAACTTATTTATATTAAACATATAAGATACTTCTAATAAAATGTAATTAAACCAAATAAACTGTTTTGCACAATTTCTCCAATGGTATCGGCAATCCTCTCCATTGATCCCAGTGACGATATTATTATACAGTCAATATTCTTGACGGAATTCGATATATTTCCGGAACTTTTATTAAAATTAAGACTGTAGTCATTTCTATTTAAAATAACCCCCAGTTAGAAGTCTATTCTGACCATCACAATATGTCAAAATATCCAAATGGCGGCACTTATTTTCGATAATGCTGAATACAAAACAACATCACAGAGGACAGTCTACGGAGACAGTTCAGTGTGCATAGGTGACATGATACTGTGCATGTGACTGTCGAGAGGTTACAGAATAGACCCCCAGCTCTTCAATTACGATTAGAAGAAAAAGGTCAATTTTGAACTTTCTCGTAATATATCTGCATTGTATCGGTCAAATTAAGGCTTCTTAAATCTCCTTTAAAGTTCCTAAAAGTAGTTAGAACCTTTAATTAAGTTTATAACTTCGAACTCATTTTAAATAATTTCTGTAACCGGATGTAAAACATCATGTAAATTCTGTTGAGTACATGTCACTTTTCAAGTATCATCCAATTGTGAAAATCCTTTTCGCAATCCTATTTACGGATACATTCCAACATGTACTACGCTCTCGTGTAGCTGCTCACGTAGATTTCGCTCTCGTTGAAGGTGGAGTGAGAAGCAGCCTGCTGGTTGTTGCTGCTACCATAGCCGTAGCCGTAGCGAGTAGAGAGATGAGCCCCGAGTCTACTTTCACTAGTCAGGTGCTATTTGCACTCCCACCACTTTCTCCGCGTTCACTTATACACTTCTATGCCAATGTCTCGATCAGAGTTACTCAAACGGTTAACGTTACGTACTTTTAATTTACAAATTAAAGGCAGAGCCATAGCAACGCCCTGGCATCGGGGCAAGTGCCAAGGGCGTGAGGTCTGAGGGGCGCCATCGTGTATTCCATCATGGCATAATAAAATCAACTTCTCAAATACTATTAGCAGCGCTGTAGTCGTAAAATCAATAGAAGGTATACGGTACATGTATCGTCACAAACAGAGGGTATTAAAATTACAAACATTAAAATGAAAAAAGATAAAAGGGCGCTATTTTATTTTAAATTAATTTACAAGTGTCTACTTTAAGTATTTTCCAAGGGCACTATTTTAAGTATTTGCCAAGGACGCCAAAAACATTGCTACGGCTCTGATTAAAGGAACACGAAATTATTAGTTACAGATTTTGATACCAGGGGGTCGATTCTGTAACTTGTCGACTGTCACTTTTGCACTGTCAAGATCATACTGTGTTGTAGGAATTTCGACAAGGTACTGTAAAAAGAATTGTCAAAAAGCTTACAGAATAGACCCCCCGATACTAAATATTGCGAGTGCCGTTGCAAGGGTGGCACCTGCATAGGCGCCAAAACAATGGGGGCACTGCAGCAGATATTTTTTTAAATTATCAGATCGAATATATATTTTATTATACATGGAATACCGATTTTTAGTTTTTGTCTTAAAGAAAGTAAAGTTGGAACTGTCCCTTTGTTTATGTGCCATTAAAGTGTGACATCTGTCTTATTTTGACGTTTGCTTTATTCAAAAATTTAAATAAATAGTCGAAAAGTACAAGAACTCGAATAACTCGACGAACACTTTTTAACCATTCCCGACACCTACTTGAAATACTCGAAAAATTAGTTCTACAGAGACTGGAGGAAAAAACACAATGGCTACCGTGTGTTCTTAGTCGCAGCATTAACGAGTTATTAGTTCGATTATAACGTGCGATAAATTCTATATGATAATCGAGGACATCTGCTTAGTGTTTTGATCAAGATGATGCACTACATCACAGGACCAGCTCGCCAAAAATTGCCGCATGAGACGACCCACGTTTATACCATCTTTTTACGCAGTTGCAGAATAAGTACCGGCAAAGGAAAAGCCACACTTTTTTTTTATAGATTTGTGGCTATAGAAATGTAATAAAATATTACATCAATTTTTTATATAGAGTGGTGTGTGATTTTTCAATTGAGAAAACCTTGCCTTCACGGCTGTTTACAAATATATACTAAGTTATTGAAAAAGGTTAATTCATAATTTTTGGATGAGTCAACGACTGTCGTATCTTTTCCCTAGCAAAAACATTTTTTCTTTTAACACCGAATTTTCATCGGGGTTTGAGCTTGCTTTTTAGAGATATTTCTATCGCGATAACTATTTTTTTAGCAGAGCACAAGATCTGCTGCAATCAATTGAGACGATATTCATCCAATAAATTAACTAACTCTTTTTAAAATACTGATGCATTCCGATAAGGCTGTATTTCAGATTTGTAATAATCTCGATACTATATTAATTTTAGATATCTAACACTTGTACGCAAATTAAATTAAGATATTTCAAGCGCCATCGATTTGCTTCTTGTTTTACTATCGTTTTCTCACTGTCCATCCAACGAAATTTCTGTAAATGCACCATAACCGTATTTTTCGGACCATAAGACTCACCCCAAATTTATGAGACAATATTTAGAAAAAATATTTATTATTACGGTAAGTTGTACCAGCAACATTCTGTTCATCTTCACTCTCTGTACTATCATTCGTCTCGTTAATGTCACTGTTCGTATTATTTTCGTCTGAACTATTGTCAACTCTTCAAAAACCAGGTCATCTTCGATACTATCCAATATGTTGCTTAAACCGCATTTTTTAAAATCTTTATAATCGTCTTTTCACAGCTTCCCATGAATTTTTTACCCAGGTACTTCTGCAATTGCCCCTTTCATACTTCCTTTTGTAACATCGTGATTTGGCTTTATCATTCGATTGTTCCACTCTTTCCGCATAAAATTATTAAATGGTTTATTAATCGACACATCTAAGGGTTGTTGACTTGTAAGACCTCCAGAAATGACAGCTAATTCTGTATTCATTTCTATTATATTTTTTTGGTTGATTCTGTTTTATGAGCTCTGAATTGATTCCACACTAACATCGCACCATTTTAAACAACGGACTATACCTTCGGACAATAAGAAGCACCACAATTTTAAGTCAATTTTTCTGCGTAAAAGCGTTCGTCTTATAGTCCGAAAAATACAGTTCCTTCCCAAAATTATATCTTAGTGGTTTAATGCATCAATGCGACTTTCCCATCGCGAAGCACTAATGTTTTTTAAGACTAGGGATGTTACACTTTTTTTTAACATTCCATCTATTAGTGAAATTGAAAAAAATACACTTCTTGTACCATCAAAAAAATAATAATAATTTTTCCAAAATATTCTGGTACTTCATTGACGACAAAACGTAAAGACTGGCACGATTAGGCAACAAGAAAAGCTCTAGAATTTTAACGTAAAATTCATCATGAGCACCTTTTACATTTGCTCCATTGGTTTACGGCTAGGCAAAGCTAGCAATTATGCACCATAAGTATAAAGACAAGAGAATAGACAAGGAATTAGAAATGATGTCATCCATTTAAAAAAGTTCCAATACTTCGGTCACAGAATACAGCATCCTGCATACAGACTGTTATTAATCATACACAGAATGATAAAAGAAAAAAGAAAACCTACAAGAAGTTAAACATCTTGGGTGAAAAATCTCTGGTATGGAGAAAGCACCATTTCCTTGTTCATGCAACTTTATAAGGTCAAGATAGTCCTAATGATAGCCACACATCCAATAGAATAGCAACACATTAAGCTGAAGAATATGTTTTAAACTGTATCATATATACTGGAAACCTGTCCTAGTTTGCTTCATTCTTTTCTTCTCATTCTTCTACGTGTTTTAGTATCACTGGTCGACTGTCCATAATTTTACAAAGAGAAATTCAAGACACCACTAGTTCAAAGTCATCTATAGATAGTATTTATGTCTTATACGGAGTTACTACTCGTATGTGCGTTACATACGTGATAATAATATTGATATACTTATTCAGTTATCTACGTTCATGTAATGCAAATTTTGCGGTTTCTCATATATCTTATACATCACTATTACATCTATATAATGTAGTTTTTCAAGATATTACATATTAATTTGTTACAGTTTTAGTCTAGACTTGATTATATTTTACGAGTTGTTTCAGGTTTATCTTACAAATGTGTAACTTGTTTGTTCTGTCATAAAAAAAATACATTTACAATTGTTGATATTGTTTAAGTAGTGATTAAACCTACTAATGTATTTGTATTGTCACTTGTAAGTTAGAGATCTACTAGATTTTTTAAAATCACACTTGTGTGTCATTTGGAACTGATAGAAACAGATTGACACATAGTTAGAGAAAATTGTGAATTAAAAAAATCACAACTCAAAAACGGTTAGAGATAGCGACCTGGAACTGAAATTTTTGGATTCGCCGTAGATTATTTAGTCTAGAAAAAATTTAAAACTTTAATCGTTTAACGTGTTTTGAGATTACGATAATTTTTTTAATGGCTTTTCACATATAATTCACATTATATGTGATAATTGTGAATTAAAAAGCACAACTCAAAACCGGTTAAAGTTAGCGACCTGCGGTTGAAATTTTTGGATTCTACGTAGCTTATTTAGTCTAGAAAAAAATTGGGACTTAAATCGTTTAATGCGTTTTGAGATTATGATTTTTTTTAATGGCATAATTTACATTATTTGTATAAATTGTGAATTAAAAAAAGCACAACTCAAAAACAGTTAAAGATAGTGACCTGCGGTTGGAATTTTTGAATTCTCTGTAGTTTATTTAGTCTAGAAAAAAATTGAGGCCTTATTTGTCTTGCGTATTTTAAAATTATGACAAATTTAATATGGCGTGATTTATAGAAATTTTCATCTTCGCATGGACGTATCTCGAAAACGAAATGCGATTAAGACCTACGGTTGAAATTTTTGAAATCTTAAGGTCCTAATTCACTTGTAACAATATTTTTAAACAAAAAAAAATTTTTTGATTTTTATTTATTTTTTTTTACATTTTTTTGAAAGTTTTGGTAAATCGTAAATAAAAAATTATGTGAAGTGTGAATTTTCACACATTTTAGGGTTTCGCAGGTATTTAGTAAGTGAATGATGATTATCTGGGATGCCAAAACAAATTTTATGTTAAAATATTTTTTTATTAATTTTAATTGGAATGCCTAATGCCATTATTTGGTTTTCTAAATATTTGCAGTATTTTTTTTTTATATAGCAAGGTTCATTAATATTTTGAAAATTGCGCCTACGGCTTCCATTGGTTGTTTAAGTCATAAACAACCAATAAACAATTAAGTGGTTTGCAACTTACGAAGCGAGAACGTTACCACTGAACTACGGACGTTCATTCGTTTACTGTGTTAAATAGCGGATTAAATATTTTACATATAGCGAGCAAGCTAACCATTAGACAAGCATACGCTTTCTAGTAACATAACTATAAATTTTGTACATCGTCAACCAAAAAACACAAAAAATGCGTTATTTTCCGAAAACATAATCTGATCAAAAATTCCTGTTGTACTATTCCGGTTCACACCAATGTACATTACTTAAAATTTTTTCAGATTTTTAGTTTAAACCATCTGGGCTACAGGGTGTGGGACAATTTTTTTTTGCACAATTTTGGCAAAAATCGCGTCAAAATAATTTATTTTGCAAAAATAAAATTTTGATCGTTAATCCACGTACCAAGGGCTTTCATTTGATACCCTACACAGAATTGTAAAAAAATATTTTTTTTTTCGATGCGCATATATTTGTTTATATTTTCAGTGGGATATGTTTTTTAGATGTTTTAGTATTTTTCCTATGTGAGGGTCAAAGGTTAAGCTGTTTGGCTACAATTTTTACCGAACAGACAGACAGACAGACAGACGACTAAATGACGGTATAAGGGTTTTTTGGTCATACCTACAAAATCCTAAAAATGGTTAGGGAAAGGCATTTGCGGTTTGAATTTTTAAAATTCTCTTACATTATTTAGTTAGACCAAAAAAATTTGGTCCATTTTGAAATTTGGGCAAAATTTTTAGAAAAAATAGGCAAAAAACTTACCCAAATTGGCTCTAACTCAAAAACTAGGAACGTATGAATTTTTTAAATACTTTTTTTATAATCCTCACCCCAAACTTAGCGTAAAATTATATTTTGGCTTAAATCGGAGTCAAAACATTTTTGATCAAAATTTCAAATGTTTAGGGATTTTTGTTTTCAATCTTTTGGAAAATTGGTATACTTACACATTTTTAGCCTTAGATCACAAATATATATATCACTTTTGAGTTTAGGTCTAAAATTTTGACATTCGCGGGAAAAAAAGTAAAAAAAATACAGTCCATAAAAAGGCTCAGAGCCGATGAAATGTGAGCTTGCCCCCTTTTTTAAATTATATTTATAAACTAATACTTACTTCTTATCTATCATCTATATTTATAAAATTGAAGGCTATATCGTTTTTTTTTTTTTTTTTTTTTTTCGACCTCATATTTCTTTCTACACGTTTCAGACGATTATAAGACAATATCCTCAAAAAAATCAATTTTTGTCTGTTTGTCTGAGATTCACGCATAAACTATATATATGTTCACGTAATTTGGTATGATGATAAAGTTTCAAAATTTACATTTCAAAATTTTTATGTTAGGGAGTGTTTCGGGGTTAAAACTGTTTATTAAAAAACAGTTTTATATATTTAATTTTAACTATGTTCTAGCTATGCATACTTGCATAGCTAGAATCCCAATGATTCCCACTGATCTGCCATTTAATTTTTAAATTTCTTTAAATTACTTCAATTTCTTATAAAAGTCTGTTTTTCAATAACAATTATAAAGCACAAGATCAAACGCATCACGTCTCGACTTTAGCAATGAGTGTTTCTCACATAGGAAACTGTATGTGACATTTTGCCGAGTCAATACAGCTTAACACGTATTGTCATCAAGTGGCTGCACTACCCATGTCATTTATAAAGAAGCCATTACTTAAATTATTTGTGTAATAAGCACATATTTACAAAATGATAGAGTAAAACAAAAATATACACTTGGACCCTTACTGAAACGATCCGCACTAAACATTATTTGGACCCATTCTGACGTAAGCCCGGTCTAGCCCGGTCAAACAGTGAATACTCTGCTAGTAATTAAATAAAAATTCGTAACAAGTAGATTAATAGATGTGATTTTAAAAATTATTTGTTTTTCATTTGATTACAACCAAAAAATAACAGGTTCTCTGGACTTATTTGATTCTTACAAAACCCTGAAAATTTTTCACACTTCACATCATGTTTATTATATTATATATGATGAGCCAAACGAAGAACAGTCAGAGAACCGAAGTCCTGACCAATAAAGAACTGTTCTTTATAATAGATGCATTGTTCCGTCAAGACAGTAGACCGTACTTAGATATTTTGGCGCCCGGGATAACGAAGTATTACTGCACCCTTTGCCAATTCCCCCTTTGTAGTATATACAGATATATAAATGTTTTCGGCGCTTTTATAACATGGATCCCAAGGGTACGTATCCCTTGTGCCATTACTGGCTCCACACATTCGTAAGGCTTAACGAAATTCTTACCCGATTCGATACCAAACTCCTAAGACTGGGTCGGGAACTTCTAAGCGGCATTCTAGAACTTCGAAGTTGCTATGTTCTTACTCCATTATCTTAACAAGTTCATCACGTTGTACCAGAGATCTGAAACAGATCTATATCTCTGGTACTGCGTAATGGTTTCCTTACATATTTTCATTGTATCAAAACTTTTCCGTGATAAAAAAGTTCCGAGAGCTGGTTACAATAGAAGTTCATATTAATACTTCGTTTGTAATAAATATTGAATTTACTACCAGATTGCCAGACTATGCTAAAGTCCATATTATGTATGTCTCCGAAATAGGGATCTTATCAAAAATAAATCGAAAACAAACAAACAGAATCGTTAGAAAAATGGATGTAAAGTGTGAATTTAATAACAATTATTCAATTAAAACACTAGGTGTGTTTCAAAAATATTTTTATTTTACTCAATACGTATTTCGGCTGTTAAGCAATTCTCAAGAGTACAAAAATTAAACTTAATTAAAATTAAAATTAAAATTAGTTTAATTTTTGCACTCTTGAGAATGGCTTAATAGCCGAAATACGTATTGAGTAAAATAAATACATTTGTAAAACCAACCTAGTGTTTTAATTGAATAATTGTTATTTAATGATGTTTCACCTAGGAATAACGGAAAACTCTACCCAATCTATGTGAATTTAATATTGTGTTATTTTTTTATGGAGAAAAATATTGTGAGAATTTTTATTGCATTAAAAACATTTATAAAAAATTCTAATAATTTCTTTTATATTTCAGGTATGTGAACATGGATTTCTCATCTATTATCATTCATGTCAACAAGAGGTAAATATGCCCGAGAAATTAATATTGTATTAACTGGACTAACCATAGAATTTTCACGTTATAAACAGTTATAATTTCACATAATCACTCCCAGTAATTTCTTCGAGGAAAATCTAATATCGCGGAGAAAAGAATCAAGTCTTATCATTGGTTATCGCAAATGATTCAAATGTCAAAAGCATATTTAACACTAAAAAAGTGTTTGGAGGAATTAAGCTGCAATTATTTAGCACTAGCTGGGATACCCGTCCTTCGCTGGGGCATTTAAATCCAAGAAAGTAGAATATCCCAGTTACAACGTTAAAGTTAAATATATAAACAATAATATAATTTGCAATTAACTATTAGGCGGTGGGAAATAAGGAATTCTCCAGCAGTGCCATCTATTGGTAAGTTCCGCACCAAATAGCGACATACATGTACAACTTTCAACTTTTCTGTGAATGCGCACACTTTACACTGTGATAACTATCGTTATTATCAATCTTTGATGTATAATGTAAAATACTTTATGATTCTATGTGAAATGCTCTAATTTTTTATTCTAAAATAATTGATACATCACTATAAAACACCGATGTTATGCACCCACAAACTTTATAATACAAAAACTATTACGTTTAAAAACAGAAAATTGCCCAATACACGATATCGGTGCTTGATAGGTATGTGCTCTCGCGGACTTTTTTTAGATCTAGTTAAGATCTACATTTTTTGTCTATATTATGTCAATATATCTCTTAAGGTTTAGCCTACATAATCAATTCAAACTGCACGGAGAGTGCGAAACTGATGGTTTACCACCCATAACGCCCCCTGGGGGGATATGGACGAAGTTGGAACCCTCACTAAATCCTTTCTCAGATTATTTTACCCCCATGCATTAAATTTGGTTAAAATTGGTCTATCCGTTTGGCTTTGTATAAAGAACAGACAAACAAACAGAAATTTTTATATATGAGATAATCGGTAATCGATCAATTTGCTTATTGGTGCAACCCTAGTGTTAACTGTATTATTGTTTTATTATTTTGATTAGGATAGTAACTGAACATATCAAAATAACAAACAATAATACAATTAAATTAATGAGTTAACAAAAAATTCTGTCTTCGTGACAGTGCTGTATTTAATTTTCTGCCGACGCACACACTTTTTCAATTATCTAATATTTACCATTATTTGTCGATAATATAATTCAAATATATAACTTTTATTTTATGCAATAGTTTAATGCCATTACATTATAAATACAGAAAGTATAACTGATACTTACTGTGAAATCAAAAGTTAACTAACTGGCTGACTGATGACGAACTTTTCAAATTCACTTTTATTCGTAAGAAAGTGTCGCGTACCACTTCTGAAACACAACTAACAGTTGTATCTCTAGATATTTTATATGAACATTTACGGCATATACTTCGCACACACGGACGTACAGACATTAATTTTGAAACTACAAGTGAAACCTTAGAAGGCACTGATCAGGGAATCGAATTAGATCGAATCTTTGACAGACCGGTTCCATTTCGTAACAACCAATTTCAAATTTGAAATATTAAGCTTATTAAAATTTTTGTTGATTAGAGATTTCTAGAATAAATTTAGCCACCTGGTGGTGGTAGCCATTAATTACAAATCAAGACAAGATGCCATTGGCATAAGTACTAATTAATCACCAATCAACACATAAATAATTCTAAAACTTAATAGTTTGCCTGCATTACCAGGTAAACTTGATTAGTTTGCGCAGCAAAATCGACGATAATTGTAGAGCGTCTTATAGTCCAAAGATATAGATGCGTTGTTTAAAAAGTGTGCGATGTTAGTGTGGAATCAATTCAGAGCGCATAAAACAGAATTCAACCAAGAAAATATAATAGAAATGAATACAGAATTAGCTGTCATTTCTGGAGGCTTTACAAGTCAACAACCCTTAGATGTGTCGATTAATAAACCATTTAATAATTTTATGCGGGAAGAGTGGAACAATCGAATGATAAAGCCAAATCACGATGTTGCAACAGGACGTATGAAAGGGGGCAATTGCAGAAGTACCTGGGTAAAAATTCATGGGAAGCTGTAAAAAGACGATTATAAAGTCTTTTAAGAAATGCGGTATAAGCAACGCATTGGGTAGTATCGAAGATGACTTGGTTTTTGAAGAGATTGACAACAATAGTTCAGACGAAAATAATACAAACAGTGACATTAACGAGACGAGTGATAGTACAGAGAGTGAAGATGAACAGAATGTTGCTGTTACAAGTTATCGTAATAATAAATATTTTTTCTAAAAATTGTCTCATAAATTTCGGGTGCGTCTTATGGTCCCAAAAATACGTCAGGCTGGTCAAAATAAACGAAAATGAAACAAAATACATGTTTATAACCAAACTAGCTGGAGTACCCGTACTTCATACGGTTTTTGTAATATAATTTTTTGCTGTAACGTAAATTTCAACTCAAGTGAGATATTTCAATTTCAAACAGAACAGAAAATAATCGTTTCTTTATTCTAAACCAGTCCTAATGAAAATTAATTACGTTAATTTTTTCGTTTGTGACAATATGAATTGCCAATTACAAATAACGAAACTCCCACTGAAAGTAAATGCTGTCGGCGCTAATGACGTCGTATTAGTATTGTCTATAAAAATGCTCAAAATCCTGTACGACAGCTTTCGTTTATGCATCTGTTCCTCACAACCTTGATTTACTCAGTACGCTTAACAGTTTAATTATATGATAAATAATATAGATATAGAGGTCATTGCTAGAGTTCGATAACCGATATATTCGAATTGTACAAGAACTTTTACTTACTAAAAATAAAATGTTTCATATATTGGAAGATTCTTATATCACCCAACTCGGGTAAACACATTCTCTGGATATCTAAAGCTAGATAAGCTTAATTTAAACAATTTTTGGAATGGGGAACTAATAAATAAGCAAAATTTATTAAACAGTTGAAATTTTGCCAGAAACAGTAAAGTTATTCGTGAAATTTCATATGTCAATATAGTTACGTTTCTATATTTATCGAAGTTACATCACAGTTGTAATTGTTATAAATGGCTGAACTCATGTAAGTAGAGACCGTAAATTTGAGCACCTTACATTGTAATAATGAGTTACCGGTGGCTTAGTGGTAAGAACGAACAGAGGAAATAGAAAGCAGGGAAAAATACAAGTAGCAGAGAAAAGTAAAACATATACCAAGAACATTTTTTTTTTCAAAATTTAACAAAGGATAAGAATGCGGTGGAAATCTTCTTACGTTCGAGAGCAAACTTGATAGCAGGAACAGAAGTAAAACCAGCTGATACCCTCAATACTTATGATGGATGTCAGGTTTCTCAGCAAATATACACACATCGGAAAAATCTAGGGATATTGAAAAAAATATGAAATATATTGCTTATTGTACATTTATTGTTGTATTTCAATTAAAGTAGGCAATTATGAGTAGTTTGCTATGGAAAACAAGTAAAAACAATAACCAACAAGACAAAACAAATACAAATTTGACAAATTTTATTCAGTACATGATCGGTAGGTTGATCACATATTTCATTTTAATTCGATTTAAAACATTTATATTAATAATAGCAGTGTTTTAAAGTAGTGGCATTCGTTTTTAATAATGGAGCGACAGACGTGGTGGGACTTCTCCAAGCTGGCTTCCGGCAAGTTGATGTAGCCAAGCGGATAGGAGTTTCTCAAAGTGTAATCAGTCGCTTATGGCGGCGTTACACGGAAACAGGGAGTCCGGCCGAACAACTTCCAGGACGTGGTCGCTGTACAACAGCAGGTCAAGACAGATTTTTGATCTTAAATGCTAGAAGACAACCTACTATTACAGCACCAGAATTGGTAAAGGAGTTTCAGCGACCGCATAACTTAACCGTTAGTTGCAATACTGTAATAAATCATCTCCAGGAAGCTAATATTCTATCTCGACGACCAATCAGATGTCAACCCTTCTCTAGAGGAAATCGCAGAGCAAGATTAGACTGATGTTACAATATTCAATATTAGTGTGATAATGATTGGGCTACAGTTTTGTGTACTGATGAGTCCAGATTTGGAATTCATCCAGATTCTCATCGAACAAGGGTAATGGAGAAGATCCGGTAATTTGGAACATTTGAGGCACGTCCAGGAAGTTCACAGTTACAGAGGTGGTGGTACTGTTATGGCATGGGATGGGATAAGCATTGGCGGTAGAACTGATCTCGTTTTTCCCAATGGATTTTTAACAGCACAACAATATTTGGATAATATTCTTCAACCTATTGTGCCTCCATTTCGTGGTGCTGTTGGTGATCAGTTTCATCTTGCCCAGGATAATGCTCGGCCACATGTTGCGCGAATTGTAACGAACTGGCTGGGTAACGAAGATATTGATGCGATACCATGGCCAGCACAGTCACCGGATCTAAATCCGATTGATCATGTGTGGGACATGTTTAAGAGAAGAATTACTCCACATATGCATAACATCCACGATAATTTTAGATTCAGAGAGCTTCTAAGAGCAGAATGGGCATAGTTACCTCAAGAAGACATTGATAATTTTATTTTGCCCATGAATCGCAGATGTAGAGCTGTGATCAACCAACGTGGAGGTCATAAGTTTCTATTAGCATTTGTTTTTTTTACAATTCTGTACATAATATGTACATTTTTTTTTTTCAAATATTTATTATTTTTAAAATAATATTTAGCTTATTTTGTTGTAAACTATTCTTTATTGAGTATTTTAATTGATAGAATACAATAAACGTACAAAAGAAACCGTACGCTATTTATTTTCATATATTTTTTTTATATCCCTGGACTTTTCCGATGTGTGTTTTTTCTCTCAGGTATCTTGAGTTTCAACTTGTATCTTTGGTAGTCTACTACATCTTCTTTTATATATTCTATTTTGTATCTTTTGGTCCTTATTTTCTTGTCTGTGTCCACCAACATTTGCAAGTAATGCTTCTTCGTTCTCACTTAATTTTAAATCAACGCATGAAGTACTTTTGTTCTGGTTGTCTAGTATGTTTTTAGTAGTCACAATAATAAATCTAGTTATAAATGTTTTTGTCACCCGTCGGCGTTATTGACGCTTAGAAATATCTATTTATTTTATTATATAGAAAAAGAAATGACCTATTTCTTTTCTATTTTCTGAAAAACAAACAATTCATTTATTATTACTTATGAATACAAGCGAAAGTCGAACACAGACGACAAAAAACGAATGCATAAAAGCCTTAATCCCCACCGTAAAATGTGTAGTAAGATCCGTTATCGTACTCTACAAATTTAGTTACAAAACAAACAGACGAGAAAATTGTTCATTAACTTTATGAATTATTCTCCGCCTCGGGATGTACTGGATTGTTACATTACTTCGGTATTCTTCCCGCCGTTGTCAGAAATTTGTTTTACGATCATTAAATATGTACTGTTACGCTTGTACTATGCAATTAACATGTGTAATAATTACCATAAATGATCTATATACATTTTTAAGATACTATTTTATGCTGGCCTTTGCGCTGTCGTTTAGGGCTTATTAAAAATTCTTTGGGAGAAATTTCTAGTTATCAAATGACCCATAGTACAAGGACAACGAGGGGAGATCAAAAAGTTCGTAGAATGGGAAGAATAAAAGTGAATAGATAATCCTTGAATTATTTAGTGAAGTTGTGCTGCCCTCCACAAAGAAATCTTGTATCTTGGTAGGAGCCTATTCTTAACCATTTCTCAGCCATTTCTCAGATCTTTGAATTAATTTATTTATTCCCTTGAAAAATAATATTGTGTCTCTGTTCTCAAAATGGGCCGAAATTGTGTCTTAACTTAATTTCTTCATCGCTTGTAAATTTCTTTCCTCAAACCTTTTTTTTAGATTTGGATACAAATAGTCTGACGAAGACAGGTCTGGACTGTTGGGGGGGGGGTTAAAGTTTGAAAGCTACAGTCGTGAAGAGCAGCCACCACAACATTGCTCTTATGCACAGGCGCGTTGTCCTGCAAAATCAGCACTTCTTTGGTCCATTTTCCTCTCCTTTTCTGCTTCTCAGCTTCTTTAAAGTATTTCAGCAGATCATCGTAGTACTGTCCAGTTATTGTGACATCCTTATCTTTGTAATCAATCAGCAGGATACCCTTCTTATTCCAAAATGTAACATTAACCATAATTTACCGAGCCAACTGCGAAACCTTGAATTTCTTGAGAGATGTTGCGCCCCCTTTAAGTTACTGCATAGGCCCCTGCTTCGACTCAGGCTCATAATGATGAACCCAAGTTTCATCTCCAGTGACAATTCGGTTCAAAACTTCATCTTTGTTGCATCGGTAGAGGTTTAAAAACACTCAACGCGTTGTCGTTTCTGAAGCGGCGTGAGCATATTTAGCACCCATCTTGCACTGACTTTCGACATCCCTAGATGTTGATGGAAGATATTCGAAGTGATTGTAGGTGATTCAACCATTTCTGTCATCTGCTTTTTCTTCAAATGGGCATCCTCCAAGACAAGTTTTTCAATAATGCCTGAAGAAGTGACCTTAGAACTCTCCTTTGCTCTCTTCTTTGCTATAAAAGGCTATGCCACTTATAAATAAGAATCCCAGGGCAAAAATCCCTGTAAACCGCTAACATCTTTTCAAAAATTGTTTTGAGGAGTTCTTCCTTTATTTGTGAGCAACTTTATGACGATACGGAACTCAAATTTATCCATACTCGCGGTGTTCTTCACGTTTTTACTTACCTATTCGGCCACATTGCACAGTAATAATGAGTCAAAAAATCGAACTATGGGTACACTAGTACTCATTCTCTCCAATAAACTAACTTTTTGACCTCCCTTCGTATGTACAGAAAACGGTACCCTAAGAAAATTAAGAAGAACTATGATATTGTAACAAAGGTAATCCTAGGTCAGGATTGCGACACCTAGACATTGTGACGTTCAGCTGTTTGATTAAAAAACTATTTGTTAGAGTCTAGCATATGTTACCTGATTACGTAAGGCATACGCTGCATTTTCTTAATAAGGTAATATTTGTCATGACGAATGAATATCGGAACTAGGTCAGAGGGCCAGGGCAGAGGAACCTAGCTAATTCCTCTACAAGTTCCATTCAACACAGTGACGACCGAGATAGCGACACCATATACCCATACATCTGACGAGCCAAGCAAGCAGTAGGCTTCTTCAGGCTCCTCGACTCCCTGATAGGCAGCCCCCGCCTCAGTGATAGGTCCAAGCCGATTCCAGCCAACACCGGGTGGACCGAAGACTTCCCCAACTCCCATGGACAAATTCATGCAAATATATTCTAAATTGGATATATAATTAATAAATTTGTATTGTTAAAACCAAGAGTTGCCTTTCAATTCTTCTGCTGGTATAGTTATTTGAAGAAAATAATAAACAAAACATTTTATAATTACAAAAATAGCTTTATTATAAATAAAACAACTTATTACAAAAATATTGCATCTTGGGCCTTGAAAAAATATAAAATTTCCATCTTATCTATAAAACCATGTACATATCAATAGCATTGAGAATAATTCTCATATTTTGGCAAATAGATGACAATTAACATTACAGTAATATTACAATGACTTCTTATTTCTACTTAATGTAACTCCCAAAATGAGACAAAAATTTAGTTAAAATTTAATTAAGATTTAGTCATAAATAAAGTTGATGCATAAATTTGTACTGCTTTTAGTTTCCAAGGCAATAGTGATTTGGAAAGCAATAATGCTTTCCAAATCACTATTATTTTTAAAACTAAAAACGTTACGAATTTATGCATCAGCCCAATAATTTTTAACTTTGCTAACATATATGAAATGGAGTACCAAAAGTGTGCCTTCTCTTTTCAAAAAAATAGCGTGCTTAAAGAATACAGACGGCAATAGAAAACTTATATTTCCCAGTGTGTCAACCGGTTCCCAAAACATTTATTAAGGAACCAGTTTTACTATTTTTAAGGAACCGGTTGCAGTAATCATAAGCAATCATCAAAGTGGTGTAGGATATTTGATGAGGTTAGGAAAGTAATGATAGTTTGTTATGTTATTAAGAGTTTTTCAGGGTAAGTAGGCAAGACCGCCGCGTGCATGTTTGCCGCCCGTATACGAGCAATTGTGGGCCCGCTGTTTCCTAGAGTCGAGCTCAAATATCGCAGTTGTTGATGAAAGTTTGCTCGAAAGCGCGATTTGGTCTCGATTCTAGTGGGGGTGGTCTTGTGAATGTTTTCATATGAGTGGTTGAAACACAAGTGGCGACCATGTTTACATGCTATTGGTGGGATTATTATGGTGTAACAAATGAACATTTTGTTCTTGATTTTATTATGTAGAGATGCTTCTACGAACAGTACTCTACCAATTAAATCTGCTGTTATGGTACGTACTCAGCTCTCCGTTCGACGGATCCGTTCGTCTGACACCGGACAATTCATCTGTTCTACCGTTTTCAGCTCTACGCTGAGACGGAAGATTTTTTTTTTTTTTTTGCAGCGCATTTAACTTCGTTTGAATGTTTTGATATTCATTACTATCTTCGTTATTAAGATTCAAAATATTTCAAGCACCCTGAATTAAAATTATTAAGATTCAATATGAACGCAAGGTATACATTTAATTATGAATATAACTTATACAGTGTCCGGCAGAGCGGTATGATGTTTTTGAAATGATTGTTACGCGCGCTTTGGTGGTCACACTGTTTTCGGAATGGTTGATATCTACACGTCAACAGATGCCATTTCAGTAACAACGGAGCCTTGGTCTGTAGCACATCGTGTGTTTATTTACAACACCTTCATTGAAACGGGTTGTTCTGTGGTGCTCATACAGCGACGATTTCGGAACCATTCAAAAACCTACCTAAAACCTTAAGATTACATTAACAAACCACGCACTCTTGAAGAGCTTTCGGAAAACATAACGCGAGAAATTCAAACGATTCCACGTGCCATGTTTGAACATCGTATGGACAATTTCGCCTCTCGTCTACAAGAATGCCTCGAGAAAAATGGACGTCACCTAACTGATGTGATTTTTCGCAGTTGATTATTTTTTCGAAAATAAATATGTATATTTTTGCAAATGGCAATGTACCAGTTATGTAAAAAAACAATAAATTTTGAAATTGGTTCGATTTAAATGTATGACAGTCTTTTCAAAAACATCATACGTCTCTGCCGGACCCTGTATTTTTATAATCGAAATAGAGCTATTGCAGAATATTATTAATATAATAAATATAAAAGAAATATAAAAAAAAAAATGCAAAATAAAAGATATGTAATTAGGTCAATCTGGACCTGTTTGATTATTTATTAACCCGTAGTTGACCAAAATATACACATCCAACCAAGTGGGGTGTAGTATACCCCAGGCTTTTCTCATTTAATATCTATTAAAATAAGGTAAAATTTATACAGTTAGATGCTGTGAAGTCTATAGAACAATATTACAAAAAAAAAAAAAATTTCAAAGTAATTATTTAATGCTTTTTTAATAATTTTTTCAATAAAAGTCAAAATCACGCCAATTTCTTTCCTAAATTGCATCATACTTCAAGTAGCGTCTGACAACATTGCATTTCTCGTTCACACCAACTCTCACACACTAGCTCTCTGATTGGTCTACGTATTTTGGTGGGGGAGACAATTTCTTTCTCATTTCTCAAACAATGCTTGAATTTTGAACGTTTATTTATTTATAATTCGTTCGAAATGCGCTGTTGCCAAATATAATTGAGACATATTTTTTGTAAATGGTGTTTTTGATTTTTTTGTCGATTAAAAATTAAATTATTGTTAAATATTAACTAATTTATAAATATTGTCAATAGATACATCATTTCCACTATTAATATACTGGGGTGTGACACACCCCATTTGGTCAAGCTTGGGTTAAGGATAGTGGGGCTAAAAATGAAGTTAACTTCTCAAGTATAATATGTGATATTTCGCTTCGACTAAGATCGCAATATACTATAAAGAGAAAACCGTCGTTTTGCCGGATTAAGTTGAACACAATCCGACTTTTCGCGGGTGCTGAACGATTTGAAATATTTGCAGGCTTCTGATTGGTTAGTCGGACGAACGGATCTGTTAAACGGACAGCTTAGCACGTACCATTAGACTTTAAACAGGTTCTACGGAATCAGTATAGAGAAACGGATTTGTCTAACCAGTTTCAAGAAAACGGTTTTTAGTATTTTGATTCAGCTTACCGATTTATTAATTAATTCTACAAAAACCTCATTTCTGTACTCAAGTAGTATTTCATATTAAAATTTTATAATTTCGAGACTACCATATTCCATATTTCCCAAATTCAAAGACCTCTTATTTTTCTGAAGAACTAATTTTACATATTAAATTTTTAAATATATATTACTAATTATTATACGCACTATAATTGTTATGACTTAGTAGTTATTTGGTAACTGCAGGCGTTAACTGCTCTAAAAGTGATTCATATAGCATAAATTTTCGACAATAACATATATTATTATGTTTTGCTCATTTATTTGCCTAATAAACATATGAAAATAAATTATTTTCTATATATTTCCCTTTTTCACTATAATGCAAGTTCCTTGTAATTATGCAACCTTCATAGCATACTTGTTAAGCACATTGCATACCTGACAGTTATTCACTACAATACTTCCAACAAGTTAATTCTTGTTTTGTCATATTTTATGCATCTAAAGACGTCTTTAAACGTTTTCTTATCATTAATATAGCATTTCGTTCACCTATTCTATATTTTAAGAATATTTTGCATACAAACAATTAAATTTAACAAATATTACTTACACACTTCTGTCTTTATTTTCTAATTAGCAGTCCTTCGCACGGAATAGGTTGAATTAAGATAATTATAAAATCAATATATTTATTTAAATATATATTTTCAATATAAATCTAATGAATATATGTATAAGAATAACTCAGAAATAAATCAGGGGTCAGTAACATTAAATATATATTTCAGTATATAGTTTGTAGCATGTCTTAACAGCACGTTAGTCTTAATAGAAATAGAACTGTTGGTGATCTGGACACAACCCACCGTTCCCTACTCCCACCGTCCTTCCACAATCCAAGACTTCCTAGGGATTCAAATGCTAATAGAATAATGCACAAATTATAATATTTTAAAACTGTTGTAATTTTGGTTGAGGTCCACTGATTTACAAATTTTTGTTTTATTCAGTTCATGTTCAAAGAAGACGTTTATGTAATTTTCATAGACAAATAACTGTAGAAAAGATTTCTATGCACTTTCTAACTTTGACAAAATTCAGATACATTTTTCTTAAAAACTAAATTAGTTAGATGCATGATGTAAGCGTAAAGCTACGTTCACAGCTCTAAAATTAATAGACTATGCGTTGTCGATTGTCGACTGTTTTCCAAACTTCTAGTTAGTGCGTTGTTTTAATGAGCATGCATTAACTATCCCACTTTACATAACCTAAAAATGCTGTCACATATTTCAACAAATTTCAGAAATCGTGAAACAAAAAGGAATTGCTGGAGTTGCGGTTATAATTTTGTTACTAAAATTTAGTAAGAAATCACGATCTTGCTGATGGGGGGTTCGTAAAAATTCACATAAATGCATTTATTCCTTCGTAGTTGGTTTGAAAAATACATAGATGTCACAACATTCGTTAATTTTCACTAAACGTTAAAACATCCACTAAATTTATCCACAACGTACAGAGTCTATTAATTTGAGAGCTGTGGACTTCTTCAATTTTTAAGCTCTTTCTAAATAAATAAATCAGTGATTATAGTTTTAGAGTTATATCGAAAAAAATGATTTATTTGCGTTTTCATCCCCAAAATTACGCCTTTAAATTAAAATTCCGATATGAAATATAGCGTTCTGTTAAGACGTGCTGCAAACTATATACTTGAATTTTTATTTAATGTTACTGACACATATACAATATTCAATTACAATTCTTATACATATATTCAATTAGCTTTATTTTAAAAATATATATTCTTTATTTTTAATATATATTATACGAGCTGTATCTCTCGTATACTTATTTAATTGCACTATACCTATATATTTAATACTTCTATATTGCTCGTCATAAACAAGAACACTTCTTCGCCAAACAGAGATAAATTCCTATGACACGTAATGCGATACGCGTGTGCCTTAGTTAAGACTTAGACTATAACAAGAATTATTACCAAATAAATACAATTTGAAATGATGTTTTTATTTATTATTCAACAGTTATAACATAAAAAATGTACTTGATATTTTAGGAAACAGATTTTGTACGTTAGAATATACATTTTCATTTCCTTCTATTGGTATTGTTTTTATAAAACTAAAATTCTCTCTCATTTTGATCATGCGCATACGTTCATGAAAGTTTAAACTGAGAAGCCATTTCTTCCGTCATACTTCGTCGCCAGACATTTTGTCAATGTAGTAAGATAGACGTGTGTTATATACAAGTATTAAATATATATATATATATATATACTATACCGTTTAAAGAACGAGTACTCTGCTAATAAAGACAAAAATGTGTCAACAAATATCATCACAATTAATTTATAACATTTTCATGGCAACTTTTGTCAGCAACTCGTGCTATTTCCTTCGCAACTTCTTCTTCTCCTAACTTTACCAGTCAACCAATATTCCTTCACCAGATCTGCCCCTTTCTCGGCAATCATAATAACAGGAGCATTAATATTCCCGTTAGTAATTGTTGGCATTATGCTAGCATCAATAACTCTTAATCCTGATACACCATAAACTCTCAATTTCGGGTCGACTACGGCCCATGGGTCGTAAGCAGGTCCCATCTTGCATGAGCCTGACATGTGGTAGATAGTCATTGTGTATTGTCGAACTGCACAGTCCCAGTAATCGTCTGTGAATGGGGGGAAATGCTTGCAGTTTGGCAAAGGTTTGTTGTGGAAACGTGCTCCAAAGCGTTTCATAGCTGTTGTCTCTCCAAATGCAATTGCAGCTAAAAAAATAATACATTTTTAACATATTTTATTAGGTGTGGTACACAAAAAAGGTCAGAGTAGACAGAGAAAAATATTGATGTGATGTGTGAATTTTCACACATTTCATGGTTTTGTAGGTGTTTAATAAGTATAAGTCCACTTATGTGATTAATTAATAATTTTTGATAATCATTTTTAATCGTTATTTGAGTATTGAGAGTTTACATTAATATAAATTATTTATTCCTCTTGATACCTTAAAAACAAAAGGTTGAAACACAACTTATAATAGTATAATAAAATAACTGAATACTACACACTACACTGTACAGTGTTAAGTGTAGTGTGGTGTTCAAAACCCGGTCCTCAGCTGTTCATTTTTTTTTTTTATTATATTTTTAATTTAAAAAAAATACACACTATCTTAGCCATAAGAACAAAAAATCCACAACATTATTAGCCCTAATTTAGTCATGAATTAAAAAAATTATTAATTTGGTCGTAAAGACAAAGATTGCAATAAATTAAAAAAACGCAACGGATCAAAAGTTCATCTTGTATGTTTCCGGCTCAGATCAATTTACATAACCTATAATTTTTTCAGGTTTTTAGTTTAACCTCTTTGTGTAAAAGGGGGCGGGATAAGAACTTTTTTATTATATTTTTAGTTAAAATCGTGTTAAAAAATTGATGTGATGTGTGAATTTTCACACATTTCTGGGTTTTGCAGGTATTTAGTAACTGAATGATGATTATTTGGGATGCCAGAAGAAATTTTATGTCAAAATATTTTTTTATGAATTTTAATTCGAATGCCTATTACCATTATTTAAGTTTCTAAATATGTGCAGTATTTTTTTTTATATAGCAAGGTTCATTAAGATTTTGAAAATTGCGCCTATGGCTTCCATTGGTTGCTTAAATCATCCCGCCCTCTGATTTCGTCAAACATAGAATTAAATTATAATTTCAACAATTCCCACTGGTTATTAAATTTACGCTTTTAAAAATTAAATGCAACATTTACCAAAATATAACTAGAATTTTGACAAAATAATTTAAACAAAATAAAAATGCAAAAAAAAAAACAAGAAATAAAATTAACAGGATTCGAACTCTAGTTGGCAAATTATAAGGCGCATGTCAAAACCAACTACGCTACTAGAGCTACTGATCTGGTGTGTTACATAGCGAATTAAATATTTAACATATTTTAGTTAAAAACACAAAAAAATTCGTTATTTTCCAAAAACATAATCTGATCAAAAATTCCTGTTGTACTATTCCGGTTCACACCAATGTACATTACTTAGAATTTTTTCAGATTTTTAGTTTAAACCTACTTTTTAGGCCTGTAGCCCTAAAAAGTACACCTAGCCCTAAAAGTGTGGGACAAGTTTTTTTTTTGCACAATTTTGGCAAAAATCGCATCAAAATAATTTATTTTGCAAAAATAAAATTTTGATCGTTATTCCACGTACTAAGGGCTTTCATTTGATACCCTACTCAGAATTTTAAAAAAATATATTTTTTTTTGATGAGCACATATTTGTTTATATTTTTAGGGGGATATGTTTTTTAGATGTTTTAGTATTTTTCCTATGTGCGGGTCAAAGCATGCCAAATTTCAACTCTCTAGGTTTAACCGTTTGGCTACAATTTTTACCGAACAAACAGACAGACAGACGACAAAATGACGGTATAAGGGATTTTTGGTCATACCTACAAAACCCTACAAAGACGTATTTTTAAAAACTACTTTTCATTCCTTAATCTATGCCCAAAAAGCTTTCTTTTGATACCATACAATAAAATTTAAAAAATATGTATGTTTTTTAATGACGACACAAAAAAATCGGCATTTTTCAAAAAACTAATCTGATCAAAAATTCCTGTTGAACTATTCCGGTTCCCATCAGTTTTCATTATGGAGATTTTTGCAGATTTTTAGATTAACTCTTCTGATGGGGGACAAAAGTTTTTTTTTTACATATTTTTAGCGAAAATCTCATAAAAAAAGATTTTTCAAAAATAAAAATTTGCTTGTTTATCCACTCATTAAGAGGTTTCATTTAATACGTCACTCCAAACAGCCTCCCAAATTGCAGAGAAATTAAGTGAAATTCGTCCAAGTAAAGTGTCAGTTTCAACCCAAGTTAAAAGACGACTGTACTCTGCCGGTCTCCGAGGATGTGTAGCAGCTAAAAAACCGAAATTAACAAAACAACATAAGAAAACAGGTTGGTTTGGGCTAAAACTCATACAGATTGGACACTTGAAGAATGGAAAAATGTACTCTGGACGGACGAATCCAAATTTCAAATTTTCGGTTCTAACAGAAGAGTATTTGTCCGACAATCTAAGAACGAAAGGGCTTTGCCAGTGTGTACAGTGCCAACAATTAAACATGGTGGAGGTAACGTAATGGTTTGGGGATGTTTCGGGAATAATAAGCCAGGAAAATTAGTAAAAATGGATGGCAAACTTAACAAAAAAGAATATTTACAAATTTTGCAGGATCATGCTTTGCCTTCTGGAAATGAAATTATTGGACCAAATTTCATATTTCAACAGGATAATGATCCGAACATGCATCAAAATTTCGTATGCCCTATTTGAATGAGAAAAAACAAGAAAAACTTATAGAAATTATGGTATGGCCATCCCAATCACCTGATTTGTCACCAATTGAGCTAGTTTGGGACGAGTTGGATAGAAGAGTTAAAAGTAGATCTCCAAGTAGTGCTACACAGATGTGGGAGTATCTGCATACAGAATGGTAGTCATTAGATAGCGAATATTTTGCTAAATTAATAAATACAATGCCCCACATTTGCGCAGCTGTGATTAAAAATAAAGGTGGACAGTTTGATGAATCAAAAATATGAATAAAGCTTTTGTGTAATTAAGACAATATTGACAGATTATAGTTGGTAAAAGTTTAATTTAATGTAATTGTTAATTATATTGTGAATAAAGGTTTGAAATTATTTTATCTCTATGTTTTTTTAACAAAAACTCGACTGCTTCCAAATTTTTGAGCGGTACTGTACATAGAAACACTATTGACAGACCCATATGATTTCTGGATAGTACCAACCTTCAAACGATACGTGTGAAAATTTCATGACATTCTGACAATTAGTTTAGAGGTTACAGTGGTTTTAGTAACTCCAGTTTTGTAATTTTCAAAAGAATGGATAAAAAAGAATTTCGTGTGTTGATTAAACATTGTCTTTTGATGGGAAAAAAATACTGTTGAAGAACATTGGCTTGATAAGCGTTATAGAGACTCTGCACCAGGCAAATCAACTATTACTGATTTGTATGCTGAATTTAAATTAATTAATTAATATTAATTTTTTTAATTTTAGGAGCGTTGGAATGAATGTATCACTCTTGAAGGAGAGTATGCTGATGAATAAAGTCGAATTTCTAAAAAAAACAATGTTATTCTTAGTGAGAACGTAGACTTATTGAGCGACGTGGTATTTGTTTATATTTATCTGGGGATGTGTTTTTTTGAGCTCTCAGTATTTTACCCATATGTGAGTCAAAGTCAAATTTCTAAGTTAAGCCGTTTGGCTACAATTTGCCGGACATACACGACATACAGACACATGAGTGACGTTAGAATGGTTTTTTGGTGGTCATACCTACAAAACTATAAAAATCACATGACTGAATAAATTTGGAAGGTTAGAAATACGCACATAATTTTTGACACTACAGAGCTATTGATCTAATTTAAATTTTGCTTTAAACAGTTAGTTTTTCTTAAAAATAAATCTTGTTTCTTTATTAATTTATTAAAATAGCATGCTGGTAGCATATTCAACGCTAAACCAATTTTATTTCAATTAATCTTTTTGTATGACCAAAAAACCTTTCTTATGTACTCATCTGTCTGTTATGAGGCTGTACGGTAGTAACTGTGACCCAACGGTTGAACCTAGAAAGTTCAAATTTGGCATTTCGCAACAATGTGCGATGTCTCATATAAAATGTGTGAAACCGATCCGTGCAGATTTTTAAATTTCAATGCAATGAGCTACGCTTCGTCCTAATGTGCGCGAGTCTTAATATAACTTGAATTTATTGTTTTGAAAAATATTTTACCTTTAACGCCTTCTCGGAGAACAGCCACGTCATCTGGATGAGTTAAATAGTTGTGATAAATCAACGGATGGCGAAATGGATTTTTAGATTGTAGTTGTAAGTATCCTCTACTCTTTGGTCTCAACATCATGGGGAAAACTCCAAATACATCCCTTTCATTTATAGAACTGTATACTTCATTGTAAAAATCATCTGTTATACCATGAGCATTTTTAACCTAAAAATAACAATAATATATATAAAAATGTCATAAAATTTAAATTACACCATCGTTTAAAATTATTGCATTATCTTTTTGCAGTAAATTGCAAAACTGCATATGTGTAATGTGCATTAAACAGTTAAAGAAAAAACTACTTTTTCTTTTAATTTATTTTCGCATAAACTTTTTCCAATTGATTGTGTAACTTCAATAAAAGTAAGGTCTTTTAAAGCTTTCGATGTAAAAACTTTCTTCAACAAGATAATTAATTGTTAAATTAAAAGAATTTCACTTTCTGATATATAATTGTGTAATATTTAAAATAGTTAAATAGATTATAAAATTATAAAAAAAAAAAATGCATGTAACAAATTAAGATATTAAGTAAGGTAACCAACCATACGTCCCGAATTGGCCGGGACAGTCCAGAATTTTCGCATTGCGTCCCTAATTTTTTCAGATGCAATATTTGTCCCGAATTCGGGTTTTTTGTCCCGAATTTTAGAAAAGATACTTATTTTCAATATTTATTTTGAAGATATTTCAACTAAAATTATTTTTACAAAACTTGAACTAAAAAAAAATCTACCGAAAGGGCATTTTCCTTGATGGACAAGTGACAAGACTCAACTTGATGTAGACACATTAAAAGCAATATTACTGATTAAAGTAAATTATGACGTTTTCGTCATAATTTACTTTTTTTACAGCGGATTTTTATAAAATGCTTGAAAGCAAAAAAGATCCATAATTCGGAAAAATATAAAAAGGGTTCTACTGTGTAATTTTAATGAATAAATTTTGAATTCACTTAAAAAATTTATAACAGTTATAACAGTTACCTAATTTTTGAATTAAATGTAAATTTATTTAATTTTTATAAAGGTGTTTGGTAATATCATTATTAAATAATTAATTGATGTATTACGCCATTTCTACCCTGGATTATGTGGAATAACACTTAGTGACTTCCCTCCACCTATCCCAGCCTTCCCCCTCCTCCACCACTTCCTTCAAAATGTTAAATTGAATAAATGTTTACTTCACTGACTCAAGACAATTGTATATGATGAAACATGAAAATTAGCATAAAATTGTCAAGTTGGGAGATTTTTTCAAATTTTGAAAAGCTGTATATCGGAAACTATTAAGGCTACTAAGCCCATTCTGGTCTCAAATTGTAGCAAATTTAATCTAGTTTAAAAATGCATAGAATGATGTTTGTCGAAAACGTGCTCCTGTATGGTCAAAATGGGCAGAAACCGAAAAAAGTGCGAAAATTTAGTAGTTTTTGAGACATTCAAAAGTGCCCTCCGGAAGGCTGCCGAGGTCGAAAACTTGGATTTTGCATCTCAGGCACATCCCATACAAGAAAAAAAAAAAACGAAACTAACTACCCCTACTTGATGCAACTTATGATGTACTAGGTTACTGGACTAACTGTTGTGATCTTCATAATCATTCTCATCAATTGTTTCTTCAAATAATACACCATTCAAATGTACTGCGATATTGTGGAGCACGGCAGAGGCATAAATGATTTTTGTAGCTTACAGAGGATTTTAATTTTAAGTACTGTGTGTCAACAAAACCGAAAACTGCTCTTCAATATTCCATTTACTTTTTTTTCATACAATTACTTGAACTTGTGTCTGGGTTACTTGTATCACAAAAATTACGAAGGGCCATTCTTAGCTCTACTGTAAAAAAATCACTTTAAAAAGTAACATAAAGTTTGATTTTTGTCTTATAACAAATAATATTCATACCGTCTTGTATTTTATTCAATTTCTTTTAATATCATGACATTTACTTAAATAGGATCAGCCATTTTTGCAAAATAAACACCAGCGTTGACTTTTAAAGCCACCGTTTTAGTAGGCGCTAATTGTAGAACGTTAACTGGCTATTTTAACGCCGACGCGTTATAATTTTAACACAAATATGCTTAGCGAATAGCATTTACGTTTAAAATAGTGTCAAAAAAATTAACGTTAGTTTTTGTCGTTAAGATTTTAACATCTTACTTAGATAATAGACCTGATGGGCAGTTAACCTGTCGAGGTTAAATTACAAGATATTGGCGTATTTAATTTGGACAATAAACAAAACTACACCGAGAACACCATCTTCGATTATTTTATTGGATATTGTACAAAATATTGGGATAATGAAAAAAATCAGTACTGCCACTGAAGCATTATTTGCGCGGATCTACAATTGATACGTCTATTGTCGTAATTGTAATTATTGCTAGTTGGTGATGACATTTTTATTGTAATAGGTGTATTATTGATATTGTATTTAAATTACCTGTGTACCGCCATCCGAAGTAGTTGAAGAACTTGTTAACATGAACTCCATATCTGGCCAATCATCACTTTGATTTGCATATTTGGTACTGATGAAACCGACAGCTTCTAAACCTACGCTAGAAGTCAACGGACCATCTTCTGTAATAGCATATCTAGAAATATCAGAACATTACAAAAGGGGAAATATAATAAAGGAACACGTTAATGAATACGTCAGTGCTTATCAACAAAAAATACAATCATCTATGTTAAGAATGTTCAGCAGAAAGTGAAGGTATTTTAGATGCACTGTATTATAATTTCTACATACCTTAAAGCAGACGGTAAATTAATCATTCTGCTCTGCACGACGCTAACTGGATAATCTATTAGAAATACAATTCCTCCCACAGCTATGTGGTCTTGTATATTCTGACCAACACCGGGAGAATCATGTATGACTTTGACGCCGACTTTCTGAAGATTTTCAGAAGGACCAACTCCACTCAACATTAGAAGTTGTGGTGAATTTACTGTCCCAGCTGATAAAATGACCTCTTTTTTGGCTTTTACGATGTACCTATAAATAAAAATAAAAAATTACGTCACGTAATTTAACTATTAATTGAAAGTATTATGTAGGAACTTAAAAATTGGCACAAGATGCTAGAATTTATACAGGATGGTGAATTGACCTGTCGGCCATTGCGATTTAACATGTAAAATAATAAATATGCTATTTCCTGCTTCCCTAATTATTTTAGAGAAAAAGTGTAAGAGATAAAATTTATTTAGAATTTAAAACTCTACATCAGAGTTTCCTAAACTATGCTCCGCGGAACACTTGGTGCTCCGCCAGCGTCTACTAGTGCTCCGCGATCTGCTGATGTTGCTATATATATAGCAATGATAAAGCTCCGCGACGAATTCTTCTCGTGAAAAGTGCTTCGCGGCTCAAAAAGTTTGGAAAACTGCTCTACATGATAGATAAATAAACTATCTTCCAACTACTTCCGAGAAAATTTAAAAATTATCACTGATCTATCACCAAATTACTTTTTCTTATGGGGCATTTAAAAAATAAAGTATACGGACAAAGTATCCAGACATTGATTCCCAAAAACATAAAATTATCAATAAATGCACAAAAATAACCGACAACTGGCCAATATGCGAGAAATTTTTACGACAGACTTGGTTTCTGCTTAGCAGTGAATGGCAACATATTTGATCATTCACTATAAAATATAATTATTTGTTTAAAAAAATATATAATTACTTATTTATTAATAAAATTACTATATTTATGATAAATTGAATTTATTATTTAAGTTACTAGTCTTTCATGTACTTTTATTTATAGAGCATGGCTATTTGATGAAGAATGCTTTATAAAATTTATAATTTTTAAATTTCCTCGGAAGTAGTTACTAACCTATCATGTAGAGTTTTAAATTCTAAATAAATTTTATTTCTTGCACTTTTTCTGTAAAACAATTAGGGAACCAGGAAAATAGCATATTTATTATTTTACATGTTAAATCATTGTGGCAGACAGCTCAATTCATCACCTGTTTATGAGGCGACTGTAGGGTAGACCGGGGATAAAAGTAACAAGGTGCAATAGTAACACTGGGAATATTTCGGAAAATATAGCATGCAAATTTTCGTAATAGTGACAGCGTATGTGTCTAATAAGTTGTCAATTGTTGTGTTTATCTTCTGTGTTTGTTAGTGCAAGATTTCTTTCATTGAGTATGCGTATTTTTAATGATTTTATTTATTTATTTATTGTCTATTTTATTGTTTTTAATACATAGTCTAGTCATTTAGATGGGCTGCGTTAGGCGCAAATAGCCTTTGTTGCTGTGCGCCAAAATTTTTGACTAACTAACTAACTAACTTGTGTTTATCTTGTCCGCATACATAGGGATTGAACGGTGTTGGGAGATAAAATTAGTTTTTAACCTCTTTAAGTATTTTTCTTAAGCAGAAAATCTTACATATTTCTTATTATGTACATTAATTTTTAGATATTATTTTCAATTAGATTTTAGTAGATATTAACCTGTATTTTTTTGTTATACATTATTTTTTTAATGTGTAAATTGAATAAGAAAGGGTTTTTAATGTTAAAAAATTGATGTGAAGTGTGAATTTTCACACATTGCAGGGTTTCGCAGGTATATAATAAGTGAAGGCGGCATGCTGAGTGTGTAGGACAAATTTTGCTTTGTAGTAACCACGGCAAAATGAACGATCTTTTTAAAATAATTTATCGTCTGTTAATCTCAGACCTTTAAAAACAAATTTTATGTTAAAATATTTTTTTGTTAATTTTAATTCGAATACCTAATATCATTATTTAGGTTTCTAAATAAGTGCAGTATTTTTTTTATATAACAAGGTTCATTAAGATTTTGAAAATTGGGCCTATGGCTTTCATTGGTTGTCTTAAATCATACGCTCCGCCCCTCTGGCTTCGTATAAATGACACATAGAATGAAAATATAATTCCAATTGGTTATTAAATCTAAGCTCTTGAAAATTAAATTCAAAATGTGCTAAAATATAACTAGAATTTTAACAAATTAATTTAAACAAAATAAATATGAAAAAAAAAAACAAAAAATAAAACTAACTCCACAAGCCAGGAACGAACCTGTGTAGTGAATAACGATCCTGTGTAGTTGTCGCGCAACTGAGCCACTAGACCACCAAACGCTTATCAACTTAGTGTGTTATAAGAGTATAACATGTATGCATCGTCAACAAAAAAACACAAAAAATGCGTTATTTTCCGAAAACATAATCTGATCAAAAATTCCTGTTGTACTATTCCGGTTCACACCAATATACATTACTTAGAATTTTTTCACATTTTTAGTTTAAACCATCTGGGCTACAGGGTGTGGGACAAAAATTTTTTTGCACAATTTTGGCAAAAATCGCCTCAAAATAATTTATTTTGCAAAAATAAAATTTTGATCGTTAATCCACGTACTAAGGGCTTTAATTTGATACCTTACTCAGAATTTTAAAAAAATATATTTTTTTTCGATGAGCACATATTTGTTTATATTTTTAGGGGGATATGTTTTTTAGATGTTTTAGTATTTTTCCTATGTGCGGGTCAAAAAGTTGTACAAGCATGCCAAATTTCAACTCTCTAGGTTTAGCCGTTTGGCTACAATTTTTACCGAACAGACAGACAGACAGACAGACAGTCAGACAGACAGACAGACAGACAGACAGACAGACAGACGACAAAATGACGGTATAAGGGTTTTTTGGTCATACCTACAAAACCCTAAAAACCACTTGGGTACAGTTGTAACAATCGTGGCCGGGGACAATTGTAACGTGTTACATCCCCACCAGTTTTCGATAGAGATAATTTTGAAGCCAAAGATATCTAAAATGTTGTACCTACTTAACTCTAGTCCTTTTATATATATATTTTCTCATTTAAAATTAATTTTGATTTGATTGTTACCAAAAATTTACTTTTCTTTATACAGCTCCCGCAAAAGCAAAAATGTTACTACTGTCCCCGGTCTACCATACTCATATTTATGCATGTTTCTTATCCAATTATTGTTATTATAAATGGGTAAAAAAAGAAGCAACCTTATTTATTGTCATCGTATTAACTTATATTGTCGAAGATTCTAAACTCTGAATCAAAAATAATCTAAAAGGTTGAAAAATACCAAGTTTTACTTACTTTTTACCATCTCTTATAAATTCAACAGCATATGCCCTCTTCGTTTTCGGATCAATATGAATTTTCGTAACATGCGTCCACATACTAATATGTAAGTTTGGTCTCAGTCTGATAGGCCTAAGGAAAGCTTTAGCGGTACTACATCTTGAACCTCTACGCATTGTGAACTGCCAAAGGGCAAAACCAGTCTGTTTCTCACCGTTTATATCTCGGATGTCGTAACCCATTTCCTGGCCCGCCTCTAGGAAAGCGATACCTAGAGGAGTATTATAAGGAGCATCTTGAATTGTTAGATAACCACCTACAACAAAAAAATAATTAGTTTGTTTATCATCAATTTGATTCAATATTTCATTTTTCTACTATACAAACGGTTTTGTTAAAACTCAAGGTACGTTCGGCTTAAGCTAATAATCTACACATTCTGCTTACATAAGAAACGTTCGACATAAGGTTGTGCCGCACGAAGATTGTTCGGCAAATATCGTGCAGTGCAGATTGTGCTGCACACTTGTCCCAAGTTTAGAGCACACGGCAATGTGTGCAATAGAGTTTTTCGCGGAATTAATATAAGTTATTATTTTTTCTACAAAACAAAATTTGTGAAAACAATCAAGATATTATTGTTTTATGCAGCATTGGCCAAATAAATAGTAGACATCATGATCGTTAATTCCTTCTCTAGAGGAACCTGTATATGTCCTTTATAATAATGTTTTATTTTACTAGCGTGTATTTTCTAAGACTCTCAAAATTTTCTGGATACAAGCGGAAATGTACGAGGATAATTCAAATATAAACGGTAATTTTGCTAGTGTACTCAGCAAGCAGTTGCGAGCTGGATGGTGTTGTGGAGGGTTGATGGTCGGTGTGTTAGGGAGGGGGAACCAGCCTGGTTAGCTGCTCCGCTCTGTTCTGTCCTCAGTACAACCATGAGTGAACAAGAGGTTCCTTCGTCTGTTGCACAACGTATTATTATAAAGTTTTTAATCAATGAAGGGGTTAAATCCTCGGATATTTTAATTCGTTTGAAGGCACAGTTTTAGGACGCTACATTGTCCCAGAACAGAGTGTTTACTTGGGCCAGACAATTTAAGGGCGGCCGAGGAAGTGTAGAAAACGAAAGTCATGATCGACGCCCAAAGTCAAGTCGCACAGATGACAACATGCGTTCGAGAGCTTGTTCAAGATGATCGCCGGTTCATTTAGCAAAAATAAGGTTCTCGCCTCCCAAAATCTAAATGATGAACAAAAAAAAAAGTCCTCACCTCCCAAAATCCAAATAATGAACCAAAAAAAAAGGTTCTCGCCTTCGCAATGTGGCGCCCCTTAGTCAAGCTCGTCAGCGCCCTTTTCCTTAGTGCGCCAGGGGCCGTCGCCCCTTCCGCCACCCCCTTACTGCGGCTCCGTCTCCATCACAATGCTAAACCTCACACCGCGATTTTGACAAGGAACAAATTTGAGGAAATGCACAGGAAAACCCTCGACCACCCTCCCTACAGTCCAGATGTGTCCCTTTGTGACTATTTTTTGTTTGCGCCCATGAAAGAATCGCTTGGAGGGGAACGATTCGAAAACAATGAAGATGTCGAGGAGCGTGTGCGCAATTGGTTGACGCGCCCTCAAACTTTTTTTGAACAAGGAATAAAGCTTCCAAAACTTTGGCAAAAGTGTGTAGAACGTGAAGGAGGATATGTAGAGAAAAACTGGTTTGGAAAAAAAAGGTTTCACTTGTGTATATTATTAATAAATAAATGTATAAAAAAAATACCGATCATATTTGAATTGTTTTCCTCATCAAATAAAATTTGTTTTATATTACTTAAAACATATAACACATATAATTCAAAAAGAATAGGTTAGAATAATGAGAATAACTGCACAATCTTATCAAAGAGTTCGTCTTTGACTTTGTTGCACAGTGTACACAGTGGTCACATGACAAAAACTTGCACGCCACAGAGTTAGCACTGCACAGTTATACCAAACGCACCTTTAATTATTGTAGTTAACAGACAGTACACACATAAAATTCACACGTGTAAATTTTGTTTTAATTTAAAATTTTAAATTCATTCGCAATATTAGCCTTAGGCTTTCAACCATTTACTAATAACAAAAATATGTTTTGAACGGTATCGAGTTCATATATTAAAATTAAATTAGCATTTTAGCGTTGTGTAATTCAACGTTTGGAATTTAGGATAAGTACTACCATTTATTTCTATCTTTTGAAAACTAGTTATCCATGTTTTGAAATAAACAAGAAATATTTAACATAAGACAGTGAGGCAAAAGCAGCAAATTGGAAAATCCATTTTAAAATTGCTGCTTTTCAAATCGGTAAATTATTATTTTGGCAATTTATTGCAACTCACAACACTTCATAATACTAAAATTCGAATTATTTGATAGTAATCAATAATCTAGTTTGACAAATCCTCCTATAAGTTGATATATTCACGAAAAACAGCCAAAAAACTTGTTTGTTCTTTCTTAGTTAGGCTCAAGCCTGTCCAAACATATTTGTCTTTGTTATTTGGCTTGTTAATAAAGAATAAAAAATAAATTTTTATAAATTATCATATAAAAATAAAATGAAGTTAATTTAATTTAATTAATAAGATTAACGCAGTGGCTTAAAATAATACTGCGCCGTGGGCCACTTAGTTTGTAAATACGGCCCTGCAACAGGTGATATTGTTTTTGTACTATCATTATAATATGTCACTGTCGAGTATGCTAATATATAACTGTCACTTATGTACTGAAAATTATCTCTGATAACTATTGTTATTAATTATGTATTATTAATAATGTTTTCTTTTATTTTAGGTATGGCTGTTCTTTAAAACGTCTTTAAAATATTGGTAAGAGAAATCCGATTAATTTATAATGTTTTGGTTTTTAATTTTGAATGATTTAATACAGGGACCCGCATCATTTTTAGATAGCGGGGCGCATTCAGTTAATTTAAAAAAAAATTATATCGCGGGCCGCTATAACAAAATATTTTGGTGGGCCATACTTTTTTTGTAATTTCTATTTTTTACGTTCTTAAATTCTTGCTTACGCCGGTTTACACATATTTACGTTTTTTATTACGCAATTTTTCTTAAATGCCACCTCTTAGTAAATTTGTATTTTTCATTCGGTAGAACTTCTAAAATTCAGGGAGTATATTCCTTTCATGACGTAAGCACCCACTGATAAGGTATTTCTCGAAATTCGACCGGTATGGGGCTGAATAGGGGTAAAATATATTTTCACGCATATCCCTTTTGGCATATAGTTGTCTATTCAAAAAATTTCGAAAGTATTTTCACCGTTTTTTTTTTTTTTTAATTTGACCCCTAAAGGGGTTTATAGATATTTTTTATTCCATAGGGGTCGTTTGTCCTCTTTTAGCATCTTTTAGCAGTTTTTTTGTAAACTTATCCAAATCTTTATAAAAATGAAACAATAAAGCTGAGTAAAAGTAATTAAATACCGTAGCAAAGCACGGGTATCACAGCTAGTAATTAATAAGGGGCAAACTCATCCTTTGGGTGCGGTTACTAAGAGCTTTTGGTATTTTTATTATAATTATTTTTGATAGAATTCAAAATAAAATGTTAATTTAACCTGATTCGTCTAGAAGATGTTGCAACGTAGGAAAGGGATATTAACCTGTGTAAGTGAAATATAACAACTGAGTAATGCTTGCTTGTTAGTTACTTTAAGTTCTAAAATTGGCAATTAAATGAACAACAAACAACTTGCCAAAAGCAGTGACTATTTTTTCCGAGAACGCTAAAAGGAATAGCGCACACGCGCGTCGTGTTCCAACCTGTAAGAAACTTCACCCGCGAACAAATCTATTATTTATATTATCACATGAATCGCTGGAGGTTTTGTCAGATTAGTATTTTATAACTTTCTTACCAGTAGCATGATGTCTCGTATCTTTGGCCAAGTAAGGATTTCTTTGATCCATACTTTTCTTGAAGTATGGCAAGACTTCCTCATAGTTCCATCCAGGATTGCCCTGAGCCTCCCAGTGATCGTAATCTCGTCTATTTCCTCTTATGTATAACATAGTATTCAAAACAGATGAGCCACCTAGTACTTTTCCTCGGGTCCAGCAACAACGACGATCTTGCATAGCTTGACATGCTGATGGTTGAGACTGCGTTCTGAAATTAAAAAACAAAAAACTTAAGAAATCTTTTTAGAGTTTTATAGGTTTAACAAAAAAAAACCTTATACTGTCTCTCAGTTGTCTGTATGTAAGGTAGAAATTATGGTCAAACGGTTGCACCTAAAGATTTTAAATTTAGCACACATATTACCAAAAAATACCGTGTCTTCGAGAACACATGTCGCCCGAAAAATATGTGTATAGATTGCACATTGTAGACTGAACTATTAAAATCGAAAATATGTACATCCGATTTAAAAAATTATTTCAATTCTGAAGTATATAAATCGTATACCAACCTGGCCGCTGACGAAACCTTTGTTATCGCTAATAATTTGTAGAAAATGCATTAAATATAAACGGAAAACATGGATTTCGTTTTACCCTTGCACACAAATTTCATTATAACTTTGAAACTACTAAACTGATTTTAATAAAACACAACTTAAAACCGAACAGATAGAGCAAAATGCATGAAAGTCTTTGAATATAAACCTAAATATGGCTTTTGATTTATCCGAGCGAACAAATATGTTTTTACGAGGGTAGTTCAATAAGTCCTTACAAAATATAAGAGATGGCGCTAGTAGTATCGAAACAAGTTTGTTTCTGAAAAGTTCCATCTGTCAATAGACTGCTGTCAAATTATCAGCTATATCCATCGCGTGGTTTCATTTTTACAATCGAAATTTAGTTCTGTCTTCTGTGATTATTAAATAAATTAATTTTGAAGCAAACAACTTTTGTAATTTTCGAACAATGAAAAAAATGAGTTTCATTCAGTGATTAAACACTTTCGTTTGAAAGGCAAAACACCGAAAGAAATCAAACCTGAGTTGGATGAATTTCATGACACATCTGCACCAGCGTTTAAAACTGTTTACAATTGGGTGAATGAGGTCGTACATCCACAAGTGATGAACATCGTTCGGGACGTCCACTTGAGGTGACTACGCCAAATGATTGACAAAATCTGCGATACGGTCTTGGTTTAGTGGTTTTAATTTTGCACGAAAAATTGCGTATGATTGATCTAAAAATATGAATTTAGAATAAAGAACTTTGATATGAACCAGTATAGAATGCTCAAAAATTTCCAAGCCCTTTAGTATTTCAAATAATAAAAAAATATTGTTGATTTTGATGTAATTAGTTACAAAAATTGTCCCAAATATCTATCAATCAGGCTCTTAGTCCTAATATATATACGAAACCCAGAAATGTTGAAAATTCACACTTCAATGTTTTAATCTCTGTAAAAAATATACTCATTATATTTACAATGCTAAAGAAATCATTAACACAACGGTAATGTTCATAAAATCTGTTAGTCATCATTTTAATTTACTTTTTATAACCTTTCTAGTTTTAGTATATACTTTTTTGTTTATATAATAAAAGTTTGGAGGTCGTTTTTATTTTTATGCATCAGAAGAATTTCTTTGATTAAGGTGAATGCCATTTTTGAAGGCAAACAACAAAATCTTGATAATGAAATTTGGAGTGCAAGGCTTCAAAATTATAACCTACAAATTAAATATTACAAATTTTAATCGTATGTATACTCTTTAATGAAATAAGATTCGTACTGAGGGTGTGAAAAACGAAGCTACACCCAGAGGGTACAAGATGAAAAGGATGCCAAAAGAAAATCTTTGCCGCACCACTGTATAAATAGATACATAATTTGTGCGACAGCAATGTCTGCCAATTTTAGGCAATTTTTCATTCGGGTAGAACAACCTCCAGGCATACACAAACGGACTTTTTGCCGAATTCGATCCACGATGGCCCGGGTTCCTATATTTCCGAAATTATGTATTCTAGAGTTTTTGCTGCTATTCCCATACTAAATTTTAAATCTTCATATGACCTGTCAGCTGCTAAAAATCCCAGTGTAAAACTGGGTCTACGTTAGCAACGTAGTTTCCCAAACTTTTAACATTCGCGAACCCATTTTCACAACTCCTTTAAACTAATGATTATGGGAAAGCAAAATAAATTTTTAATAGTATAGTTATGGTTAAAATCCGGAATAACGAGTCAAAGCCGGAGTCGAAAGTCGAGGAGTCGAAGCTTTTTGGAGGAGTCGGAGTCGAGAATCGGAAAAACTAACTGACTCTCTGATTCAATTTTTATCAAGGATGATAACAAACCGAAAACGAAATCATAACGATATTACTAGAATTTTAAAGAACGGAAACGGGAACCACGTTTTATTTGTTTTGTTCGAAAACGAAATATAGAAAACCGGTTTTCTATGTTCTCTAGTTTATAATTTGATTAATACTACTCGTATTAACAGATTAATACGATGAGGCAGTAAAGATATTTTGTTTTTGCACATATCCATTTTTATATATTTTTTTTTTTCATCATTATTGGCGCGACAGCTTGAGGTGAGCCTACGCCTGTTTCCAGGGTTCATAACCATGTTTTCAATGTACATTCAGAAGTAATATGGTCAGTATTACGTCCATTTTTTAGCGTATACAGAAAGGCTTTGAAAATCTTTTTTGTATGCTCTATTTATTATGTTTAAGCGGAACTAAACGTGATTTATCAGGTTGTAACGAGCTCCGTGATCGTTACATGTTTTATATTGACAGTCAAAATCTAAATATGGAAAATGGAAAAGTGACATATTATGAAAAATAAATTATGTAAACTATTTTATTTTTTTTTAAACTTTTATATCCAGAAATTTGTATTAAGAATGACATAAAAACTTAAGATGTAAAGAATTTTTTTTTAAATCATTTTATAATGACAACTCATCCCAATATAAAATATTTAATGGAAATACGATTTACGAGTGAAAGGAGCCGGGAGTCAGAATCGGGAGTCAACGTAAAAGTCGGGGGTAATGTAAAAGTAAAATACGAAAGTAAGTAAAAATTTCATCAATATAAACCACTGTTTCTTAATCACCGGCTAGAGGACCGGTGCTGGTCTGTAGCAGAACCCAACCAGTCCGCGAAAACAAAATATATTACGATTTTTTAACACTGGAGATGCCAGCAAGATTCAGCGCCAGCCCATAAAGCGAAAGCTGCACAGCAGTGGCTTGAAAACACTGTATCCGACTTTATTTGTTCGACTAATGGATCCATCAGCAGCTTTCAATCATGCTTCAGGACATGACCTGCATGAAAAGACTCCCTAATATTGCTAATTTGGATTTGGAACGGATCCCTGATGAAGGCAGCAGAAGTTTTTTCTGTAGAAACCCTTCTTAATTCTAGCAGAGACTTAAGCGCTGTGTAACAACCAGAAATGGTCATTTTAAAGATTGACTGGTTTTTCTCATTGAAGATGCATCTATGTTTTCCATACTAAAAGAAAATTAAAATATCCTTAAGCATATTATGAAAATTCATTGAAACCTTTGTAAAAGTATTGCAATACTAGGTATATAACCAATAACTGCCATGGTTATCGCAATGTTTTTGGTTTTCATCACCAGTTGTATGAAATCCATTTGTCTTTCAAAACTGCAAGAAAGATCTCGGACCTGTTCCGAACTGGCCAAAGCCCTGTAAATTTAGGTACTTTTGCTCCATAAACGAATAGATCTGGTCCAGGGCGAATCCGTTATAGTCGAGGAATTTTTATTTTTACTTTTGTGCTCATAAACACTGACCTCTAAGGACCTGATCCGCTAAAAAGCCCGCCCGTTTATGCCCGTGTCTAATTATTCGACATAGTTCTAAATTTATAAAATATGGTAAAAACAATTGCTTACCTATATTTCCAATCGAGTTTACTTTTATGTAAAAATAAACTCAAAATCGGCACATCCGTAATTTCTGTTTCTGGACCACCAGCTTCCACCAATAGTACTTTCCAATCGGGTATTTCGGAGAGTCTATTAGCCATAACAGAACCAGCCGAACCACCACCAATCACAATGAAATCATATTCACTCAATATCACTTCTACCGACGTTGGATGATTTTCAGGATCAAATATATCGTATCGAAAGTAGGCTATTGAAGTTATAAGAAATGGAATAATTGCTAATTTTACCCCTAGGAGCGCTGTTGCAGCTTTTATTGCGCCTGTTATTACAGCTGGTGCGATTATAGCCATTTTAACTTATTTTTTAATATCACAAATTTAAAAATTATCTTGGCACAGATAATAAATATTTCAAAAATTGCGAAGGAAGTTAATAGTATTTTTTAATATATATTAAGATATGTGGAGACTAGAAATTTATTTTTATTTATTATTTAAATTTTAATTTGGTAGCACTGTTTTATTATAAACACTTATGTTCCACTAAAATTCCACTAGATGTAAGAACAAGTTCCCATTTTTAAAGTTTTGTCTTCTTTTTCATCTTAAAATTTTATTTTGTATTATCTTTTAACACCTCTTTCCATTTTAAAACTGTTTATTTTTACTCACAATTTATTTAATGTCACAAAACACTTTTTATTTTATTTGTTTGTTAATTATTTATTTACTTGTTTATTTCTGCGATTATAAATTATTCACATATATTGTTGCTGTTTTTTTTCTTAAGTAATGCTAACTTTACGGTCAATAATCGTTATATAAAGTTTTTAATTTTACTTTTACTGACTGACCTAGATAGTAACTTGTCTACATGCGTCCGATCAGACGATATTTCTCGATGAAATTTGAAATATAAGATGATCTTAAAAAGTTTGACATTTGGTTGAGTTTCTCGCGTAAAAATTGCATGATGGAGTTGTTGAAATAATTGATGACTTGATGAAAGTTACACCAGAAATCTGAAAAAAGAAAATAGTATTACAAATGTTATTTAATAATATAAATTGATATGAAGTATGAATTTTCACATATTTCAGGGTTTTGTAGGTATTTAATTTTAAGTGTAAGAAGTCAAAAGAATGGTGCATGTCTAGGACAATATTTTTTCTGTAATCACATCAAAATTAACAGTTTTTCAATCATCTTTATTTGTTTTTTGATTACTAAGAGCTAACAATTATTTTTTTTAAACTAAATTTAAATAAAAAATCGATTTTTTCAGCATTTGCTTCGTATCTACACTCTAAAAAAAGTAGTGCTAAAGGGACATCATGGTACACTAAAAAATGAACTTTTAGTGTACCATAAAGTCCCTCGCTGTTTGTGTTAATTATTTATTAAATTTCACTTCTTTTTTATTAAATTTAGCGTAAAAATGGCGAATTTTGATCAAAATTGTGTTGAATTATAAGGAAGAAGTTCTAAATCGACTTAAATCACAACCGCCAAATAGTCCAGATTTTAATGTTAAAACTTACAACATACAGCTTAACCGAATACAATCGACGAACTGATTGAATGCGTACAAAATACATTTAATGCATTAAACATACAAACCCTTGATAATGTTTTTCTAATATTACAAACTTGCCTAGAAGCAACCATGTTAGCAAAAGGAGGGAATTCCTATAAGATTCCGCACATTAATAAGGCAAAACTTCATCGTAAGGGACGATTACAAACAACATTATCATGTTCCATACAAGCTGTGGAGACAGCCACGTCCTTGTTTAATTAAAACTTTTTGTATTATTCTTGGTTTTACTAGATATTTGTAACTATTTCATAAATAAAATCATTCTAATTAATTAAAACTGCAAATGTATCATATTTTCAGACAAAAAAAAAAATAAAAATGTATACCATATTTAAAGACGGAGTAAGTATAAATTAGCGATTATTTTCTGTTCTATTTGAAATTTAAATATCTCACTTATTATTTACGTTACAGCAAAAATGCACATAACAAAAACTGTACGAAGTACGAGCACGCCAGCTTGTATTCTATATATTGCTATCCGCAATAATCTACATACTTTTCTGAAAATTTAACAAGCTATAAAATGAATTTCCCAAGTATACTAGACATGTGACATAAATTTCATTATATAACTTGCATCTTGTTAAGATTTTAATCATGCAAAATACAACAGTTCAGCAAATAAAATATTTTAATACACAATAACATTGCTTCATTGTATTAAAATCTCAAGTAGGAAGTAGAAACTTTTTTATCAGTCTAGTTTTTTGTAATACATTCCGAAAATTATGAAGCGAAACAACATTGTAATTTTCGTATAACATTTGGCAGGAAGAATATTATTATATATGAAATATAATTTTGAAAGATAACATGTTAAAACGACCAAAAGAAAACATTTTTTGAGTTTCGTGTTTTATAATTTTGTAGACGAATAAAATTTGCATAAAATTTAAGTTAAGATAGTTTAGGTAAGATATTTATTCATTTTTTATTAATTTTTTGTTTCCTTTTTGGAGGGTCATTAATTTATTTTTATCTTTATTCCAGTGAAGGAGATAGATGGCATATTTGATAAAAATTTTGATTACGGTTTTTATAAAAACGAACACATTTTACCCAAAGCGTGTAAAATGTTACTATACTCTATAAAATATTTTTCTCACGACCGGATGTACAACCGACTTTATGTACCTAGTTTTTGACATATAAAGTGTTACTTTATTCCCTAGGGAAATTTTTTGAACTTTATTCCCTCAATAAAGTGACATATGTTAAAAAGACAAATTCCATTATTATTTGTTGTAATACCAATATTACTAGAATTTACATAATTAATATAGTGTTCTTCACTTTCCAAATTAGTTTATTTACTAATTACATTATTAATTCAATCCAAATTTATGCTTGTTGCAGTCTAAGGTTCATTTTCCAATAGTAGAATAGTAGTAGTTCAGTGCAATTGCCTACACTCTTCTTATCACACCATTTTCTGAAATCTCTAGATGCCATTTTATACAATCTTTTTGATTTTGCAGGCAATAATTCAACAGTTGCCTCCGTTGCAACTAATATCTGGTGGTGTCCCGATAAAGTTCTCGTCGCCATCATACATTTTTAAATTATTAACAGTGTCATTTGAATATATTTTAACAAATCCTCACAATATATATTAAATTTAAAACTCATATTCAATACATGGGACATTCAACGTGACAAACAAATTCTATTGTTCATAATATAAACAAGCTGTCTCCGTAGCAACATCACAATAACCTAGATCTATTGATTTCTGCTTGAAAATTATATGAAATCAAATTTCAAATTGATAAAATAAATTGTAACTGATAGTCGTGAGGAAAGTTTTATATGCATCTCTGTAGTGCATTAATCCCTCAAATGAAAATACCTCGATCCCTTCTTTCGTCTCGGGCATTACTTACATTCTCGGGATTAAACAATTACTTTACTCCCTAGATACATAAATAACTGCTAATCGTATTGTATAAATTAGTCTTATAGTACTGAAATGTGCAGAGCCAGCTACATTTTTGCAGTATGCTAAATTATTATGACATTGCTAATTTTTTTCTACTCAAGTTTTCACTTTGTTTTCATAACGTTCAAAATACAATTCAATGCTTAGAATATTTGCCTTCGCTTTCTATGGCCTTCTGTTACCTCTCCGAAATGAAATCATCAATCTATTTTCGTATCTCAGCCGCTTCTCGAAAGCGATTTCCAACTTAAAAGTTTCTCGTCGGAATAAAAGATAATCGTAAAGGATGATGAGAAACTATTGTCTTGTTTCACTCGCTCTACTCACAGCTACAAATAAAAACGCTCCATATACAAAGACACATATACGTTATCTAAATATATTCAAATATAACCAATGAAGATAAAAACTACAGACGTACGTTGGGTATGAGAAGCTCACAAACGCCATTGAATTTTACCAGAACTATGTGAAATAGATATATATTATATTTGTTTATTGGTTCTCTATCTATCAATCGGCGTGTAAAGTCTCGTGAATTATGATGTGGCGGCAATTGGTTTATGACACATCTAATGGAAATTCTCACATTTTATCCTATTACTAATTTTCTTCGGGTATCATATATTTGAAAAGTATTTTCACAATTCCATGTATTTTACAGCCTTAGTTATTTTACAAGTTTTATATTTTACAAATAGTCACGTACTGTTCCTTCACTAATGCCCGGTTGCAAGAATAAGGATTAAATGGCTTGATATCCGATCAACGTTGATTTGCATCAAATCGTGTATTAAACTATTGCAAGAATACAAATTACCTCTTGATCGCGCAACAAATCGCGCATTAAATTGATACCCGAAAATTCACCGATCAAGTCGAGCTCAAGCCAAATTCGTACCGCCATTTTATGTTAAATATTTTGACGTATGACATAGATCTCGTTTTGAAACATTTTTACTATCGTTTATCCTTTTTTTAACCATTTTTATACTGTAATATAAGCACAGCATATTTATTGGAGATATGGACAGGGTAATTTTTGTTTTAGTTAATACAAAGTTACAAGTTTAAAAAAAGTTACAAAATTAACCTAAAAAATAACACAGTTTTAGAATGTATTTAATAAAATAATGGAACAAACAATCTATTAGACTACACTAATCTATAAAATAATGAAAAAAAGCTAATTTAATTTTAATTAAGCAACTAACAGGCAATAGTAATCTAATACAAAATATGAAGAAATATATCTATATTAACTAAAATTTTATATTAATAACTAAAAGGAAAGAAACAAACTAAATTATTGTAGTGTAACAAAACTAATAATAGTAAATAAATACTAATAAACTAATATTTAAACTAATAAACTTATTTTTAAACTGATAAACTAATATTGAAACTAATAACAAATATTTAAACTAATATTCAAACTAATTATTATAAAATTTTAGGTTAGAATAGTTCATTCGCAATTACTTGCCCCAGTAAAAATTATTAAATGAACGATCAACTAATCTTGCATTCAAACAATGGTGTTAAAATTTAATCTGGTATCAACGGTGATTTGAGAACAGTTGATCTGATAATTGATCTCCATTCTTGCAACCGGGCATTAGAGATTATTTTTTCACCAAAGAGGTCATAAAAATCAATACAACGAACGATCTCTCTTGCTAGCAACCGTTCTCTATGACTGTTCTCTATGTTAGCAACACTAGCCAGTTACCGATACATCTCTGAACAGTTAACGTCATATTAAGCCAAATACAAAACCATTTAAAAATTCTAACACGGGCAAGCTAATTATGTTATTACTTAAACCGCATTGTCCACTGTTAATTTAATTTATTCTTAGAAGCGGTATTTGAATTATATTTATACGCATGGTTTTATGATTTTAAAAATTGTTGTTAATTAAAATCATATTTACCTGCATGTGGAATGCGGTACATAATAAAGACATAAAGTGTAAAATTAAAAATGTTTATACGTAAATTAAGTAATATGAACAATAAAATATTTTACGATCATTATTACATGACTCGACCTTTGTAATAGATTGTTTTACACGTTTATTCTTCCTTTTGTCTTTTCATCTCTCAATATACAATCTAAAATTTATTTCGCGACCAAACTGAGACATGTTATGTTACAAAATTATATTTCATATATAATTTCATTTACTTCTTCTTCCTCCGGTGTCCCTCTCTTTCTTACTATTCTCATTCCGGCTTCCCTCTCCGATTTCCTTCCTTCTTGTCTCCAGTTCTCTCGCCCATCTTTCTCCCTTGCCTTCCTCACTCATCAGTTCCTTTATCTCTTCTTCCCAGACTGCCATCTCTCTGCATCTCTTCGCTAAATGCTCCAAGGTTTCCTCTTCTTCCTTACACATTCTACAGAGCTTGTTCTCTGGCTTTGCCCAGTGTCTGTTGTTCCTCTTTTCGTTGTTGCATCTTAACCTCGCTATCCTCCTGCTCTACCCCCTGATTTCCCCTTCAAGTATCACGGTATTCCGATGACTCTTATCTCTTTATATCTTTTCACACTCCGCGATTTGTCTATTCTTCCTGTCTTTCCTGCTGCTGTACCTCTTTATCCCTCGTTCTATTATTATTTTATCTTCTTCTAATTTTAATAATTACATATTATACCTGTTCTTTTATTTTATAAGTAAATGTACATTTTCATAAAAATCTGCCGAAGTAAAAATTCTGGCTACGCCTTTAAGTGCGACTGCAAATGTATTACGGGTATTCCCCTACAGTGACGTGATTCCCAACTTATTGCGAACTTGTGACAAGTAATGAACTACATTCCTTATAATACGTGTTATAAAATTTGAAAAAAATATAATAAAAAAGTCTCTATGGAAGTCACAAAATATTGTTAAAATGCCCAGGCCAGCCGACGATAGCCGATCGAACGTTAGCGGACGGATCCTTTTTTTTTCGCGGGGTTCCGGTACTGGTTCTGGTTTTTTAAATTTTAAATTTAGTGTTAGGTTTTTGGTTATAGTTTTGTAATTTAAGTGGGATCTCGGGATCCATGGCACGGTTCCGGTTCGGTTTTCTGGCTCGGATTTACACTTGTCAAAAGCATAATTTAATATTCATTAGAAATTTACTTTTTTCAAAATATGTATAATTTGTAAAATATTTATCGACTTGTTTCCTTTCAAATTATTTTAATTAATTCTAAAACTATCAATTTATATTTTCTAGAATGGGAAAGAGTTTTAGATATTTTATGAATTTCCTATTTAGTCATAATACACGTGTATTTCCAATATATATTTTTTACAACCGGAGAATTCTCTTAGTTGAGTAATTTTGAAAGTTGAAATATATCTTTAATTTACAAGTATTTCAACAATGTTGTTAATTATTTTCTTGATATTTTTGACATAAATCTATGAAAGTTAATTTAAAACTGTTAAAATATGTAAATGATCGTAAATAATCAATAAATATTGTGGAAGAGTAGAAAAAGAAACAAGTTATTTTGTGATTCATAAAACTGCATAATTTATAATATTTGTGAAAATTTTGAATTAAAAAAAAACTTAACTCAAAAACGGTTAAGGACAGCGACCTCCGGTTAGAATTTTAGGATTCTCCATAGTTTACTTAGCCTAGAAAAAATTTGGAGCTTTAATCGTTTAACGCGTTTTGAAATTATGACATTATTTTAATAGCCTAATTTACATTATTTGTGAAAATTGTGAATTAAAAAAAAAAATACAACTCAAAAACGGTTAGAGATAGCGGTTGAAATTTTTTGATTCTCCGTAGTTTATTTAGTTAAGAAAAAAATTTGGGGCATTAATCGTTTAATACGTTCTGAGATTACGACATTTTTTTTTAATGGTATACTTTACATTATTTGTGAAAATTGTGTATTTAAAAAAATCATAACTCAAAAGGGATTAGAGATAGCGACCTGTAGTTGAAATTTTGATTCTCTGTAGTTTATTTAGTCTAGCAAAAATTTGAGGCCTTATTCGTTTTGCGTATTTTAAAATTATGACAAATTTTAATATGGCCTGATTTATAGAAATATTCACCTTCGCATGGACGTTTCTCAAAAACGAAATGAGATAAAGACCTGCGGATGAAATTTTTGAAATCTTGAGGTCCTAATTGACTTGTAGCCATATTTTGAAACAAAAATAATTATTTAAAAATTTTAATTTTTTCTTAAATTTTTTAAATATTTTTAATTATAAACTAAAAAATGATTAAGGATATAAATTTACGGTTTGCATTTTTAAAATTCTCCTACACTGTTTAGTCTAAAAAAAAATAATTGGGCTTTAATAAACCAATGATTAAGTTTTGTACGAGCAGTAATCCAAAACCCTTGAAAATGGCCAAAAATCAAAAAAATCGTAAGGGGTAAACCTTAAAAAATAGTGATTTTTTAAGCAAAAAATTTGTGTCTTCGATTTTATTGAAAATTTGTATAAATATGTATTTTTGGTCATAGATCAACAAAATTAGATCTATTTTGAAGTTTAGGTAAAAGTTTGACCAAAAATTCAAAATTTTAGGAGAAAAAAAAATAATGTACTTATACATTTTTAGCCTTCACAAATATGTGGTCACTTTTGAGTTATGGTTTAAAAATTTGACATTTGCGGCAAAAAAAGTAAAGAAAAGATAGTCCACAAAAAGGCTCAAAGCCGATGAAATGTGAGCCTGCCCCCTTTTCTAAACTATCTTTATAAACTAATACTTACTTCTTATCTATCATCTATATTAATAAAATTGAAGACTAATCTTATTTCTATTTTTTCGATCTCTTATTTGGTTTTTACACGTTTCAGACGATTATAAGATAATATCCGCAAAAAAAAACAATTTTTGTCTGTCTGTCTGTCCGAGATTCACGCAAAAACGACTCATAAAAAAAAACATATTTTCATGTAATTTGGTACGATGATAGAGTAAATCCAGGATTCGAACACAGGCTATTACGGATCTTAAAATTTATATTCTGGGGGGATGTTTCGGAGTTTATTGGTATTGAACTGTTTATTAAAAACATAAAATATCTTCCTTATTATTGTATTAACAGAAAAATGTATATAATGAAAATTGTTTATAATAAGAAGACAAATCTTTTTTGTTGAATGCATTTTTGCAATTAGATAAGAATTTGAATAGTTACGGGGGGTTATAAGATATATTTTGGAATTTCAAAATGTGGATATTTTACGCCCATTCCAGTACTTTTCTAATTCATAACTGGACAGTTAAATATATCTTTTGGGCTAGGAGATAAAATTACTTTCATAACTACTAATAAAAATTTTAATTTTTAATTTGACTGAATCAATTTATTGCACAGCTGATGAGAAAAACCAGAGAAAAACATGTTTCATAACCATTTTAAATCAAAGGAGTAATCAAAATATTTATTTATGACCTATCAGATAAAATTTAAATAACTTTAAATGTTTCCGTGAACTCATAAATTCACCATAACATTTCTAAACGTAGATGCTTTCACGTTTGAAATCGAATGACATTTTATGGATAGCCATATATCAACGTATGGTTTTGGCTATAGTACAGTAACTACTAGTCAGGGATCAGTATACGGAAAGGAAAAGTTTTATAATGTGTAAATAATCGGAACAGGCTTGCATCATTTATAAAAGGAGTGTGCTCTCTCAGTAAAAACAACCACTTTCTTTTATTTACACGCAGACATGTTTTGAATGATTATTAAAAAGAAAGTGATGAATTTTTAAAATTTTTGATTTTTGGAAATGTATCAACGAAATTTCCTTAATGATATGCGTAGGAGTATGTCACTTATGTGTCTGTCTGTACGATAGATATTGTGGTTAAAAGGGGCCTGGAAAGTTGAAATTTGGCATGATTTTACAACTCTTTGACACATATAGGAAACCAAGTTCAAAAAAACGCATTGTGGCAAAAATATTAACAAATATGTATTCAACGAAAGTAATTATTAGTTGACCATGGTCAAAAAGTTGATCTTTTTCGTCCGCATCTGAATTTGATCGAGGCAGAACTGAGGCGTTCAAACAGATGAGGACGGAAAAGAACTTTTCCTACCACCACTATGGAACTGTCTCATTCTGATACTGATAGTTGACAGGAAATTAGCTTAATTTCGCATGTTACCCACATGCGCGCGCAAGTGATGCGGGAACGATAAATACACCCCAATGTGCACGTACGTTGTTCTGGAAAGAATAAATTCGCAGCAATGCGCATGTGCAGTTTCCGAGAATTTTCATTCCCGTACTGGCTGCGCGCGAATTAATGGCTGTTAACTATATTTATATTGTATTTTTTTTATTATTTATTTATTGAAAAATGATTATCGGAGGAAAATCGTAGTGAGCAACACACGCAGAATGCATATTCTGCACTCGAATGATTCGCATCACTCGCCTGCGGATCGTTTGCAAACTTCATTCTCGTGCAGAATATATGGAATTTCGCACTAGTTTCACAATATACTATTTTGGCAAAGGTACACATTATATATTTTGGTCGACCAAAAGTAATTTTAACTAGACAAAGTAAACTTATTTATTTTAATTAGCTACATAGTTTTAAACATTCTCTTGTTATTGAACAGACATCACTATCGTAGATGGCGTTGGCATCCAGCGTCCTAAAAAGTAAGCGAATCGGGCTAGGCCGAAAAAGATTTATTTTTTGTCTAATACTAGATGATAAAAAAGAACTGTTTTTGATATGGCCTCCTATTTTTTTTTTTTTTTTTAATTATTTTTAAGTGGATTATCAAATGAAATCTCTTAATGTATGAGCTTTTCAGAGCGATTTTCGCCAAATTGTGTCTAAAATCTTTTGTCCCCCGCTATATTTCCCAGAGGGGGTTTATCTAAATATTTGAAAAAAAATCTCAATGTACATTAAGGGGAACCAGAATAGCTCAACAGGAATTTTTGATCAGATTAGTTTTCAAGTTATCGAATTTTTTCCAATACCAATACTAGTAACATTTAAGTACGCTTGTAAGTCTCTCTAAAAATATCGATATTTTTGTTTCGTTGAAAAAAATAATTATTTATTTAAAAGTTTATTGTGTGCTATCAAAAGAAAGATCTTAAGACGTTGATTAGGGATCAAAAAGTAGTTTTGTAAATTTATTTAGTTTAACATGATTTTTGCGACAAATGTGCTAAAAAAACTTTTGTCCCTCATCCTGTAACCTAGGAGGGTTAGCCAAAAATCTGAAAAAAATTCTGAGTACTGTATTTACAATAATGTGAACCGGAATAATATAACAGGAATTTTTGATCTAATTATTTTGCAACACCAAGCTTACAATATTTAACCGTGCTTACAATATTTATCTGACTGACTGAAGAAGTCTCTAGATGGGAGCACATGGATTATGGGGAATAACAGGAATTTTTGTTATGATTATTTTTCTAAAAGATCAATATTTTTGCAACACCGTGCTAGCTGTATATAATCGACTAACTGTAGAATTGAACAGCTATCTTGATGCGCGCATCTCTTAATTAATTACGCCTGTAAGCCTCTAGATGGAAGCACACATAGTTTACGAAAGTTGTAGAATTGAACACAATTTGTTGTCACTGCTAAATACCTACAAAATCCTGAAATGTGTGAAAATACACACTTCACATCAATTTTTAACCATTAAATACTGCAGGCTGCCAACGGAGTGGCCGAGGTCGTTAAATCGTGCAGTTCTGACTGGCTAAAACAATCTGAATTGTGATTAAATAGTTCGAGTCCCTGTTGGTGACATTATTCAGACGAGAATAATATGTTAACATTATGCCCATTATCATAATCATTCACCCCTCATCCAGGTGTAGGAGCTTGCCCTCTGGCATTGGCGATTAGCCTCGTTGTAGAAATAGGCCGATGTAAAATAAATAAAATTTGAAATAATAAAAAAACTGGAGGCTAATTCTACCTCTGAGCTGACTGCACAGTATCAAAAGTTAAGTTAGTTTTACACAGTTCAATTAATTGATCAACAAATTGATCAAGTTTTTTGTCAATTAATTGAAAAATTTATTGGTAACCTTGGGAACAAAAACAACACTTTACACACATCAATTTATTTATCAATTTTTTTGAAAATTTTTACATTACCAACTGTTAAACATGTTGACATTTCATTTATCAAAATGAAAATATTGAAAAAATCTTCACAAAATTACGAGCTGTGAACAAAAACAAAAGAAATAACCTAGATGATGATAAATCAGAACGTTTGAGGTTATGTCAAATTTGAAACCGAAACACAAATAATATGTTTCGAGGTTATGCTACAACTAAACAGTTGGCAATATCTTAACAGATAAAAATATACCTAGAATTCTCTAAAAAATTTATGAAAAATTTACGAAAAATAGAACTTGTTCTATTTTCAAAATAAATTGATCAAATTTTTTGTCAATTAATTGATCACTTAATTGACGAAATTTTTACGCTTTACACACATCAATTAATTGAATGTCAACTTTTTCAATTAATTGATCAATTAATTGAGTCGTGTAAAACCCACTTTACTAATTCTAAAATTAAAATCCAGGATTTGAACCCACCTTCCTGTACTTAGGCAACCGTCTTACCGCAGTGCCACGACAACTAATGGTATACTGTAACTATGAAACTTAAATGCGCTGTCGAAGTCAATGGTCTGTGTCCATAAGAAATCAGATTTTACGTTGATTTAATCCGAGAAAATTTATAATTAAATAATTATTTTGGCATTTAACTAACAGTTATCAAAATGATACGGGGCAATAATAAACGCATAGATGTGCGATACGATGTTTCTCATAGTGATAGTCAAAAACCTTCACCTACACCTTAAGTGGATTTTACATCATACACTAATAAAGCTTTCTCTATAATTTGGATGATAATTAAATATTGTACACTTTTGTTTTCGTTAATATTACGGGACAAATCTACTTCCTTGTTGAAACACACTCATAATTTCCTTTTTGTATGCTTATGATATTAAATAATACTCCCTCCGTCCGAAAATATGATATAAATTTACAATTTTAATTAATTAGAATGATTTTATTTATGAAATAGTTACAAATATCTAGTAAAACAAACAATAATACAAAAAGTTTTAGTTTAACAAGGACGTGGTTGCAGAGGCGGCTGAGACAGGGTAGCGCTGGGACAGTGTCCTAAAAAATTTAATAAGGAACTGAATTTAAAATCTTAGTTGTACTTTAAAATTGCATTAAACTAGCTAAATATATCTGCATATATTTATTTTTATTATTTCTAATTCAGAGATTTTTTTAGATTTTTATAATTTAGATGTAGAAAATAAAGCTGTGGACACGGCACGTTAATGTCCCGGTACAGTGTTGCCACATGCGATTTCTAATGTATTTATCTATGCAAGTAATAATAAAAATTGATATGAAGTGTGAATTTTCACACATTTCAGGGTTTCGCAGGTATTTAGTTAAGTGAATGATGATTATTTGGGATGTCAAAACAAATTTAGAAAATATTTTAAAAAAATGTTAAAATATGTTTTTGTTAATTTTAATTTACGCTTTTGAAAATTAAATGCAACATTTGCCAAAATATAACTAGAATTTTGACAAAATAATTTAACACGTTAATCGCCACGATAATATCAATCAATGGTAATGGTAATTTTATTACATAATTTAGATACAACATCTGAAAGAAATTTAATGCCTTATTGTAAAAATTTTTTTTTTCCCCAAAATTTCAGGAAAAACACTATTTTTTTGTCAGACGTATATGATTTCGATTCACACCAATGTACATTATTCAGATTTTTAGTTAAAACCATCTCGACTACAGTGTGTGGGACAATTTTTTTTTACACAATTTTGACAAAAATCTTGTATAAATAATTTATTTTGCAAAAATAAAATTTTGATCGTTAATCCACGTACTAAGGGCTTTCATTTTTTTAAATTCTGAGTAGGGTATCACTCAGAATTTAAAAAAAATATATATATATTTTTTTTCGATGAGCACATATTTGTTTATATTTTTAGGGGGATATGTTTTTTAGATGTTTTAGTATTTTTCCTATGTGCGGGTCAAACAGTTGTATAAGCATGCCAAATTTCAACTTTCTAGGTTTATCCGTTTGGCTACAATTTTGACCGAACAGACAGACGGCAAAATGACGGTATAACGGTTTCTTGGTCATACCTACAAATCCTAAAAATGAACTGGAAAAGGCAGCAGCGGCGAGTTGTTAGTGTGAATGTGTTGGTGAATTTAGGCCGGCGGCCTTAGCTTAGCGTTCGTTTGATTTGATTTTACTCAGACGTGAAACTGGATACAGTGCATTATATTAAAACTAACGTGCTTAACTATGAAATTATATTATTAATAAAAACTATTGGTCCTCATTGGCCAAAATTGAATATTTCACAATCGAACAAAAATGGAAATAGAACATTAATAGAGAGTTCAGTAAAAAACAATGGCAATAATTTAGAATGGGACACCAAAAGCTACAATTTTTTTAACGATCGATGATTGAGCTATCTGTAACTCGGAGCTAAATAATATATATATATATATATATATATATATATATATACAATAAAAAATTATTCAGTTTCAAATCGTACTTGGAAGTATAATTTGAAAGCGAAATATTTTAAATCATTTTTAATGTCATTATGGTCAACTTAGGTCTTTAAATTTTTTTACCAACTTACACAACGCATTTTTGAGAAAAATCGTTTTCCCTCTACCTTTAATACATTATGTAGGTATATGAATTCTAAATATGTTTCAGAGGCCAGATTGAGTTAGATTGGGGGCAGGATATTTAAAAATCACAGAGGACGGGTGGGCGAAATTACGAAAATCAATTTAGAACGTGGGAAAGAAATTCTGAAAATCAATTAAGGAAGGGGGAGGGTGATTCTAAAAAAACAAGGGGTAGAAATTTCTTGCGAGCCTGAAACTTATTGTTGAGCCAGATTCTGACTGCAATATATTAATAAAAAAGTGTCCCCCCAAATATTTTACCCACCAGCCGCTACTGCGTGGCTGTCTCCACAGCTTGTATGGAACATGATAATGTTGTTTGTAATCGTCCCTTACGATTAAGTTTTGCCTTATTAATGTGCGGAATCTTATAGGAATTCCCTCCTTTTGCTAACATGGTTGCTTCTAGACAAGTTTGCAATGTTAGAAAAGCATTATCAAGGGTTTGTATGTTTAATGCATTAAATGCATTTTGTACGCATTCAATCAGTTCGTCCATTGTATTCGGCGAAGCTGTATGTTGTAAGGATTGTATAGAATTGAAAAGCCAAGATTCAATACATTAAAACCTGGACTATTTGGCGGTTGTGATTTCAGTCGATTTGGAACTTCTTCCTTGCAATTCAACACAATTTTGATCAAAATTCTCCATTTTGTTAGAACAGCGGGTGTCACTTTAATTTGCCTAAAATACGCGTTGTTTTTTTTTTTTTTTTTTTTTTTCTGTGTATTACTTTTTACATATGCAAAACTATTTGCGCGCCATTTGTTTATTAGTTGCCTAGCAACCACTTATTTAGAAATAAAAACAAGAGAGATCAAGCTAATATTACTTTCTTTAATCCCACATTATTTAAGTAATGTATTCTATATTCTTGGACAGAGGGAGTATTTAATTTTAATTCCGCCCTAGCACATGTGCAATAGATTCTTATGAAAGTAAATAAATTATCGCATACCTTTTGTTTTTAAATATTTAATGAATTGCTTTTAAAAAAATATCCCAAAATAATTGCCTTACTTTCGCCCAATTTTTTGAATGACAATATTTACTGCAACTTTTATATTTATTGTCAGTTTAAATCTATACAAAAAACTTTTGGTGAAAGTTACATATAAAATCAACAAAGATATGCGTTTTTTATGACTAATTTTTTATATTCTTACATATTCAAGATGTTTGATGAAATAGTTCAGAGGAAATTGAAAAACCGATCGGATTCCCCGATTTATATTCCGAGTTCCCACGCATTTTTTACATTTGTTTTTTATATTATTTTACATCCTTTCTGGTATTAGGTAATAAATTAAATAACTTTTTAAAACTCGGTTAGTAGAACTATGTATTAGGGTTATCCAGTTAGTTACTAACAAAATTCAAAATTAATTATTTATTTATTTCGTATGGCATAATGCCTAGTTATCAGAGATTTTCAGGTCGCGACTAGTGCTCTCTGGCAAAACCTAACGACTACTTTTTTTACGGAAACCGAGACCGTCGGCTTTACGTGTCCTCTGAAGCAAGCCCCATATGCCCAAATATTTATTCAGAGATACAGAAATTTAAAGGAAAGATTTAAGGGATACAGGAATATAAAAGAAGGAATTTAAGAAGAAGATTACGGTTGCAATGGCCAAGAATCTTTTTGAAAATCTTTTACCCAAACTGGGGATCGAACTCTCTTGGGGAAAAAACGCTCTTAATACGAAGATTAAAAAAGTTTTTTAAAATGTGTTTATTTTAACACGATTTTTGCGAAAAATGTGCTTAAAAAACTCATGTCGCACATCCTATAACCCAGAGGAGTTAATCAAAAAATGTGAGTAATGCTCATTACTGTGAATTGGAATAGTACAAAAAGATATTTCTGATATATCGAGTTAAGTTGTCGAATTTTTTGCAAGACCGTGCTTTCAATATTTGACCGTTTTTAAAATATTTATCTGACAGACTAGAGAAATCTCTAGATGGAAGCACGAGGATTATGGGGAATAACAGTAATTTTTGATCAAATTACATTTCCAAAAATTATCAAATTTCTTGCCAACACCGTGCTAGCAATATCTAATTGACTAACAGTAGAACTGGACAGCGATCTTGATGCGCACATCTCTTAATTATGTACGCTTGTAAGTCTCTAGTTTGAAGCACTTGGGTATTTCTTGTTTAATTGTTTAAAGTTGAATTGTACACAATTTATTGTCACCGCTACATGTCTACAAAATCTTGAAATGTGTGAAAACTCACACTATACATCAATTTTTAGGGTTTTGTAGGTATGACCAAGAAACCCTTATACCGTCATTTTGTCGTCTGTCTGTCTGTCTGTCTGTCTGTTCGGTAAAAATTGTAGCCAAACGGCTAAACATAGAGTTTAAATTTGGCATGCTTACACAACTCTTTGACCCGCACATAGGAAAAATACATCTAAAAAACATATCCCCCTAAAAATATAAACAAATATCTGTTCACCGAAAATAGGAGTTGGGTATCAAATTAAAGTCCTTAGTACGTGGATTAACGATCAAAATTTTATTTTAGCAAAATAAATTATTTCGACGCTATTTTTGTCTACACCCTGTAGCCCAGATGGTTTAAACTAAAAATCTAAAAAAATTCTACGTATTGTACATTTGTGTGAACCGGAATAGTACAACAGTAATTTTTGATTAGATTATGTTTTCGGAAAATAACGCATTTTTTGTTGTTTTTTGCTTGACCATGTAAAATATTTAGTAACTTATGTAACACAGTAAACCAGCATGCTTTGATAGTGTAATGGTTAGCATTATCGCGTTCTAACTTGCAAACGAGGGTTCGTTCCGATCTCGAGAAAAAATTTATTTTGTTTAAATTATTTTTTCAAAATTCTAGTTATATTTGGGCAAATGTTGCATTTAATTTTTAAAAGCGTAAATTTAATAACCAGTCGAAATTGTTGAAATTAAATACACGAAATCAGAGGAGCGGAGTTATGACTTAAAACAACCAATGGAAGCCATAGGCGCAATTTTCAAAATCTTAATGAACCTTGCTATATAAAAAAAATAATGCACATATTTAGAAACCTAAATAACGGTATTTGGTATTAGGCATTCAAGTTAAAATTAACAAAAAAAAAAATATTTTAACATAAAATTTGTTTTGGCATCCCAAATAATCATCATTCACTTACTAAATACCTGCGAAATCCTGAAATGTGTGAAAATTCACACTTCACATCAATTTTTAAGTATTTATATTGAAGGTTGAGTCTACCTCTGAGCTGACTGCACAATATCAGCTGTTAAATATTCTAAAGTAGAGTGCAGGTTTTGAACCCACCTCCCTGTCTCCATAGACAACTGTCTTACTACAGAGCCACAACTAATGGAAACATACTGTAACTATGTCTCTATATGGAAGCACGTGTCTAATTCTTTAAAAAATATCGAAATTTAAAATTTTTAATATGTACCCACAATTTACTATCACTTACTAAATACCTACAAAACACTGAAGTGTGTAAAAATTTACACTTATGAATTTTTTGTAAATTAAAACTACAAAGGATTGTCATGGCTTTGGTACTAGATGTTTTGAAATGATTTTGGATATTATCAGTATTTACGAAAAACGAAAAATGTGTAAATATTATCACGTATTTCGTTTATGGGTCACGCCTTACGGATTCATAATTTTGGAGATTAATTATTAATATTTTGGGAATCTAGAACGGAATTTATATGTCAATTAACCTTCAATTAAATCACCTGAATTGCATTTATATTTTTTTCTTCATGAAATTTATGTTGAGCAATTAATGTTGTTAATTGACAAATATGAATCAAATTTCCAAATTTATGTAATTTAGAATATATAATAATATATTTCAGTATTTACGGTGGTTTTCAGGGTCGGACTGGAAACTAAAATAGAGTGTATCAAAATAGAGGGCACACGATTTTTCTCAAAAACGCGTGAGCAAGTTAGAAAAAAAATGGAAACTAAAGTTTACCTAAAGAATTGTAGTATTGAAATTTTCTAGAAAGTACAGGATACCCAGGACAACTTTGATTTTTATATGGGCACGTATGTTATGTTGAGTATCTTTGGATAGAGCTTTTGAAATGAAACAACTTTTACTCAAACTTTTTTTTTAATATCTTTACGAAACATCTTAACGGTTAACGAAAAATAAATGTATTTTCTATTAAAATTTTGTTTTATGTTTTATTTCCAAGGCTATCTGAATTTTGACGAAAACGTCATATTTATTTTCCAAAAATCTAGTGTTACAGTCGTTCTATGGCATCAAATTTAGATATTTTAAATGTAAAAACTAATTTTAAATAAGTTTTTATTCTTGTATTTTTGCTCTAATATGTACAGAAGAGCCAATTTCCGCAATTATTTAAAATTTCATATTAAACTGCTGTGTTCCACGTTTCGTTGCACACACGATATTATGCATAAATAAAGATCTGCCACTTTAGGGTCTAAGTATTTGTGTGCAGCCTCCTGCTAATCTCGTTAATTTTACCTAAGCTAGCGGCTTTGTATTTGACGTGTATAATACAAGTAATCTTTGATTATCTAAGTCCAGTTAAGGTCATATGACTGAAATAATAATGTACTGATTTGTTCCTCTCTCACTCACATTTTCAAAATAGTGAGAGAAATACGAAAGAAATTTGTCAATCAATTTTGTTTATTGTTCAGGTATAGCTACGACAAACGCACTTATACATACAAACGTGTACCGTAGGTTATCCCACCTCGGGGTTTGTCTGAGATTACTAATGTTTTCTAGTGTCATTCGTACTGCATTAGTGACGTCTAAAGCTCTGTTTTGCTATTTATTTCATCGTATTTTTCATTAAATCTCTCCTTTTTTGGACAATATTTGTATTTTAAATAATTGTTTTCTTTTATTTAAAACAATATAGGTGTAAAACGCAAAACGTCAAGAAAGCAGTCCCGTGATTTGGTTTATAACCTATACGAATATTTCTTACGAAAGCAAGAAACACAGTGGACCTTTATTAACTGTACATGCAGTTCAGCAGGTGAATAAATATGAATTAATATTTATTATAATTAAGATTAGGCTCCGGAGTCATATATATTCACACTCAATTTGCATTATTTTCATGAATTTTTTGTAGAGACATCTTTCTTAGATAATAATAAATTATATTAGGTACGGAAATTGTTAGTTTTTTACATTGACACTTACATTTAGTTTTCATTATTTTTCACTTTTATAACTTGCAATTTTAGGTTAGATTTCCCCGTAAATCAGCGTAAACTTGACGTCTGTCACAGCGCTAGGTTCGGTTAGATTAATAGAATGCGAGCGGAGCGAGCTATCTACTTTCTAGTTTAATGACAAAACGTTATCTTAGGTTAGGAAAATGTCAGGTTAGTAGAACGGTGTAAAGCGAGCTAATTAAAGTTATTTAATGAACAAAATCAGCAACAAAGAATTAATCACATTATGGAATCCAATAATTAAAATAAAGAATGTTAAATGTTTCTGAATTAATAGAAATTTCCTAACCTGATTCGTGAATGAACTCGCTTAGACCGAACCTTAGTTATCTTAGAATCTCTCTTTAGAATCTTCAGAACTACAAAGAGCTACAAAAGAATTTGTATGGGTCATTTGAAAACGTCATACGGGTCACTGTGTGATCCGCGGGTCATAGGTATGCCGTCACTGGCCTAGAGACTGGTGATTTTACTCATATTTTACAGTTTGAAAAAAATCCGAATGTAAAACATAAATGTAAAAATAAAAACAATTAAAACAAAATATATAACGTGTTAGGTGTAAAATTATTTGACTATTATGCTGACATTATATATATGTATTATAGAGGAAAACATTAATTTAATAGTTTAACTCATATTAAGGAAATGTTAACAACATAAACGTGTTATTAGAGAAAGAATTAAAGTCTCGAACTTGACATGAATATGTTAAACAGTAAATTTACTTAAAAATTTCTAACCTTGAGCGTAAACAGATTTTTCTTTTGTAATATCAAAATATTACTACACATCCTGAGACTCTATTATGCTTGAATAGACATAATAAATTATTTCTTTATTCATTATAATGTTATTGCTTCCTTTCTTACTAGGTGTATATGATTTTAGACAATAAATTTGTGAATTACTTAATAACGACAAAATTTTTGTGTCAAGTAAAGAACCATTAACATATTTAGGAAATGGAAAAAAATAAAATAAACATTTGCAACATAATGATTAATTACAAATTTATGGCTTGAAATTAGGTGATTAGACGCTTAATTTAAAAACAATTATTCATGTAATTTTTAGCAGGAATAAACAGTAACTTTGAGCTCAAATGTTAATTTTAAGCACCATCCTTGAAAAGGTCAGTCTGATGGTGAATTTGTCGAGTCAGAATTGATTACTGGGATTCTGAAAGCTGGCGTTAAGTTATGTGACCGGCAAATAACGCTCACCATAGTTGCGATCGAATGTTAAATCTGTATTCTCAAATCTCAGCGTGACATGTCCAGCGTTAATTCACGTCAACATTAATACGTTCTGTAGATCTTTGTACATGTTTTATATTTAGCGAATCAAATAAGATATAATATATAGAAATAGATATATAAATTAATATGAAAAACAGTCAATATGATCTAAATTCAGATGTGATTAAGTCAATAAAAAAATCTGTAATTTCACCCTTAACTAAGACAGTTAATCGCTGCATACAATCAAACATATTCCCTGATTTTCTCAAACCTGCAGCAGTATTTCCGTTGCACAAAAGAGGCAATAACGATTATTTGAACAATTATCGTCCAATATCTTTATTGCCAATACTGTCCAAAAATTTTGAAAAAGTACTTTTTAACCGAAAAATGGCATATTTTGAAAGAAATTTACTTTTCAATAAATCACAATTCGGATTTCGCTCTCAGATATCTACTGTTGATGCTATTTTGTCATTTATAAATAAAGTTACAGAAAGTCTTGAAGCTGGTGAATTTTGTCTTTCACCATTTTTAGACCTATATAAAGCTTTTGATTGTGTCTCGCATAACATACTAATAGAAAAACTAAAAGTATATAACTTTGATCCATGTGGCTGCTCACTTATCAAATCATATCTAAGCAGTCGGAAACAATTTGTTATTTTTAATAAAAAAAATTCGAAGTCGCTGAATGTTGAACGAAGTATTACACAAGGATCCATTTTAGGACCACTTCTATTTCTACGTAAACGATTTCTCAAATTGCATTGAAAATGATTCTATTTTATATGCAGATGATACCAACATAATCTCGCATTCGTTATCCTTAAATTTAATAAATGAAAATAATATAATTATTGAAAAAGCAAATGACTGGTTTCTTTCGAACGAATTATCCCTCAATAATTCGAAAACCTTTCATAACCTTTTAATTAGTTGTAAAAACCATAATTTTTCAAATCCCTCTTCTGTTGCTTTTCTGGGTGATTATTTTGACCCTGCGCTTAAGTGGGATCAGCACATAGATATTCTTGCCAAAAAATCTGCAAAACTATCTTTTTCGCAATCTGATTAATACTGTCTGGAAAGAAATAATGATAATAACATATTATGCCCTATTTCAGTCACATACTTCTTATGCCCTTCTAGCTTGGGGACATTCTGCCTCAGCTAATAAAATTGTTTCCCTTCAACGACTATTTGAATTTTAGCAAAAATTAACTATAATTTATTAATTTAACAAATATTATATAATTTTTGTCGTATACTTATTCCTCTATTACATAAGACCTATGGGCCCGAAAATTATTTTTAAATGGCCTTCATTGTCGGAATTTTTACCTCCCTTCCCCAAGGAATTTTTTAAAAGATTTGACCTAGTAAAAAAAATTTTTTTTTTATTTGTGGTCCTCCTCGATTGAAGTAAGTTTTCGTGATGTCTTACTAAATTTTAACAAAATTATAACCGCAACTACAGCAATTCTTTTTCTTTTCACTTTTTTGAATTTTTTGAAATTTGTGTGACAATATATTTTAGGTTATGTAAAGTGAGATAGCTAATGTGATCATATGTCTGTCGGATTAAAACAACGCACTAACTATAAGTTTGGAAAACAGTCGACAGTCGACAACACATAATCTATTAAATTTAGAACTGTGAACGATCGCTTGAATTACCATATTACAAACTTGTTAGTGACAATTAACGGTGAACAACTCATAGCATATAGTCTATTAATTTTAGAGCTGTGATACGTTCACTTTACAGAAAATCGTGATTTGGTTAACGAATAATTAGTCCTACGAATCACTTCATGAAACAAATTAAATTTATTAGCCGAGATATTACTGTACTTTTTTAACTTTATAACTTGAAAGTAAAAGTTAATTAACCAATTCTCAGAATTAGCATTCGTTTTTCTTAGAATAAACCCTATAATTAGCGCGAAATGAAGATCTTGGTGAGCTATTATTATAACAATGATAGACATGTATTTACCTTTCTGCACTGTTTATTTCCGACATGAAGCCGGCTTGAAATTACCGGTGTTATGTAACATACCTTCTCTCAGTTACGACTGAGAATTATGATTCTTAGAATTGACATGAAACACAGATTAATATTAAGGTATTTTATAATTACAATTATATTTTACCCAGATTATATTATTATATTATTTGTTTTTGTAATAATTAGACACTACTTCGATACCAGAACCGGAAATAAAATCCAGGAACTTTAATTTTAAGTTATCTAGTGTATTTGCACGCTCTGTGAGCTGGAATTTAAACATATAGCAGATTAATGAGTCTATTCTTTAAACAAGATGTTAAAATGTTAATGTCAAAAACTAATGTTAATTTTTTTAACGCCATTTTAAACTTAAATACTATTCTCTAAACATATTTGTATTAAAATTTTAACGCGTCGGCGCTAAAATAGCCAGTTAACGTTCTACAATAAGCACTTACCAAAACGGTGGCTTTAAAAGTTAACGCTGGTGTTTAGTTTGCAAAAATGGCTGATCCTATTTTAGTAAATGTCATGTTATTAAAAGAAATTGAATAAAATACAAGATGGTAATAATATTATAGTCTATCTCAGAAAGACTGATAGCAATAAATCTTTTTGTCAGGCTGTTACCAGTGGCGTGCACATTTTAAACACGTTTAAAGTGGTTTTGTGTATTTCTATATTACTATTTATCATTTTATTAAACGCATGTCTGTGACCATATTTATCATATAATTAAACGCACGCCTGTCACCATATTTTTCCTCAAAATTTTAGGGTAAGGGTTTTTTAGATCTATTGTGTTAAACCCTAGTATTCCCATATAAGATGTGCGGCACACTCGGTTGTTTTTAACAATATTTCGTTTCGAACTATTCATATATTGTGGGCTGCTTCTGTGTGAAAAAACAATATCTTTTTACAAATAATAAATTTTATTACTATCAGTCTTTCTAAGATAGACTATAATTATTATAAGACAAAATTTAAACTTTATATTACTCTTTAAAGTGAATTCTTTAGAGTAGAGCTAATAATAATAATAATTTATTTATTGACCATAATACAAGATAAAACATTGTTTTAGTCAGTCATACAAGCAATACAATACACAGTACAAATACATGTTAATATAGAGCAAAATAATAGGCAATAATTATTAGGGTAGTACAATAATATATGGTGTTAATATATGGACATAAATAAATTTAACTTTCAAAAATTCATCAGTCGAGTAAAATAGGTTTCTAATTAAAAATTCTTTTACAGTTTTCTTGAAATTCAGAAAACGCAAGACTTTATATTCCTCTGGCAGAATATTAAAAAATTGCATGTTGTAATTATTAGAGGCATTGCGTGCTTTAGTTAACTAACGTTTAGCTTTAGTTTTTAATTTTTTAAACGTAAAAAGTTAAGATATATATGGTCTTTATTTCTAGTAGCATACGAGTGCATTCTGTCGCCAGTTGGCCATAAATTTCTATTTTTATAGGCATCAATACACATTGATAAATATAGAGGGAAGGTAATGTCATTATTTCTAATTCTTTAAATGCATTCGTACAATCAGCTCTATGGTTAATTTTTGCTAAAATTCGAATAGTACATCGTTGAAGGGAAAAAATGCTATTAGCTGAAGCAGAATGTCTCCAAGCTAGAAGAGCACAAGAAATATGTGATTGAAATAGGGCATAATATGATATTAACATTATTTCTTTTGAGACAGTACTGACCAGATTGCGAAAAAGAAATATAGTCTTGCAGATTTTTTTTTTGGCAAGAATCTCTACGTGTTGATCCTACAAGTGCAGGGTCAAGAATGGTTATTCGTCATCTTTGTGATACAAGTAACCCTTTTGAGTTACCAGACGCAAGTTCAAGAAATTGTATGGAAAGGCAATAAATGGAGTATGGCAGAGCAGTTTTTGTTTTTATGGAGACACAGTACTTAAAATTATAATCCTCTGAAAGCTACAAAAATCACGTATGCGTCTGCCGTGCTTCACAATATAACAGTAAATTTTAAAGGTGTATTATTTGAAGAAATAATTGATGACAATGTTGATGAAGATCACAACAATGTTATTTAGGTTGTAAGAATTCGTTTTGACCATACCTGGTAAAATCGGTCCAGCCATTTTGGCGTGATGCCCATATAAACAGTCTTTCACATTTATGGATACAGATTTAGATATAGATATAGATTTGCCTTAATCCCAAGTCTCGGCTGAGTCCATTTTATATTAAGAGAAATATATTCCTCTTCTGAGATAATGTGTTTAGTATATAGCCTTTTGTCATATTCAGACATAAGTGGATAGTCGATATTATTTACCGTATACTTTCTTCTTTGTTTCGAATGAAAAGTGTATACCCTATACTTTTTTAAATTTCAATGCATTAAAAAAGGGTTTTCCAGATCGTATATACTCAGGTTTTTACATTTTATCTACAGTATACTACAGTATACTACAGTATACTATCGTAAAATCAACAGGGGGTTGATTTTACGACTATAGCAATGAATAAACGTAAATAATATTATGAAATATTCTACTTTATTGTTAAAAATTTAAACAGTAACGATAAAACAGTTAAGGCATATGTTAGTATACAGACTTGCAGCTGATTTAACGTATAAATATTATATTAAACAGATGTTATAAGTATTGACAGTGTATACTTATAAAATGTAGATAAATATACGGTGCAAACCACAACATGTAAAAATACAAAGGCCTCAGAAACCTTTGTTTACTGGTTAGTGGTTAAGGGATACACGCTTATGATAACTTATATTTTTATTATAATTATTTTCCCGTACTAAATTTGGGGTATAACCATTTCATTTTTATTGGCATTTTTTCGAAATTATATGCCTTTTAACCAGCCTTTAGGGTCATATACAGGGTGCCCGTATATATCCAACCTAACCATTGGAATCTCTTGAACCGTAAGAGATACAAATTAGATTAAATTTGGGCAAAGTTGCCGCATTAGTTGGCCACTTTGTTGATTTATACAAGTTTCTAATGCATATTTTAAAGGCACCTTATTACGAAAAATTCACAGCTGCTAAATGTTTATAGCTCGTATCATTTTCGAGAAATTCATACTAACTTTCAATTTTCATATAGGGCTCAATGCTATCTTTAAATGCATTAAATCGAGACTTTTTTCTCTTTCTAATGATTTAATACACCTAAATTAAAATGAAAATTAACTAAGAAATTAGAAAATTATTGGTTTTAAAACAAAATGTATGTATAGCATTACAATAAATACTCGAATGTATCACCTTCAACCTCCAAACAGAGCTCCATTATTTTGCTTAAATAAGATATTGCTCGTCTGACATCCCTTCTCCTTATTGTATGTGTTAGAGCAGTGGTTCTTAAACTGTGGTCCGCGGACAGTTGGGGGTCCGCGTAGCCATTAGGGGGGGTCCGCGAAACAATTTTGACATTAACTTTACATCCCTCAACTTTTTTCTTTTATTCAAATAACTCATTTAATAAAAATCCTACATGGTCAAGTTTTTTTGTATTTGTTGTTATTTAACATAACTAACATAGTTATTGACATAATTAAACAATAATTAGCAAAAATTTAATTATTTTTATTCAACTACAAATTATTTACAGAAAACATATTATAATAAGATCTATTTTGACCAATATTTGACCAAGAAATGTTTGTATGAGTTTAACGTATTGTAATTTGTATTTTTGTTTTTATTCTTTTTAGTACTATTTTTATTAATTTTATGTTTTTTCTTCTATATGCTATCTCTATAATTGCGCAAGACCATTTATTAAAATAACCAGCGGTACATTTTTACCAATATTTATTATAACGTAGTGCCTATGAGATTACTGAGCCAGAAATTAAGTCTCAAGAACGACGTAAAATGCCTAGGGATGGGATGGGGTCCACAAAAAAATTTTGTTCAAGAGGGGGTCCTCGGACTACATAAGTTTAAGAACCCCTGTGTTAGAGTGTTGAATATGTTTCCGTCCATCTCATTAATGTCGGCAGGGATTGGTTTGTAAATATGATTTTTCATTAATAAAGTAAAAATCTAACGGAGATAACTCCGAAAAAAAAAAATTGATTTTATGGCCAAAGTACACTTGATCGAAATAAATAAAACCAATAATTTCTCAGTTAATTTTCATTTTAATTTAAGTATGTTAAATCATTGGAAAGAGAAGAAAATCTCGATTTAATGCATTTAAAGACAACTTTGAGCCCCAAATGAAAATTTAAAGTTAGTACGAATTTCTCGAAAATGATACGGGCTATAAAAATTTTGAGGAAAGCTGTGAATTCTTCGTAGAAAAAGTTATAAGCCAAAAAGTAAATCGACAAAAATCAGTTTTTTGCTCGTATCTAGTGACCTGTGCACTTTTCCGGAAAAGCAAATACATCATTAAAGGGGCCAACTAATGCGGCAACTTTGACCCAATTTAACTGACTTCGTATCTTACGGTTCACAAGATCCCAATGGTTAGGCTCGATAAACGGGCAGCCTGTATTGAAAGATTAAAAACCGTATGTGGAAGTGGATTAACATTTAGAGGCTCTAACAAAAAACTAAAGAGACTCTAAATTGGAATCCTTAGGAAGGCCGACCAAGAGTAAGACCCCGCATTTCTAGGAAAAGAACCGTCCTGAAAAAAGTGGTGAGAGTGGGGAACACCTGAAATGAAATAAAAGCGCTAGCAATGAACCTCGTCCACTGGAGAAGTTTCGTAGATGTCATATGCTCCTTGCAGAAGTTAAAGGATTAATACCTAACCACCCCATGGTTACAGCCTGATTAAACTTATTTGCGAATATTTTTAAAATAATAACTAAATATTATTAGCTATATAAAACACAATATCTCATGAATTAAGAAAACATTTCTCCCAATGTAACATTATTATCCCAACCATGACTCGTTGCAAATATACGGTAAAAGATTCTTAAAATACTTATGACAACTAAAATACAATAATTATAAAATAATATCAAGTAGTTAGTTGGTTAGATAATTTTTGGTGCACTGTAGAGTGCCTTTTTCACAATATCAGGCCAATGATATCATCCTATATGCGCCAAATAATGACCAATCGCAATGCAGTTTTCAGCCGGTTCTACATCTTTAGCGACGAAGCGACAGTACGAAATTTAGTTTCTGCGCAAGTGACGTCACGGGTCTTATTCCGTGGAAAAAGCACTCTATCGATGGACATTTGCGCCTAATACATGCCATGCGTTCAAACAAAGATGGGACTTCAATAAAATATTAGTTATTTTGTTACGTATATACTACTAATTCATTCTTTATCTCTATTCCCCACGTCGTTTATTTTATTATTATCTATTTGATAATTTATTAAATTATATAACTTTCTGCGTTTCGTTATTTTGTTAAAAGTTATCAACAATCAAAAAATATTTATGATGACATCGTGAATTGCGTAATTAAAAATAATAATTTTTCTTTCTCATGTAACGAGCTAAATCAGATATACATATGTATTATATTATCTATCTATATTAATTAAATTGGAGGCTATATGTGGTAATTACACGTTTCAGATGATTATAAGACAATATCGGCAATAAAAAAAATCAATTTTTGTCTGTCTGTCTGTCCGTCTGTCTTTCTGATCGGACTGGACATATTTTTACGAAATTTGGTACGATGATAGAGTAAAACCAGGATTCGAACATGTGAGGCATTTTAAAATTTTTATTCTAAGGGGGTGTATCGGGATTAAAACTGTTTGTTAAAAAATATCTCCCTTATTATTGACTTGACAGAAAAATATATAGAACAAAAATTGTTTATAGTAATAAAATAAATCTTTTTTGTTCAATGCATTTTTTCAATTAGATGAATATTTGGGGAGTTATGGGGTGACATGCTTAACCTAAAATCTACATATATTTCCCTTATTATTGACTTGAACAGCAAAATCATATATGACCAAAATAGTTTATAATAAGAAAGTAAATATTTTATCTTTATGAATTTTTTTATTTAGCTGAATATTTGGAGAGTTACCGGGGTACACCCTAAAACTAAAATGTACATATATCTCCCTTATTATCGAGTAAACATCGATATATACTAAAAATCATGTATACTAAAAATAGTTTAAAATGAGAAAATAATTTTTTTATTTTTATGCATTTTTTTCATTTAGATAAATATTTGGGGAGTTACGGGGGGACATCCTAAAACTATATTTTTCAAATATCTCCCTTATTATTGACTTAACAGAAAAAATGTATATAATAGAGAATGTTTATAATAATAAATCAAATCTTTATCGGTGTATATACATTTCTATTAAATGCATATTTGGGGAGTTACGGGGGTACGCTCTAAAACTAAAATCCTGAAATATCACACTTATTATTTACTTTACATCAAATATGTACATGAGGAAACATTTTTGTTTTTTAAGTTAAATTAGGGGAAAAAAGAAAATTATTAAAGAAGATTATTTAGGTGGCAAGGGGAGTGTTACTTATAAGGCTGAAATATCTCATTTATCTTTTACTTAACAGTAAAAATGTATATGAGAAATGAAACTATTCCTCTCAGTTAATGCAGATTTAATAAGATAAATATTTGGGGAGCTATGAGGAGAGCTACCTATAAAGGAAGTATCTCACTTATTATTTACTTAACATCAAAAATATGTACAAAAAAGTAATTAAGAATATAGAAATGATTATTTTGCGTTCTACTTGAAACTGAAATATCTCACTTATCATTTACGTTATAGCAAAAATATCATTACAGAAACCGTACGAAGTACGGGTACTTCCAGCTAGTTCTCCTATAATCATCTGAAACTTCTAAAAACCAAATATGAGTCTGGAAAAATAAAAAAACCAATATAACCTTCAATTTTAGTAATATAGATGAATTATACATGTTTGAAGCTATCATCAATAGAAATTTAATTTTAACAATCAAAATAATTTTACCTAATTTAAGTATCGCCTACCTTTGTCCAAAATAGAAATTTGTATTGTATTTGGAGGACACTTTTACTTAGAATTTTTGATAAGTTTATTTGAATATGGTGTCATGATTGGTTTTACTTTTACTAGCGCTCTTGCATAATAATATCCGTGAAATTTTCGACAATATTACACATACGTTAACTTGTAATTTTTTTATGAATTAATTTAGATCAATTTCTTTCGCCAAGTAGCCTACTTATCTAAAATTTTATTGTAATTAATAATATAAGTAAATATTTACTTAATTATGTTTAATCACAGGTTATGAAATTGAGTAGGTCAGTTTTATTTTGCGATATTTAGAGTATAGGTCAGTGGTGCGCAAACCGTGGGTCCCGACCCCCAGAGGGGTCGTGAGAAAATTTTTCGGGGTCGCCAAATTCGAAGAAATTTTTATGACATTAAAAAATATAAGGCTTTTCTTCAATAAGTATCAGGTACCAGTAAAATAGTGATATGAAATTTTATTCTTTATAAAAAAAGAACTATATTTTTTTACGAAAACAAATGTCTGTATTAAAATCTCTTTAAACACTCTTTTAAAAAAGCCCTGTAAGTGCAAATCCCAGAAAGAATTTTACTGTAACTACGTTGACGATTAAAAAAACGTCTATTGTCTATCCAGGGGTCGCGACAAAATTTTACACAAAATGGGGGGTCGGAAATGAAAATAGTTTGCCACTGGTATAGATGATTCTTTTTTAACATGTCTGTAATAGATTTCGCGATATCGTGGTAAGTGATGATATCACAGGTTTTTTGTTATGAATTTTTACACCTCGTCATGCGTAATCATATTTATTTATGCAACAAGTGCATAAAGAAGTGCTTTATACAATATTTTTTCTACTGTCTCTAATTGAAAAACTAAAAAATGGAATGTAACCTATAAAGGATAAGGTCCTAATATGCCCCCCCCCTTGTTTTTTCTCGATTATTTTTTTAACTTTTTGAAGAAATTATCTTATAATTGGCACACATCTAGCCCAAAGACTTATATACAATATTCAAAATTGTCTTGTTTCGAAAAATCGAAAAATAATGTGATTCAAAGCCAACTATGAGAATTTGTAAAATGACGGAATCAGGATTGAGTGTATGAAATATGGGCCCCCATTAAAAATTGGGTAGTTCAAAATAAATTTTATTTTTGTTTAAGATACAAACTCAAAGTAACAGTTTAACAACTTATTACTGACAAAAACCGCATGCATATAAATCTTTTTCTGTCCCGGAGCAGTCATTGTCCATGTGCCCACATATTGCACATTAGGAACCGAACCCAAAGCTCGCCCCTTTGATCCTGTAAAAAACAACCGTTACAAAACATGCAAGTAGCATCTTCATCATCCTGACTTTATTGCCATACTTCATCAACGTCCATGTTGTCGTCAGCTGGACAAAATTGTTGAATATGCCCTGGCCCATATTTAGACCTCGCGGGGAGCCCATATTTCCAACATTGCACATGGCAATCTAAATTAATATTTGACTTTTTGAGATTAAGTGAGGCAGTAGCTCCTAGTAGCACAATATACCTCGATCACAATACAACAGCTTCAAGTATAAATCACAAGCAGATCGAATAAAAATCTTGCCCTTTCTTATAACAAGAACTTACCTTAATAAAAGAATCAAAATTAAGCAAACACATTTACTGTAATTCGTTTCTAACGGAACAAGAACTCAACTGCACTAAATTTGTAAAATTGTTGAACGAGAGGTAGGTGTGTTTTAAGCTATTGCCGAAAGATGATGTTAGCTATTAGTAGATTTTCTTTGGTGGCCTTGGGAGACTTATAATGTCTCCATGAATGACAGCTAATTCTGTATTTATTTCTTTTAATATCTTGGTTGATTCTATTTAATGCGCTCTGAATTAACGTACCTCGAATTAACTACTTGCGAACTATAAGACGCACCCCAGTTTTAAGTCGTATTTTGTACTTAAAAAGATGCGTTTTATGGTCCGAAAAATACGTCGAAGTCGAAGAGTTTCAGTTTGTAAAAGATATTAGTGATAATTTTTATAAACTATAATGCTGGCGACTAGCATAACCAGGAGTCGGCATAACCAAAATTGTCGGCATCAGGAGATACAAGAAAAGAGATTTTGGAGGTGTGGAATGGACATAAGAGAAGCAGAGAGAACGAGAAACGGAGGAACAGATATAGTAGAAGAATTGAAAAGGAGGGATAAGGAGGTACAGGAAAGAACAAACAGAATAGACAAATCGCTGAGTGTGAAAAGATATAAAGAGATAAGAGTGATCAGAATACCGAGATACTTGAAGGGGAAGAGAGGAAGATCAGGAGGTAGTCATGAGGATAGCGAGGTTAAGATGCGGAAACGAAGAGAGGAACAATAGGTACTAAACAAAGCCAGAGGACAGGCTCTGTAGAATGTGCAAGGAAGAAGAGGAAACCTTGGAGCATTTACCAAAGAGTTAGTTAGTTAGCTCTTTAAAAATTTTTGGCGCACAGCTACAAAGGCTATTTGCGCCTAACGCAGTGCATATTAAAAACAATAAATTAAGCAATAAATAAATAAATAGATAAAATCAATAAAAAACACACATACTCAATAAACAAATCTTGCACGGACAAATACAAATAAATAAAATAAAAATCTATTAGAAAAATTGAACAAACGAGGGATGATAATAAGAGGCTGTAAAAGGGGTCAATTACCATCGAATATCATAGATTAATAATAAAACACATTAAAATAAGGTGCAAGACTTCCAAAATAAATCAGTAAGTTCGATCTCTCTGGAGGAGTATCAGCCTGTCCATAAGTACTCTGTCGTCAACTAAAGCAAATGACAGGTCATAGCTCAGGCCTCACCTCTCCCTGATATCCTCGAACTGTACATATTGAGTTAAAATGTGTAACACAGATAAATCTGTGTTACATGTCTCACATAGAGGGGAGTCTTCACCTCGAAGGAGGTGTCCATGGGTCCACCAACAGTGACCTATACGGAGGCGTGTGATGGCGGTTTCCTCCCGGCGGTTAATCCTACAGGAAGAACTCCATGGTTTAATGTCTCCCTTAATCTCTCTCAATTTAACGTTCTGTATACTGCTCCACTCATGCTGCCACCTGGCTAATGATGACATTTAGCAAAGCATTTCTGGGAGGAAGAGATAAAGGAACTGATGAGGAAGACAAGGGAAAAAGATGGGCGAGAGAACTGGAGGCAAGAAGGAAGTAGATAGGTGAAGGAAGCCGGAAGGAGGATAGAAAAAAAGAGAAGGACACTGGAAGAAAAACAAAGAAATGAAATAAAAAATATCGTAAAATATCCATTGTATTGTATATTTTATTTTCAATTTCTTTGCATTTGTTTGTAATTGTTAATAACCTAAACGCCGCAAGGTCTAGAGGAAATAAAGAATATAGCATAACCAGGAGATAAAGTTTGACTTCACTTCACAAAGGTCTTGGGTTTGAATCCATTTTTAACCATCTCACTCTAATTTCAAATTTCAACTAGCTATGAGAAATTGAAGATATCATAACACCGTAGCACCATACAATTTAGGTAACCTATCCGGTCCTAAATATAGGACTTTATTTTTTTAAAAATCCTGAATTTTAAGAAAAAAATCAATAATCATTGGATACGTTCACTTGTTATACAGCATAAAAATGTTAGTGCCTTATTATTGAAAGTGTTTGTACGTGAACCTTACCTTTAAAACATCCAATTGTTTAACACTTAACACTTTAAACACCATTCACAGAGGTAGCACGCGGTCAAGACTGAAAGACATGCGGTCCTCGGTAAGTCCCGCCGGCATAGCCCGGCCACCAACCATGGAGAAAGTATTTCAAATGTAGTGGGGTTAACATTCGAGTTTAGTCACTTACAGGTGTACTTAACTCTGTACTTCTATTATGTAATGTTATTAAGTGCACTAGGTAACACATATTTAACATTTTTAAGCATACTTTTGATACAAATACCCAGTTAACTAATTACGCACTAATCAAGCAAATGATTTTGAACTTAAGTTATTTTCTAATAGAGAAATGAAGTTGTTTTTTAGTATTACTTATGTTAAAATAGTTTTAGATCTAATTCATAATACTGCATCAATACTAATTAAAAGATTCTTAGTATAAAGGCAGCATTTAGAAAAATGAGTAGGAAATTAACGCATAAAACTAAAATATACGCATTTATAATATATGAACAATATGAACATCATATTCAAATCCAAATTTAATACATTTTGATTTTTTGATTTTTGAATTTTAATTAATTGGAATGATTTTATTTATGAAATAGTTACAAATATCAATAAAAACAAAGAATAATAGAGGAGAAGGTCCTAATATGGGCCCCCCTTTTGTTTTTTCTAGATAATTTTGTTATAATATAATATATATTTTGGATAAGTTTTTGAATAAATAGTCTTAAGCGTGTTCTACATTATACAATTCTCGTCAAATTTTCATACTTATTTCTTTGACTAGAACTTGTACTAGAAATAAATCAGTGAAATTGTACAGTGTAGAACACATTATGTAGTCCAGGTCAACTTTATTCAAAACTAGATTTGGACAAACTTTTCTTGAAAGTATTTTCAAGTGGCATGCGCAGTAGACACTTTTAACAACAGTACCAACATAAAAATTACGCTTGTAAATATTTTGTATTACCACGTGTTTAATAGTGTTTTGTTGATCATTGATTTAAATAAGCGAATATATAAATTGTGTTTTGTACGTAAATCAGTAATTTTACAAATCTAATAGCTAGGTTATAAACACTTGACAAGATATGAATTATATTTTTATGTTGGTACTTTAAATGAACTGAAATACGTGTACGAATTTCATTCTCTACCAAAAAATTGAAAAATAAATTGTATTAAAACTTTGACAACTTCTAGTTCAAAGAAAAAAGTTTAGAAAATTGACGAATAAAGTATAATGTAGAACACGCTTTAGAATTGGCATACATCCAGCCCAAAGACTTGTATACAATATTTAAAATTGCACAGTTTCGAAAAATAGAAAAATAATATGATTTAAAGCCAACTATGTAAATTTGTAAAATGTTCGAATCAGGATTGAGTGTATGAAATATGGGCCCAAACAATTGGGTAGTTCAAAATAATTTTTATTTTTATCTAAGATACAAACTCAAAGTAACAGTTTAATAATTAATTACTGACAAAAATCACATTCATATAAATATTTTTCTGTCCCGGAACATTCATTGTCCATGTGCCCACATATTGCACATTAGGCACCGAACCCAAAGCTCGCCCCTTTGATCCTGTAAAAAACAACCGTCACAAAACATGCAGGCAGCATCTTCATCATCCTTTGTTGCCCTATTTCATCAACGTCCTTGTCATTGTCAGCTGGACAAAATTGTTGAATATGCCCATATTTAGACCTCGCGGGGAGCCCATATTTCCAACATTACAAATGGCAATTTAAATTAATGTTTGACTTTTTTTAGATTAAGTGAGGCAGTAGCTCCTAGTAACACAATATACTTCGATCATCAACAGCATCAAGTATAAATCGCAAGCAGATCGAATAAAAATCTTGGCCATTCTTATAACAACAACTTACCTTAATAAAAGAATTAAAATTAACCAAACACATTTACTGTAATTCGTTTCTGACGGAACAAGAACTCAACTGCACTAAATTTGTAAAATTGTTGAACGAAAGGTAGGTGTGTTTTGAGCTATTACCAGATGATGTTAACTACATTAGTAGATTTTCTTTGGGGGGGCATATTAGGACCTTCTCCTCTACATAAAGTTTTAATTTAACAAGGACGTGGCTGTCTCCACAGCTTGTATGGAACATGATAACGTTGTTTGTAATCGTCCCTTACGATGAAGTTTTGCCTTATTAATGTGCGGAATCTTATAGGAATTCCCTCCTTTTGCGAATATGGTTACTTCTAGACAAGTTTGCAATGTTAGAAAAACATTATCAAGGGTTTGTATGTTTTAATGCATCAAATGCAGTGATTGAATTCACCCGATTCGCACCGGTTCGCTCGAACCGTTTGTTAAGAAAATTTAAGTTCTGTGAACCGCTTGTTAAAATACTTTAGATAAAGGGAATGATTATTGCCGTCAATTCAGCAGAAGCTGAAAGAGGCTTTAGCCTTATGAATAACATATGCACAGAAAAACGAAACAGACTAATCGTTTCAAATGTAAGTAATATAATGGTTATTTATTTGAATGGTTTGCCTTTAATAGATTGGGATCCAGTACCGATAGTGCTAAATTGGTTAAGAAGCAGCCACAATTCGGATGATTCTCGTGTAAAAACAGAAACGGAAGTAGAAGTGACTGAAAACCAGAGGACTATTTGGCAATATTTAAAATAATTACATATCTTAATGTTTAATTTAAATAAATATACTATTTTGAATTTTGTATAGAATTGAAAAAGCCAAGATACAATACATTAAAATCTGGACTATTTGGCGGTCGTGATTTAAGCAAATTTAGAACTCCTTCCTTGCAATTCAACACAATTTTTATCAAAATTCGCCATTTTGTTAGAACAGCGGGCGTCACTTTAATTTGTTTAAAATACGCAGTTTTTTCTTAAGAGTGATTCGGGTGCATATTTATTTCGAACTGCTGTGTCAAAAGACATAGTAGCTATGACGATTTCCAACTATCTATAGGATATAGAATAAAAGAATAATAGTGTTTATAGATTTGAAAGATTCTAACCTTTCAAATTTATAAAAAGTTCTAACTTATAAGCTAACCACATTTCTTTAATCACCCAAGATTTACTAGTGAAAATGTTGCAAATTACAATGTTGCAAAATTTAAAGTGATGGCTTGAAATTGCAAATAATTATTTCAAATTACATTTAGACAGAACGTTAATTTTAAAAATGCTAATTTAGATGACAATATTACAAAAATCCTGCAGATTTTGACTGAGAACTCTATAAACAAACAAAACTTTTGCTACATAATCCAGTAGTATTGCAAGAAAACTTATGAAATATGTAACCTAGCATTTGTGTTACTATTGCATTGTTAATATTTGTGAATTAAATCATGGTACAAAATACGAATCCATAATCACAAATACTTGGAGTCGTAGATATATAGCAGATTACAGATTTTGGAATATGTTGCATTGTGCTGAAGACAGGTGGAAATATTTTTTTTATTCTCACGACCGGGTGTAAAACCGACTTTATGTACCTAGTTTTTGACATATAAAGTGCTACTTTATTCCATAGGGATTTTTTAAAACTTTATTCCCTCAATAAAGTGTCGTAAAAGTGATGTAAAAAAAGACAAATTCCATAATTATTTATTATTTATTGTAATACTAATATTACTACAATTTACAACATTAATATAGTGATCTTCATCTCCAAATTAGTTTTTTTTTACTAATTACATTATTAATTGACTCAAAATTTATGCTTGTTGAAGTTAAATGTTCATTTCCAAGTAAAATATTAGTAGTTCTGTGTAATTGCCCACACTCTTCTTATCACACCATTTTCTGAAATCCCTTTTTTTTTTTTTTTTAATCTATTTATTGCCGGTTCAACAAAACAAATGTTATTCACAGCAGTGGTAACAAGTAAAAGAAACTAACTTAATAACATGGGACAAACTTAACTATCCTAATAGTACTTAAAATGTAACTTATAATGTATCACTTCTGTTCTATGTATAGTTTCGGTATCTATGCTAAAATTTAATCTTAAATTAAGTCACTGTCACTGTCACTGTCATTGCTGCTGTTATATATGTCTTGGGGTAGCTGTCTTTTCAGTCTAACGTGTATACCTTTTTGGCCAATGTTGTAGGTAATCGCACCTTCACATTTTTTTATATTGTTTATGAAACGTTTGGTAACTTTTCTAATAAATGTTTCTATAGTAGGCATGTTTAATTCTTGGTGAAGTTGCTCATTCCGGATGAACCATGGGGCGTTGACTGCTATTCTTAGAATTTTGTTTTGCGGCGTTTGTAGTTTGAGGACATTGGTTTTGGAGGTGTTTCCCCAGACTTCGCAAGCGTACATAAACAGAGGTCGAATTAGCGATTTATAAAGTAGCAAGGCACATTTAACTTTGAGCTTTGATTTTCTGTTTATCAAGGGGAAGAGCTGGTGTAGTCTTTGATGAGCTAGCTGAAGTTTAATTTTAATATGAGATGTCCATGTAAGTCGTCCGTCGAGGTGCACTCCGAGATATCTTACTGTTGTTGAGTTCCAACATATTGGTCGTTCGTTTATTCTAATCTGTTCTGGATGTGAGATTCTCTTAAGTGAAAATATTTTGCATTCGCATTTGTCAGTGTTAAGCAAAATATTCCACATTTTGAGCCATTGGCAGATGGTTGTCACTGCTTTTTGTAATTCATTAATAGCTATGTCAAGGCATTCGTCCTGTGTTATAATCGCTGTGTCATCTGCAAACATAGCAATCACTCCCAAATTAGATGGAATATCCATGGCGAAAATGTTGAATAGAGTGGGGCCTAAAATGCTTCCTTGTGGAACCCCTGCCCTTATCTTTTTTAGTGGTGAATGTGTGTCGTTAATTTTAACTGAGAACGTTCTGTCCTCTAGAAAAGAAAATAGTATTCCATTGAGGTAATTTGGTAGATTTAGTTTTAAAAGTTTGTATTTCAATCCATCAATCCAAACTTTATCAAATGCCTGTGCAATATCAAGAAATGCGACAGTAGTGTGCAGTTTGTCTTCGTAGCCTTTTTCTATTAATTCGGTTAGCCTTAATAGTTGCTGAGTTGTGTTGTGCCTTTTTCTGAAACCAAACTGGAAAGTTGGTATTGCGTTTATGGATTCTAGTTCTCTTTCCAATCGGACATGTATAACCTTCTCCAAAAGTTTAGAGAAAGTATTTAGTAGACTGATCGGGCGGTAACTGTTGAGAAAATGTTTGTTTTTGCCAGGTTTACTAAATAACAATATTGTTGCTGTTTTCCATTGTTTTGGGAAGTAGTTTAACATTAAGCAGGCATTAAACAACGATGCAAAATAGGCTAGGAGTTTAGGGGTGAGATTTTTTAGAACTATGTTGGGTATTAGGTCTGGCCCTGGTGACTTTTTGACAGGTAGTTTACTGATTATGGATTTGAGTTCTGAGGGAGTTGTTGGCTCTATATTTTCGCAATAAGGGAAGTGGGTCTCGATATAATTATTAATGAAATTCTTGTGTGCTGCAGTTGAGGAATTAGTTGGAGAAAATACTTTTTCTAAGTATTCTGAAAATTGATAAGTTTTATCTAAATCGGTGAAATAGGTACGATTGTCATTTTTTATGGGAGAAATTGTTTGTGGTTGACGTAATATTCTCCTTGTGGTTTTCCACATTCCTGGATCATTGGTTTCCATGTTCTCAATATGCCTATTATAATTGTCGATTCTAAGAGTATCTAATTTTCTTTTTATTAAATGTGTCAGATTATTTATTTTACTTTTAAGTCTGGGATTCCTATTTCTATTGTATTCGCGTCGGAGTTTATTTTTATCTTTTATTAAATTTAAAATATAGTTTGGAGTTTGGTTGTAACAGGTTCTTGACCGCGTCTTATAATTTTGTACTGTTGCTTCGGATATACTTTTTTTGATAATATTTGTGTATGTGGAAATATGAGCGTCTATTTCTTCAACTGTTGACACTTTAGGAGGATTTATTGAGTTGTCTAATATGTTTTTAAATGTATCCCATTCGATGTATCCGTTAATTAGTCGTTGTGCGTGAAGTGTCATATGAGGTACACTGGTAAAATTTATTATCACTGGTAAGTGGTCACTATCTAAATCTGTCAGAACTATGGAAGTGGTAGGTTTGGAGAAATTTTTTGATACCATAATGTCTAAAATGTCAGGTCTGTGATTAAGTCTAGTTGGATAGTAAGTATACTCTGAGGGTGCAACAATGTTTAAAGCGTTATCACTTGCGAACTGGTTGAGAAGGACACCATTTGGGTTATCACATCTGCACCCCCAATTTGCGTTCTTACTGTTTAGATCACCTATTATGAGAGTAGGTTCAGGTCGCACGAATAGTGCTTCAATATCGCTGCGAAGCAGTTTCTTGTTTGGTTTGGGTTGTCTATAGACGCTTATTATATTTATATTGCTGAGATCATTAAGCTGTACTTGAATTCCTGTTGTTTCTAGATTTTGGCAGTTAATATTAGGCAGTTGACTGTGTGAAATTTTTCCTCGGATTAAAATGGCTACTCCTCCGGAAGCGAACTCTGTTTCTCTATCGTTTCTATAAATTGTGTAGCCAGGAATTTTGAAAGATTCGTTTTTAATTAAGTGAGTCTCTGTTATACATGCTATGGCTATTTGCTGTCGTAAAAGAAAATCTATGAACTGTGAGCGTTGACGTTTAATGCCATTGGCGTTCCAATTAAGGATTGTGATGTTTTGAATTATTATGTTATTATTTGGAGACATTTAGAAGGCTAGGAAGTAAATTGTCTAGGAAAAACTGTTTAATTTGATCAATGTAGGGTGTGATATGGGTTAGGAAGAAATTTAACACTTGTTGAACTATTGTACTGTTGGGATCAATTGAAGGAGATGGCTGTGACGTAGTCGTTGGTACATTTTTGACTGCATTTGCGTAGCTGATGGTATTGGTGATTGTGCGGTGAGCTGGATGTTGTTCTGTTTGTTCTCTATTTTGACCTCGGGAAAATTGGCGCGGATTCTGTTCTTTTGATCTAAAATTGTTTGTGTAGTATGAACAGCCCCTGTAATTAGCTGGGTGTGCTTCTTTACAATTTACGCACTTTGGAGGGTCATTTGGATTTTTAGGACAATCTTTATAATAGTGGTTTCCTAGACACTTGACGCATCTATATTCCATCTGACAGTAATTTTTGGTATGACCAAACCTCTGGCATCTGAAACATTGAGGTGTGCTTTGACCATTCTTACGTGGTTCTACTCTAACTATTGCATAGCACAGTTTATCTAAATTAAATATTTCCTTGGCTTTGTCGTTATTTGTTAAATCAACTGCTATTACGGGCGTTGGTCTATGGGTTTTATTATTTATTATTCTTGTAACTTTAATTATGGGAAATTGAAGGTTTGAAAGTTCTTTCTTTACTTCTTCTTCGTCCAATGAAATAGGTGTATTTTTAATCACAATGGAAAGGGGCCTCGTGGTTGGATCTTGATAAGTAAAGAAATGAATTTTATTATCTGTATAGTATTTGGTTACAGTTCTATAGTCTTCGATTTCACTTAAGTTAATTCTTGTACGATCGCCGTGCGAAGCGGTTTTAAATTCTTTTTTTGTTAATATTTTCAGGTCTTTGACAATTTCATTATAATTAAGTGCGGTCAGGAAAATAGGTGGAATTTTTATATTGGGTTTTTCTGGCGGATTTTCTGATAGATTTTGGTTAGAGGAGGTTGAGGGTGTTGCATCGCTTACCTGACTTTCGTTTTGTAGAGAGAAATATTTGTTTTTTGGTAAAAGTTCTTCGGTGCAAAAGTAACGTTTTTGTGTTTCATTATATGATGGTGACAGATGGTCTGCACTGCGTTTATTTATATCGCCGTGCATTTTCACACAGTGTAATTTTTTTTTTTAAAAAACTTAAATTTATTCAATTTGTTACACGACAGGTTGGATGGCTCGTGTCGCTTAGACAAGTTGAAACTTTGATTTCTTGCACTGATAACTGAGCGCACTAGTACGTCTTTATTATTTCACTGCTAGAACTCGACTCAAAATCCCTTTTTATACAATCTCTTTTGCAGGCAATAATTCGTCAGTTGCCTCCATTGCAACTGAGGCAATATCTGGTGGTGTCCCGATAAATGTCTCGTTGCACTCATCACTGTTTATTTCCATTTTTAAATTCTTAACAGTGTTATTTGAATATATTTTAACAAATCTTCACAATATATATTAAATTTAAAACACTCATTCAATATTGGCACATTCAAAGTGACATAAGCAAATTCTATTTTTTATAATATAAACAAGCTGTCTCCGTAGCAACATAACAATAATCTAGGTTTATTGATTTCTGTTTGAAAATTATATGAAATCAAATTTCAAATTGATTAAATAAATTGTAACGGATAGTCGTGAGAAAAGTTTTGTATGTACCGCGGGAGTAAAATGCATTAATCCCTCAAATGGAAATACCCTCGACTCCCTTCGGTCGTCTCGAGCATTACATACATTGTCGAGATTAAATCATCACTTTAATAGATACATAAATAACTATTATATGATTCCTATGTTTCGCGCCTTCATTCCTGCTGGCCCAGTCCACCATTTTTTGCAGCATAAAACTTAAAAACGGTTAAAGAAAAAGACCTGAAGGTAAAATTTATGGATTCCTCGTAGTTTATTTAGTCTAGAAAAAATGTGAGGCCTTATTCGTTTTGCGTATTTTAAAATTATGACAAATTTTAATATGGCGTGATTTATAGAAATATTTATCTTCGCATGGATATATCTCAAAAACGAAATGCGATAAAGGTCTGCGGTTGAAATTTTTGAAATCTTGAGGTCCTAATTGACTTTGAACCATATTTTGAAACAGAACATTTTTTGAAAATCTTTTTTTTTATTTTTTGAATATTTTGATAAATCCTAACTAAAAAATCGTTAGGGATAGAAATCTGCGGTTTGAATTTTTAAAATTCTCCTACTTTGTTTAGTTTAAAAAAAATTTGGGCTTTAATAAACAAATTATTAACTAAGGGCAGGAATCCAAAACAAACAAAATTTAGTCTATTTTAAGATTAAAAAACTGGCCCAAATCGGCTCTAACACAAATACTAGGAAATCATTATTTTTTTAAATATTTTTTTCATAATCCTCACAGCAAAATTAGCTTTAAACTATATTTAGGATAAATCGGAGTCAAAAAAATTTTGATCAAAATTTCAAAATTTTAGGATAAAAATTTTTGTCTCCGATATTATCGAAAATTGGTATAAGTATGTATTTTTTGTTATAGACAAACAAAATTGGTTCCATTTTGAAGTTTGGGCAAAAGATTTGGAAATATAGGCAAAAACTATATTTTGGCTAAAATCGGAGTCGAAAAATTTTTCAAAAACAATGTTTCAAAATTTTAGGGAAATAAATTTTGTTGAACAATTGATTACTTTTAGCCTTAGATCACAAATAAATGATCAATTTCGAGTTACGGTCTAAAATTATACATTTGCGGCAAACAAAATAAAAAAAAGAAGACAATCCACAAAAAGGCTTAAAGCCGATGGAATGTGACCCTTACTTAACAGAAAAAATGAATATGAGAAAAGAAACTATTCCTCTCTGTTTGATTTAGGTTTTAATAAGATATATTTGGGAGCTATGGAGTGAGCTGCCTATAAACGAATTATATCAGTTATTATTTACTTAACATCAAAAATATATGCAAAAAGTAGTTAAGAATAAAGAAACGATTGTATTGTGTTCTACTTAAAATTGAAATATCTCACTTATCATTTACGTTACAGCAAAATATATATTAACAGCAAAGTCTATATTATCCTTTTTGGTTTCATAAGATGGGTGGTGTCGCATTTTAATATAATCTATAATGAAGTAATACGTGTGACATAACATCCATTAATGATAAATATATCAGAGCAAAAGCTTGTAAATTTTATCACCAAATAGAATTTAGTAATTTCTAAGAAATACATTAAAGTATAATTGTTAGTTTTTTGCAGTTTGATTTATTGTATCAAAATGGAAAACTGTTGCAAAACACGGAAATTTTGTGTCTATTATGTAATTTAGCAAGTTCGATAAATATTACAAAATTTTAATATGGCCTTGACAGAGACTTTTTAATTTTATGCATATGCAATTTTAATATCTGCAAATTATAAATTTTCATTATCATTTGCCAGTCGAATTCGTCCACTGCTAAACAGAGGCTTCCCTGTTACTGTCAGTGCTGCCAACTCTTTACAATACTTCCCATTAGCTCAAAATCACTATTTTTACTTTTTTAAATTACTTTTGTTTTGTGCGAACCGTACCTTTTATAAGAATGAAATGTCACAATTAGCTGTTAAATTTAAGGTATAATATTAATATACCTCAATTTTTGTACTTACTTCCCTCACATAATGAGTTCATAATCCGCTAGCGGTTTCGGATATGAACTCTCCATTTTCGCTGACTGGTTGCATCGATTCTTAGAATGAACTTAAGGATTGATGAATTAAATTCTACATTTTAAATAACCTACTTGTGGGAGTATTTCTAGGATCTGTCGAAACGTCAAGGTTGGCTAAATGAATTTAAGTATTTTCATTGTACTTACTTTGAAAGGCCCTCCACATAATGGATTCCAAGACTTGTGAGCGGTATCAAGTCCGAAACCCTAAAGGTCCGCCGGTCGGTTGCTTAGATTCTTTATGATAGGAATAAGGGTGTTTGAATTAAAGTCTGCATTTTACTTAATGCACGTTTAATGTTTAGTTAAAGACTAAAAATAATATTAATTACACTAGAACTTACAATTTAGTGCTGGCTACAAAATCCCATGAGAGGCATTCAATCACTAAACCTCACAATCACCGTTATCCTCACAAACCGTTAAACACCTCACAATACTCACAGTGTTTAACCCGTTAACGAGGTTAATAATTTGATCTCTGAACCCCATTTTTTTGTCGTTTTAAAAATAATCAGCTCTCCAATTAAAAACAAAAACCTTTTAACTTATCTTGAAGACTTCTATTTTAACCCCCAATAATGCATAACCCCAAATAATTAATTTTGACTCTAATTACCTACGAAGTCCATATCACTGAAAATATATGGTCTCATATCAGCGTCTGTGTAAACATTTGCCCATGTTATTTGAAATAAACAATAACAATCTTTTAAACAAATCATATGATATATGACCGTAATTCTCTACCCTTGTCTTTCAACACTTAACTAGAAAATATATATATGATAACTCAACTAATCTCTGAGGATGTTTATCTTAAAATAGATTAGTTATATATTTAAATAATTTTTAATATTTTTAACTAATTGAATAATGAAATTTTATTTCTGAAATTACCGCTCCCACATACCAAACTTGGGATAATTCTCAGAAATAGGTAAATACTTCGGAGATACACCCTTCCGAAGACAAAACTGCCGACTTATAGATTAGATTTAATCAGTGTATCTATTATGTTTTGAATAGAGATGGATCGTTCATGAACGAACCGGCTCACTGAGCCGGCTCAGTACAGTGACTGAAGTGATACGGTTCACCAAATTGAAATGAGCCGGATCAAGGCTCACTGCATAGTTTCAAGGATACGATTGATCGGGCGATTGTGAGCAGTGACCGAACTGAGCCGGATCTTGATCGATGTCATGTTGAACTTCGCGAGAACTCGGCTTGTAATGTATTGTCATAAAGTATATTTTGTCATCAATTTGTAGGGCAGTCTATTTGAAACTTAGTCTGTACTTTCTTATAACCATACTACATAAAAATATTAAAAATATTGCCCAAATCCCACATATCCGATTTATAAGGGCAATAATCATCGCCATAAACTTAACACATCTGGTTTAAAAAACAGTAGCTATATAAAGTGAATTGTTTGTTTACTATTAACCCTCCAAAAATGTTAGATAATTCACTTCTATAGATTTTTATTTATTTAACTTCATTATTTCTTTATAACAAGATAATGAGGAAAACAGAGAGAGAAAGAGAGAGAAAGAGAAAGAGAGAAGAATTTGTCAATAAATCATTATTTACGTCTTGAATTCATACTAAGAATATTAACAAGAATAAAGGAAATAAAGCGGCAAATATTCAGAGGTTTTTATCGCATTTATTCCACTTGACCAAACAATTCCGATTTCCGCTGTCTGTTATTGTAATGCAGGAGCCGGCTGAGCGACGTTCTACCTACATTGCAAACCAACCACCGTGTTGAACGGTGGAAGAACTAACAACTGACCGACCTGTTTCTCGGAGACGTTTACTTAGCCAGATCATGGAGCCAGATCAATGAGCCGGCTCTCCAAGCTGAACGACCTCCACTGATCCGGTTCGGCAAACTGAGCCGAAATTTCCATCTTTAGTTTTGAAAGGTCTATTTAATGATGCAAGAATAAACTTGCTATGTTTATTTATGCAGTTATTATAAATTAACAACACTGCTTATTTCTCCAAACCATAGCTAATATTCGATAATTCTCTTAATATCCTTAATGTCCATCTGGTAGATGGTCTACCTCTATGCCTAGTGGAGTATTTTTGTAGAGAATTTTTTGTCCACAAAAGTCAATATTGCCACCTTTAAAGTTTTTACTGGTTTTATTATGCCACATACGCCTGTTTGCATTATTATATTTTCATATCTTACGTTGATATGTAAATTCGCAAGCTGGTATTGTGTAATATTTTCGAGTGAGTGCTCGACGCATCGCTAGACTGGTTTTGCGAGCGGATATTTATAATATGATCCCATTTCGTACGTGCAGATAGACATGTATTACAAATGAGACTTAATTACCTTATTGTCAAAGAAAAAGTGCACTACTTTTTTCTGCTTTAAATGAAAAGTGCATTTTATTGTTGTAAAATATTGTAAAATTCATTTGAAATTTAACAAGAGTACTCTTTCTTCATTTCAGGGAATCTAGAACACATATCTACAAATATATAAAAGCCAATGTCTGTCTGTAAATTGGAACCATTACAGCCACATTCTTAATTGCAAATTGTTTAGTTTTTTGACAGATGAAAATGAAAAACAATAATAGATAAAATTAGAACAACTTATTAAACTATTTAGAAATGGCAGACAGACTTATTCCTATGTTATTTGCCATCAAAAATGCGATTGAAATTTAAATATTTTTTATTTTTAATATTAATATCTGATCAATAATGAAAACTACTTCTTCTGTTTTAAGTCGAATAGAATTATGTTTAAAAAATAATGGAAATCAAATGGAACATTATTTATAAGGAGTAGTTAACAATTATTAATTTTCTAATTTTAATTTATCACTCTTGTTTTTCCATACCTTACTGCACATTAATATTAAAAATCATTTAAATTTCAATCGCATTTTTTTCAATATTTTTATTATGTAAGGATATTAAATTAATACATGGTTGAATTTAGGAAAAAATACGCTATTGAATAAGTGTAAAAATATGAATAATTCCATTTGAAAAATTATAACTTTGTACTCTAACTAGAGAACCACTGGTTTAAAAAAGTATTTTCTTCTTTAAGCAGATGCTCCGCTTGGTCTCCTACAACTTTGTTCTATAGTATTTTTTTGTAACTATAATAATAAAGCTAATATTGGTGGTAGTTGTTTTCGCTGTTACACCCTGTATATGTGACGATAAAAAAAATTAATTCGACTGTGTATAATAAATTATTCACTTGGAATGATATGAAAGCTTAATAAATATTTATATTTTTGTAAAAATTATTTTCTTATTTTGGGTATATTAATTATTAGTTATAAATTATTTAATTTACATATGTTTAAACATTTTGCTTAAATTTTGTTTGTGCACACAGTTCCGTATACATTTTATTAGACAAAAAATTAGAAAGAAATTTTGTACAAAAATAAATGTGCGTGTATTCTTATTTATTCTAATAGAAAGTTTTAAATATGTATATATATTTTTCTTTTCAAAATTTCCTGACAAATAAATTCTTTATCTAAAATGTGTAAGTTGATCTCCATTAATGCAATATTTACAAACTATAAAATGTGAATATAACAAACTTTTCCTAAATATGGAAATTTTTTGTATTAATAAATATTATAAACAAAAAGTTTTTCGTTTTCACTTTCGTTTTTCAGTTTTTACTAAAAAATCTACCATATGTCAAAAATACGAGCTAGGCGCCAAAAGTTTCTGGCTTAACTATGTTCCAAGGGTGATAAAAATAAAAAGACTTTGTCATTTTAAAATATAATCTCCTTGTACCTCAAGACACTTCCTATATCTCTGAATTAACATTTCAATTTCTTTATAACAATAAGCCGTACGAAATACTGGCACACCAGCTAATTCGATATAAAAATCAACTAGAATTTTGTTTCTGCTTTATTGTTGATTCGGGGTAAATAAATATGTAGGTAACTTTCATTACATAATTTAACTATAATTGAGTAAGATTTTATTAAACTGTATTTCAGTTTCAGTACAGTATAACGAGGCAATTGTGAAATACTAGATATATTTAAAAGTTAATTTCTAAATACTTATGTATCTATTTAATATGTGTAGGTTTTAATTGCCAACGATTTGTACATGTAAATTTGGAAATTTACGGAATAATTAATATTGTAATAATCAACAAAATATTTATTTTATAGAGATAAAAAAAAATATAGCTAAATGGTTCTTAAATGAAGTAGCAGTTGCGGAACCATTTCCAAAGTACATTAAAACCGCACACTAATTTGTTATACAGAACGCTCCATGGTTTTCCAATGCACATATAAGTTAAATGGTTTTAAAACCAAAAAAAAATATAACCGATTACAACTTAATTAACTAAATGGGCTTTAAATTATAATATTAAAAATATAATTAAGAATCAAGTAGAAATAGTATGCTAAAAGGATTGACACTACAATAAAATGCTTACTTCTTTTCTTGTTTTATTTAAATTATGAAATGCTTAATATCCATGTGCCATATGTCAAATCTTGTGTCATATTGCAAAGATCTCAAGTGCCTTTATGTCATAATCATGCCATAATAATTTAAAAAATTAATGGAAATTGAACATTTAAAATTCACGCATGACGCACTGATGGAAGTTACGGACATAAACGGATACTGTTGCTTTTATTATGGGCTATACTAAATTATATCTGTATGAATTGAAATTTTCCTTATGCATGAGCAATGCGTCTATTTTATGAACCTATTACAAACGAGGCTTTACATACCTGAATCAAAAACGCAATCCAAACAGTTGACTAAATGGGTTGAAACGCTTCCGAAAATGACGAAATTGGATACTTGATGGTGCCAGTTTTTTGGGATGCGAAAGGAATTCTGCTGATCGATAACTGGACAAGGGAAAAACCTATTGGCAAATAAAACGGATAGCCAGGTCAATTGAAAAAGTTTGAAGATAAACAACTGCAAGCAATATTGGAAGAAAACCCTGCTCAAAAACTCTAAGAATTGGTTCAACAATCCAAAGTCGATAAATTAACCATTTCACCACGTTTACAAGCCATGGGAAAGATCCAGAAAGAAAGGAGATTTTTGCCACATGAATGGACCATCGATAATCGTTTAAACATCTCGATTTGCTTGCAAGGCATAAAAAGAAGAGTTTCTTGTGGCGTATCGTGACCGGCGATGCAAAATTGATCTATTTCGAAAACCCGAAACGTAAGAAATCATGGGTCCTGGTCAACCGTCAACGTCGACACCAAATCGAAACAACCACGGCCACAAAGCAATGCTCTGTAATTGGTGGGATATGGTGGGATTATGAGCTGTTGAAACCAAAGGAAACAAACACCACCGAACGTTGGACAACAATTGGAGCATTTGAATGATAATTTGATGCGAAAACAACATTGCATAAAATCGCCGGAAAGTGATTATTTTCCATGACAAGGCTCGGCCCTATGTTGCTATAGCCGTAAAATAAACACTCATGGAGCTCGAATGGAAAGTTTTCCCACACCCAGTGTATTGTCCGGACCTGGCCCCAACCGATTACCATCTGTTCCGATCGATGTAATACGCTTTGTTAGTTAGTTAGTTAGTTAAAATTGTTGGCGTACAGCAACAAAGGCTATTTGCGCCTAACGCAGCCCATTTAAATGACTACACTACATATTAAAAACAATAAATTAAACAATCAATAAATAGATAAAACCAATAAAATTACGCGCAACACACTTTGAAAGATACACCATAAACGATTACGAAAGATTACCATAACTACAGAGAGGTCGTAAATTGGGTAGCTGAATGGATTGGCTCAAAAACAGACCATTCTTTCGCCGCGAGATTCGACTCCAGAAAAGTGGGGAAAAGTCATAGCTCCCGAGAGCAAATACTTTGATTAATGGATTCACGCATTTTGTTATTGAAATAAATACTCAAAAACTCAAGAAAACAGCGACTTGAATGCAACCTCCTAATATATTGCTTATATTTTTCCCCAAAAATAATTAATAATTAATTTAAGAGTATTAATTACTATACTTCTAACAATTCGGGGAATAACAGCAAATACAAGAAAACTTGGACGACGCAAATACCCGAGTACCTCAAAATCCAAAGTAATGGATTAAAAAATTTAAGTGAAGTGTGAATTTTCACACAGTTCAGGGTTTTGCGGGTATTTAATAGGTGTAAGAAGTCAACATAATACTGGATGTCTAGGTATATTTGTCACATCAAAATGAACAGTTTTTTTGATAATCACTTTTATTCGTTATTTGAGAACTAAGAGCGTGTAAAAAATTTGCCATATATTCCAGCCTTTTTTTTCTGCATTTGCATCGTTCAAGTCTTCATTAGATTAATAAGAAATATTTTACAGTGTGGAGTGTAGTATGGTGTGGTGTGAGTAACTCAGTTCGCAACTATTAAAAAAATATATTATTTTTTATTCCAAAAAAATACACGAACTATCTTAGCTATAAATACAAAAAATCCATAACATTATTAGCCATGATTTGAGCATGAATTAAAAAAATAATTAAATTTTTCAAAAACACAAAAACTGCCATATTGTCCAAAAACATAATCTGATAAAAAATTCCTTTCGTACGGTGTTGCCTCAGATCAATTTTTTTGTAAAAGGGTGCGGGACAAGAACTTTTGCACATTTTTGGCTAAATTCGTATTAAAAGAAACGAATTTCAAAAAACTATCCATCGTTCTGTAATCTATATCTTAAGAGCTTTCTTTTGAAACCACACAATAATTTTTTTTTAAATATTTTTTTTTAACGACACAAAAAATCGACATTTTTCGAAAAATTTATCTGATCAAAAATTCCTGTTGAACTATTTCGGTTCCCATTAATGTTCATTACGGAGATTTTTTTAGATTTTCAGACCAATCTCTTTAGGAGACAGAGTGGGGTACAAAAGTTTCTTTGACACATTTTTGGCAAAAATAAAAAAAAAAAAATATTTTTTAAAAATAAAAATGTGTTGTTGATCCACGCATTAAGAGGTTTCATTTGGTATGCCACTCAAAATTTTTAAAAAATATTATTTTTTTTATTAAATTCATATTTGTTTGTATTTATCCTACGCTGTATTTTTTAACTCTCTATAGTTTTCCTATATGTGGGAGTTGTACAAGTATGCCAAATTCCAACTTTTTATGTTCAGCCGTTTGGCTACAATTTCTACTGTACAGACAGACGTCTACAATAAAGACAGACGTCTACAGTACAGACAGACAGATAATGAGTGACGTTATAAGGGTTTTTTGGTGGTCATACCTACAAAACCCTAAAAAGAAGGTACTAGCTAGGTTGAGGTACGGAAATGAGGAAAGAGAAAATGAATACTGGAAAACGGATGAACAAGGAATGTGCAGGATCTGTGGAGAGGAAAGGGAGACCGTGGAGAATATAATGAAGAATTGTGGAGAAAAGAAATTTAAAGAAGAAACAAGAGAAGGCACGTTGTGTGAATCAGGGCAAGTATGGAAATGGACGAAGGACGTCTTCGAAGATTCAACAACAATTAGAATAATATATTATATAAAATATTTTATTGCCAGGCAATTAAGGTACAAATTTAAAAAATAAGATTACATGTTGGTTATACATATGCCTAATTGTATTTCTATGTATTCAAGTATAAATATTTCATTATTTTTTAACAATAGTGTTTAATACTATGTTACCACACACAATTAGTTACGCCGGGAAAAAGGGCAAACCCAGCACTTTGGTAATTAGAATAAGTATTTCAAATAAATTAATTTAAACTGTATGTAAATAATACGTACATTTTAACCGAAAGGTATAAATAAAATAACTAGCTATCTTATCTACTCCTAACATTTTGAATTAGACGTCTTCCTCTTCCGAGGATATGATTGTCACTGACCTTTATCAGAGCAGTGAGCGCTGTATTCAAATCACGTTACTGCCAAGTCATATCTATCGTTAAATCATTGTCAGATCGTTATTATATTACTATCAGTGTTACTTTAATAATCGCTCAGGCTTAGAATATTTATTTCTTGTAAATAACTTTTGTTTTGCTTAATAACAGTAAATTTGTTTTAAATAAAATCTTTAGTTCCGGTTGATTTGTCAGTTCAATAATATGATAATGCTATTGACATGGTGGTCTCCTACGCAACTGCGGTTACCACCTTTTATTATGACTTAATAACTTGGCCTTTATTGTTTTTCAACCTTATACCACTCATTTATTCACTTTTTATACATTCACTTTCATCTGTTCCACATTGGAACTTGTTCTACATATCATGTCGGAACAGGTTTTTAGTAAAAATAAATTAAAAATCATACATGTTGATTCTCGTTCCAATTAAGTAATGTGAATAAATTTGTGAAATTTGGAAACTGTATCTTGTTGTTGATCGTGATATTCGAAAGTTAAATTTTTTTACTTCTGGTTTACAAAATGATGGATTATATCGATTTAATGTTTATCCCAAATTTACAGTTATAAGCTATAAATTAACTTTTACATAATTTAAAAAAAAATAAATAAATAAACTGTAAGAGATTAAATCAAAACTGCTAATTTATCTTACTGACTTAAAGGTAAATTATACAACTTTTGAGAAAGTTTTTAGCAAGTATCTGAGTACCAAAATACGTAGGTGGGATGAAAAAAAAGTAGTACGAATGACAGTGAAAGATTTTTTTAACCTTATTTTAATTTTTATTTCTCTACATCAGAGGTACTCAAACTTTTTTATTCGCGTTCCACTTATGTGAATAACGGAACAGTCGCGTACCATTGACAGGTCTAGATCAAGGCTAAGTCACATTTTGACAATGTTGTTTAAAAAATAAATCGGTCGTACATACCTACAAACTAATTCACATTTCAAAGGGTTTCCAAATAACAGGTTACTACGCCTCCCTTTAAAAGCAAATAATCTTGGCGCCTCCCTCCTTTATTTTATAAAGTAATACAAAAACATTTTTAAATGGTAAAAAATATATTACTACAAGAAATACGCATAGCAGAAAATAATAAGGTTTTTAAGCTTCGTTAAACTTCGCTCACTAATCTTCAACGCGCCTCCCAGTTTGGAAATCGCTGGACAAAACAGAATTAATTCAACATTTTTTTATATTTTTTAATACACTTACCGAGTTTAGTGAGAAGGATGAAGCTGCAAGCTTGAAACAATGAGAGGTTGGGTTCCGTTGTACTTAAATTTAAGCGCAAATCGGAGTCGATAGTTAGTTTATTGCGAAATTTGTTTCTTATGGTCACCATGGAAGAAAATCCGACTTAGCAGAGATAGGTTGTTGAAAAGGGCATCAAAAACAATAATGCTTTTCTGGTCAATTCGGGATATTCGGCTTTACCCTTAAGCCAAAACTCATCAAGTTTTGATTCACTAAACTCAATTTTCAAACCTCCATCGCAAGATAGTTCTATCAACGACTCTTTATCGTTATTACTGATGGTTGGTGGAATATTTTCAATAACAAATAGATTCCCTATCCACAGCAATTAGGAATAGTCTTCTTGGAAATATTTTTTAAAAGCTTCAGAAAGCATTTGACAATGGAGTTTGATGTTATTAATGAACTCAAAATTAACTTTAATTTCGTGCTACAACACAAAACTTAACTCGTATAAATGGTTTATGGTCGTGTCTGCTTGCGTGCCATCACTAGATGCGTACCATAGTTTGGGAACCGCTGCTCTTCATAATCATCTCTTAATTCTATACGCCTTGTCCAGCGATGCTGGAGCATCTGTAAGTCCTCCTAAAAATGTTTTTTTTTTTTCAAAATAATCATTTATGGAGATCATGACCTCCTCATTCGACCGAAATCTTTCCAGCTAGATAGCTGTAGATTGCTGGGATTAGATATATACAGGTTGATGGACTTACCTAGTGGTAGACACATCATGTAGCAAAGTTCGCTTTGAGATGCTGTAGACTTCGTAATACACCAGGTCTGGAATGGAGAGTTTGGACACACAGCCACGATCGATTTAACAAGTTTACACCATATATTCGCGAAATATATTGACACACACGAACGTGAATGCATGCGTAAAATGCCACCTACAAAATCCTTATAACGTCACTCAATTGTGTCTGTCTGTCTGTACGGTAGAAATTGTAGCCAAATGGTTTAATATAAAAAGTTAAAATTTGACTTGCTAATAAAACTTTTTGACCCACATTTAGTAAAAATACAGGAGTTTAAAAAACACATTCCGAGATAAATATAAACAATTATGTATTTAATAAAAAATAAATAATTTTTAAAAATTTTGAGTGGCATACCAAATGAAACCTTTTAATGCATGGATCAACAAGCAAATTTTTATCTCTGAAAAATATTTTTTTATGGGATTTTTGCAAAACTTTGTCAAAAATCTTTTGTCCCCCACCCTATCTCTCAGAGGGGTTGATATAAAAATCTGCAAAAAACTCTATAATGAACATTGTTGGGAACCGAAATAGTTCAACAGGAATTTTTGATCAGGTTAGTTTTTTGAAAAATGTCGAATTTTTTGTCGTTGATAAAAAAAAATATTTATTTAAAAAATTATTGTATGCTATCCAAAGAAAGCCCTTAGAACGTAGATTAAGGAAGGAAAGGTAGTTTTTTAAATTCGTTTTTTTTAACACGAGTTTAGCCAAAAATGTGCTAAAAAGTTCTTGTCCCGCCCCCTTTTACCCAAAAAGGTTTAACTAAAAATTATAGCTAACATATATTGATCTGAGCCGGAGAAGTCCGAGAGGAATTTTTGATCCGATTGAGTTTTTGAAAAATATTTTTGTGCAGTTTTTGTGTTTTTGACAAAATTAATTATTTTTTTAATTCATGGCTAAATTATGATTAATAATGATATGGATTTTTTGTATTTATGGCTAAGATAGTGTGTGTCTTTTATGGAAATTAAAAATATAATTAAAAATATGTGACAGCTGACGACCGAGTTTTGAACACCACACTACACTAGTAATGAACAGTGATGGGCGCGTAAGTTACATGATGTAAGTTACCTCATTGTTGACGCGTAAACAATGATGTAAAGTAAACACAAAAACTCTTGTAAACAATGTAAACATTGTAAACAATGATTTAGACATGCGCACTTGTTTTGAATTACAGAACCTCATTTTCAATACATTTTTATAAATAATAAAATTTTAATGAAACGATTTTAAATGAAAAAGTATCATTATACAGGTGTTACATACAAATTAGTAAATATGAATATGAAAAATAAAAAACTTGTTTCTTTAAAAAATTCAATCTATTTTTTTAATAACAAAATACATTAAATTTCCCCTTTAAGAAAATCAGCCTATATTTTTTAATAACGAAAAGATTCATTGCAAATTTTGCATAACGCCCTATATTTTCTTTCATTTTCTTTAATTAAAACAAAACCTAGTTCTTCAGAACTATTCCTTCGGTTTCTTCCCACCATTTTTTAAATAAATTTATTGTTTTGAACTGAATATACTCGTTCATTAACCCTATATTATTCGTATTAAATAACTAAAACTAACCTCATTATTTGACAGTTTAAAAAGTTTACATTGTTTACATTGTTGACAAGTTTACCAATTGTTTACATAAGTTTACACGTAAAAGTAAACAATTAAAGTTTACATGTAAACGCCCATCACTGGTAATGAAATACTTATAAAACAAATAACACATTGTTAATAGTGGGAAACACGTTTCTGAAATTTAAAAAAAATAGAAACCTTTTATCAATATATTTCTTATTAATATAATGAAGACTTGAATATGAACCAAATGAAAATTTAAACTTCACATCATATTTTAAACAGGTATTTTTGTTTAAGTTATCTATTAGCTATATCAGATTTTTGAAACGATTAATTAATTTTTATATGGTTAGAAATTTTCATAATTATAGTTTAAATCATCATGCCACTTTAATAATATTACTAATATTCTCCGAATTTTACTCATAGAAATATGTCATAAGTTTTGACTAACCTGATAAATAATAATTTCAGATTTCATAAATTTAATATTAAGAACGCACCTCCAGCAACATTTTACATAACATGTCTGAACAAGAATTATAGACGTTTAGGTAACAGACGTAACTGTAAATTCCATCATTTACATTTGCACTGGGTTCGGTATAATTGTTACTTTTTAGGTCAATGATACAGGTTTGAACTTGCAATTAGAACGCTTCTCAGATTAAGTGATAAGAAAGTTTAAATCCATGATTGCGATAATTAAATAAATTGTACCTGTTATGTACACTTGGACAGTTTGGCTTATACAAGGTGTCTCAAAAGAAATTTTATATTTAGTGGATCGATTAAAAAAAAAGTAAGCCGTATATAGAAAAAATGTTTATTAATTATTAAAATACACTTTTTGGGGATTTATTTCTTAAAAATAATATCGTCTAAATGTAGACCCTCGCGTTCTCGGCACTCATTTAATCGAACAGTAAAATTACTTATGACGTCTCGGCAGGTGGACTCGGGGATGGCTGCCATTTCGTGACGGATATTTTCTTTCAAATGCGCCAGTGAAGTCGGTTTATTGGCGTAAACTTTAGATTTAAGATAACCCCATAGGAAAAAGTCCATAGGGGTTAAATCTGGACTGCGTGGAGGCCAATTTATGTCACCTCTCCGGGAGATCAATTTGCCTGAGAAAATTTCACGAACACGTGGCAGAGACATATTGGACGTGTGTGAAGTTGCTCCGTCCTGTTGGAACCATGTTCTTTGGTTATAGCCAGGAAAGTTTTGCAGTTCAGGTACCAAGAAGTTGTCTAACATCTCCACATAACGCTCTGAATTCACTGTAACTGCACGCCCCCTTTCGTCTTCAAAAAAGTAATGGCCCATAATTCCTCGCGCCGACATCGCAGCCCATACGGTCACTTTAGGCGAATGTAGGGGTTTCTGATGTTCTGTGTTTCTGGCGTTCTATGTTTCTGGCGTTTCGGATTCGTTGCACTCCAGTAGCGGCAGTTCTGCTTATTTACGTGGCCTTTAAGATGAAAATGAGCTTCATCCGAAAACAAAATATTGGTAAACGTTGAAAATCGCTCAATCACCTGATTTACGAAATTAAGCCTCTGACTGGCATCTTGGGGCTTTAATTCTTGCACCAATTGAATTTTGTAGGGGTGCAGCTTTAGGTCTTTGTGCATAATGCGATGTAATGATGATCTATGTACATTTAAAGCACTTGCGCGCTTCCGAATTGAAAGGTTCACGAACAGACTGATTAACATTCTCCACGTTTTCTACCGTTCTTGATGACCTAGGTCGCCCGGATTTTGATTTATCCAGCGTTGTACCAGTCTCTTCAAACTTTTCAACCCAATGTCGAATGAGAGGAATGCTTGGCGCATCATTTAAGTGGCGAAAACCTCAAATACTGCAGAATTTTCTACGCGCTACAGTCGCCGAATCACCGTTTTTGTAAAACTCTCGCACGCATAACGCGCGGTCTGCTCCCGAGAAACGCTCCATAGCGACTGAATTCCCAAGAGCCAGGCTACCGATTGACATAACCCCCGCGCCCCTCGGATACGTTGCGTTCACGCAGTAAGCTAAATAAATATAAAATTTCTTTTGAGACACCTTGTACAAGATCTCCACGAACCGGTATTTTGTAAATTACTCCCTCCGTCCGAAAATATGGTATTACATTACTTTAAAAAATGTGGAATTAACGAAAGTAATATTATCCTGAACCTTTTATGTTTTTATTTGTAAATAAGTCTAATAAACAAATGGCGCTCAAATAGTTTTGCATAGCGTCACCCCAGAATTGGTTTGTTCTATCTCCATTTTTTAGTTTTTTGAGTTAATGTTATTTTTGGGATTTTCAGAATTGTTTTGTTCTCTATCTATTCAAATATTTTACTTTTTGCAACTACATTCGATATTTTTGACTATATACTTTATTATATATCCAAAAACGATTACTATTCTAATATTGTTTTGTTTTAAAACTCTCATAATTTTATTTTATATCCAATTTTTCATTCAAGCGGTATCCTAAATTGACGTTTCAGCATGTTTACGCTATCCTAAAGTAAAACTGAAAATTATTCAATTGAAAGAGGATCACTTTTTTGATTACCAAATCATTTCAAAATCTTGTGATTTTTATAATTTACCGTATAAAAATAAAACATTTAATTTATAAAAAAAAGTTGTTTTTCTGTTAATTTTAATACTTCATTTTACAAAGAAAATATAACAGCATATCAATTAATTAGAAAAAGAACTAGAAAGGATATGCACAAAATGAATAACAATACCTTAGATGTTCTCAAACTAAACACAAAAATCTTACCTATTTGCCATCGGTAGATCAAGAATATTATATTAAAATAGTTTTGTCATTTTACTGAATATATTTTTTGTTCTAGTTTCTAATTAATTAATTAATTAAATTAATAAAAGTACTATGTATATTTGGTTTTCATAATTTAAAAAATATTAGTTCCTGTATAGTTAAAATATAATTTACAATCCAATATACAATAATTATATATAATATATAAATTAATAAAACATGTTTTTATTCTGATATTGATTTTTTTTTTGCTTTGTCAATTGTTCTATCTCCAAATTAAAATTTCTTAATTTAGTACCTTACATAAATTATTACTGGGGTGACGATATGTCAAAAGTAATGCGCAGGAAAAACAAACGCGTAGTTTAGCCAAATAGTCCAGATTTTAATATATTGGATCTTGGCTTTTTCAATTCTGTACAATCCTTACAACATCACTTCCAACACAGCTTCACCGAGTACAATCGACAAACTGAATGAATGCGTACAAAATGCAAACCCTTGATAATGTTCTTGAAACATTGCAAAACTAGCGAAGCCAACCATGTTAAAAAAGCAGGGAATTCCTATAATATTCCGCACATTAATAAGGCAAAACTTCATCGTAAGGGACGATTACAAACAACATTATCATGTTCCATACAAGCTGTGGAGACAGCCACGTCCTTGTTAAATTAAAACTATTTGTATTATTATAATAAAATCATTCTAATTAACTAAAATTGTAAATGTATATAATATTTTCGGACAAGAAAAAAATCAAAATGTATACCATATTTTCGGACGGGAGTATAATTTTTACGTTCCATTTACAAGGTAAAGGAAATTTCAAACTGTTCAAATGAGTTGCAAGAATTTAAAATTTTGTTTGCAAGAAGAAAATATTTAGGTAACGTAATTCCAGCTAATCTTCTATTGTCTTATTTTAATGGACACATTAAAGAAGGACTCATTACTCATAGTTTGCTTCCTTAATGTCCCATATTATCACAGTCCATTTGCTTAATATCTATGAGACATCATGTCTTCTTCATAAATTACCAATAAATGATACTAATGTTTAAAATCTTTGTAAATAGCAATTGCATAACATTGTAAGTAGAAAAGTTGGTGAAAGTTATGGACAACGTGCATGATGGCACTCGTCCATACTTCAATATCTATAGGAGTTCTTTGAGCCTTAAGAAAGTTATTAATACAGGTTAGATTTGCTTGAGGTATTTACGGTAACTACCGGTGTGTGATTATTTTTTTTATAAACAGACGATCTTTTATAGATCAATGATAAAAGCCTTTTCATGCTAAAAATTTACTACAATCGATACTTATTTTTTGAGATTGCTCATTTGTAATTCTTTGTAAAGCAGATAGATCAGCGGTGAGCAAACCGCGGGCCACATGGGACCTTCTATGAATTATTAAATTAGTAAAAACTTATCTTTACTGTGGCCAATAAAAAAGCATTCCACGCAACGTACTGAAGTGACTTAATATTAATAATCAAGTAATATTAATCAACTATAGTTCATTTCGGTGAAACAGTTCATCTATTTATGAGTATTAGATTATAGCAACTCGACGGTACTACTTTGTAATAGCTAGAGCGATTATTATTATTAGAGGAGAAGGTCGTAATATGCCCCCTCCCCTTTGTTTTTTCTCGATAATTTTTTAAGTTTTTGAAGAAATGATCTTAGAATTGGCATCCATCTAGCCCAAAGACTTTATACAATATTCAAAATTGCATTGTTTCTAAAAATAATAATAAAAGTGGTTCAAAGCCAACTATGAAAATTTGTTAAATGTTCGAATCAGGATTGAGTGTATGAAATATGGCCCCCTATTAAAAACTGGGTAGTTCAAAATAAATTTTATTTTTGTTTAAGATACAAACTCAAAGTAACAGTTTAACAATTGATTACTGACAAAAATCACATTCATATAATTTTTTTTTTTACCGGAGTCCACATATTGCCCATTATGCACCGAACCCAAAGCCCCTTCGATCCTGTAAAAAACAACCGTCACAAAACATGCAAGCAGCATCTTTATCATCCGGACTTTGTTACCCTACTTCATCAACGTCCATGTCAGTTGGACAAAATTGTTGAATATGCCCTGACCCATATTTAGACCTCGCGGGGAGTCCATATTTCCAACATTGCACATGGAAATCTAAATTAAAGTTTGAATTTTTTTGAGATTAAGTGAGGCAGTAGGTCCTAGTAACCCAATATACCTCGATCACAATACAACAGCTTCAAGTATAAATCACAAGCAGATCGAATAAAAATCTTATCCATTCTTATAACAACAACTTACCTTAATAAAAGAATCAAAATTAAGTATACACATTTACTGTAATTCGAAAAGTAGGTGTGTTTTAAGCTATTGCCGAAAGATGGTGTTAGCTATATTAGTAGATTTTCTTTGGGAGCCATATTAAATGCAGGTCCTAATATGTCCCATATTAGGTCCTAATTAGAATTCTTCTCTATTATTTCTTTTTTTTTTTTAGTGCGACCCTTTTGGTCACACTATTTTCGCATATTGGCCCTCTTCAAAAAAAGTTTGCCAACCGCTGAGAAAGATGGTGCCAGGGCTTGAAATTTCATATTTCATCATGCTTAAATATGAAATTTCTTAAAAATCCTTTCAACCAAATTTACTTTACGTGCCCATAGAGCGACCCATACCCTTTATCTACTAAACGTCGGTCAAGTAAATCCTCCCCGAGTATAATCATTATTTTTGTTTAATTGGAGGACAAGTCTGTTATCAGCAGCAGTAATTCCAGCTTCAATAACGTATATTAAAGTTGTTGCGGTTTAAAAGCTCGTAGTTGAATCTGTGTTTCGCGCTGTCGGTTCACCGCCCGCGGTATTAAACTGGCAAAACCCGCGAGACATCCTGCCGGTAGGACAGCGTGCTAGGGGTTTCCGGTCGTCCTTTGCACGTACCGACTTGAATTCCTATAAATTCCAATTTTAAACTGTATTTTCTTGTACAAACGAGTTAAGAGATTGTTCAATTTTGTTGGTAATAAGAAAATATTTAACTTAAGATAATTCCAGCTAATTTTCTATTGTCTTATTTTAATAGTCCTGCCAGTGGGATGGTATTCCGACATCTTCCGGGTCATTCGTCGCACGTTCCGACTTGAAATCCTACCGCGGTCTTCCTCCGGAAGAATTTTTTTAGAGAATGCATTAAAATAATACTCCCTCCGTCCTAAAATATTTTATAAATTTTGAATTTTTTCTTGTCCGAAAATATGATATACATTTACAATTTTAATTAATTAGAATGATTTTATTTATGAAATAGTAACAAATATCTAGTAAAACAAAGAATAATACAAAAAGTTTTAATTTAACAAGAACGTGGCTGTCTCCACAGCTTGTATGGAACATGATAATGTTGTTTGTAATCGTCCCTTACGATGAAGTTTTGCCTTATTCATGTGCGGAATCTTATAGAAATTCCCTCCTTTTACTAACATGGTTGCTTCTAGACAAGTTTGCAATGTTGGAAAAACATTATCAAGGGTTTGTATGTTTAATGCATTAAATGCATTTTGTACACATTCAATCAGTTCGTCGATTGGATCGGTGAAGCTGTATGTTATAAGGATTGTATAGAAATGAAAAAGCCAAGATCCAATACATCAAAATCTGGACTATTTGGCGGTTGGGATTTAAGTCGATTTTTCCTGGCAATTCAACACAATTTTGATCAAAATTAGCCATTTTGTTAAAACAGTGGTCAATTTAATTTGTCTAAAAAACACGTTTTTTTTTTCCTGCGAATTACTTTTGACATATGCAAAACTATTTGCGTGGCATTTGTTTATTAGTTGCCTAGCAACCAATTATTTAGAAATAAAAACAAAAAAGATCTAGATAATATTACTTTCGTTAATCCCACATTGTTTTTAATAATGTACACCATATTTTCGAACGGAGGGAGCAACATTTTTAGCTTATTTTTGTTTATACTCGCAGTAAAATCCACGAGTAATTGCAATACCAAGATATCTGAAGGGCAAAAGAGGAAAATCAAGGGGTAGTCAGGAGGATAGCGAGGTTAGATGCGGCAACGAAAAACGAACAACAGGTACTGGGCAAAGCCAGAAGACAGGCTCTGTAGAATGTGCAAGGAAGAAGAGGAAACGATAGAGCATTTAGGGAAGAGGTGCAGAGAGTTGGCAGTCTGGGGAGAAGAGATAAAGGAACTGATGAGTGAGGAAGGCAAGAGAGAAAGATGGGCGAGAGAACTGGATGTAAGAAGGAAGGAAATCGGAGAAGTAAGTCGGAATAAGAACAGGAAGAAAGAGAGGGACACTGGAAGAAGAACAAAGAAATGAAGTTAAAAATATTGTAGTAATATTGATATTGCAATGTTATTTTATTTTTATTACTTTGTAGTTAATGCCATCAACGCCACAAGGAAGAGTAAAGAATATATATATGTATGTATGTAAATCGTAGTAATCTCTTTGTTCTGTTTACTAAAAACAGTTGTTCAGAACAATCAAACCCTATTGTCCCATCTTTATATATATATACTATGCATTAAAGTATGGAACTATTATAAACAAAACTTTAGTCAAAGCATACATTTGAATATAATATTCAAGAAAACTAAAATTGTTAGCAATGCGTAATTAAAAACGCAAGTTACATTTACCAGCAATTAATTATAATTTATATTATAACTTTATATGAAAAACAATCAGACTTTGCACGTTTCTATGCAAATTGTTGGTTTTTATAAAAATTTATTTATCATATCACAGTATCAAAGATCTAAATTTAATTATCTCTGCTTTTGAATCATTACTCAGCAACATTTTAAAATGTATTTTATTTTCTAAATTACGCCCGGAATATATGCAACACAAATAGCAGCTGTGCTATGTAGTTTGTATAACTTTAATTTTTTCTCACCGTTTCGATATGTATGGATTCTGTGATTTATTTTGTACAGAAGTCATTTCGGAAGAAGTGATGAAGGTTTAGGAATGGCGAATTGATTTTAATAATTTAATTTTGTGTTCCCATTTTTTTACACCTTTGTGCAGTGCACAACTTGTGGCTGTCCTCGTAGACAAATTTCAATAGAACTTTTTTACCATGTTCGTCACTGAAATTTGAACACAGGTATGTGAGTCATTCAAAAAATTGGGCGAAAGTAAGGCAATTATTTTTGGACCTTTTTTAGTATATTAATTAAATATATAAAAATAAATTGTATACGATAATGTATATAATTTCACAAGAGACATATATTGTGCATTAAAAATACAGCATTCCATTTTTAACTATTGAGATGAGGAAGAAAGGGATGAGAATGAAAAAAAAAAAAAAAAAGACGATCGAGAACTTTAAAGTTTGTTAGTTAATTGTTTGACTCTTTGCGAGGTAGTATATGTATAAGATCTCTTTCGTGTCCCAAAAAATGAATATAATTATCTTTTCGGCTAATGGGACCATTTTTACCTTCTTTGAAGTCAGGAAACCGCGATAAAACCTGTTCCTTGGTCTCTGACGTATAATAATGGACCCACATCTCATCACAGTCTCACTGAAAGAATGATAACAGTGATGGTTTGGCCACCGCAGTTTCCTGATCTGAACCCCATTGAACTATTATAGGATGAATTGGACAGAATGGCGAGAAAAGTGTGCCCCACTTCTAAACAATATTTGTGGAAGATTTTGCAAGAAAAGTGGTGTAAAATTTCAAACGACACTTTAATTAAATTGCTATATAGGCCTAAACTCTGTGAAGCAGTTATCAAAAATAAACATGGACACATAGTTGAATCGAAAACTTAATAATTATAACAATTTTTTTGTCATTATTTTGTAATTATAATTTACATCCATCCTACTTTAAATAATATTCCAATAGTTTAATTATATATTTTCTAATCTAATAAATATTTTTTTGGGTGGGCAAATACTTTTGAGCGGTAGTGTATTTAATATAAAAATAATTCGTACATTTAATTATTTACTTTTACTCTATTAACATTACAATTTCATAATTTTAATAGAAAATTCTACAAAAACATCAGTCCATACCTGTAAACAAACATGAATCACTAATTTAAATTTTTTGTACTAATTATTTACAGATTTAAAGATTTACAGAAAGTATGCATTTGGAAATATACTGACCAAAATAAATATTAGAAGGCCTTAATCTCATCCATTTAATTATTATAACAAATATAATAATAAACATAGATAAAAAAGGAAGGTAAAATAGGAGTACAATAGTAAAAACGTACCTTGTTTGTCGCCTTCATTTAAATAATATTAATCTTGGTCAGGTTAAACTTTAGTTATAGACAGAAAGTAAATCCATACAAGTAAATTATATAGCAAAATATCACACATAAAAAACGGAATGTTGAATAAATTTTAAATTTTTTGGTACATTTCTAAAATTTGTATGAGGACCCATAAAAAAAGTTGTGTGCTAGCCATTAAGTCCGCAATTCCTTTTTTAAACTAAACTAGGTGCCAAGATTCCAAAAATTTAAACCGCAGGTCTCTATCTCATACCGTATTTGAGATATGAATTATGTATACGAATATAAAAATGAGTTGACAATATGCAAAGAGGTTTTTTTGAATTTACTCAAAAATGTGAGCCCATAGCTCGGAACAGACCACATTTTGAGATCTACGGTCCAAATTACATAATGGTACCAATATTCAGCTAATTCGGAGACAATAAAATTTTGGTCAAACAGCGATTTTTTTGATTTTTTGCCATTTTCAAGGGTTTTGTTCAGGCCCCTGTACAAACCCCATTTTTTCTAGACTAAAGACGATATGATTATTCCATATTTTATATTTGCAGATCCTTATCTCTAATCCTAACTGAGTAGAAGTTGATGATGTAAAAAGGGCTCTAAGTGACACCCAAGCTCAAGCCTTACTGTGGTTCTCCCCATTGAGCTTAAACTTGGAAAAACAAAAACAGTCGTTTTCAGTTTAAACAGGCACATAAATAATAACGAATTCCACGCTGATGACTCTGTAAGGTTTCTTGGATTTCACTTGTATGCTGGATTAACATGGAAGAAACATACAAATCAGGTGTCCAGTAAATAGACTTAGACTTCATACATGATTAAAAGATTGACGAATACTTTGTCTGCGGAGATTGTTAGATTGGCCTATGTTTCATATTTTCAATCAACAGTAACATTCGGCTTTGAATTATGGGGTGCTTCTTCTGGCTTGCAGAGGATTTTCATAATCCAGAAACGGGTCATTAGAATAATGGCTGCTGTTAAACCGCGTACGTCATGCAAGCCAATTTTGAAACAGTTAAAAATTCAGACAGTCCCGTCTCTCCATATATTGAGTACCCTAATGTTTATTAAGGAAAACGAAGACAGCATCCTAAAACATTGTGAAGTACATAATCACAACACGAGAGGGAAGGAGTTTTTCTCTATACCAAGGTATAAATATAGCTCGACAGGAAATTTGCGCGTGATTAAGGGTATAGATCTCTATAATAATCTGCCTGTAGCACTCAAAAATTTAAACATATATACAGGGAGCCTTTTATAATATAATATAATGAGTTTAAAACATTGAGAATTTTGTAAAATTTAACTTGACTTAAGTTTCTGTATTTTGTTTATGCAATTAGGTTCAATAAAGAATTATTATTATTAATATTAACCGTTTTTGAGTTACAAATTTTTGAAATTTGATCACAAAAACCTCTCACCAAAAAATTGATCATTTCAAAAAAATCTAAGACAACAGTGGCTTAAGCGATTAAGGATCTAAATTTTTTCAACAATACCTAATAATATAACAGTAGTCTTTATCTTTTATGATTTTTAAAATATGAAGTTTTAAAATTTTCCATTTTTGATACATTTTGAAAGTTTGAAAATAATTTTGTCAAAATTTGGGCTGCCATAGATCCCAAAATATGAAGGTAATTTAGGAATCTAATTTTCACCTGTCGTGTAAAATAATATTTTAATGACTGTCAATGTAAAGGAATAGAATTGGTGGGTACAAAGAAAAAATGCTTTTCACTCATGTGAAAACTTAGAACTAACTCTTTAATACCTTACAAATTTATTAGAACTGCAGAACTTTTTCTTTGTTCTGAAGTAAATTTTTTTGAATTTTTCTTAATTGTTTTATTTATTTTTTAAAACTAATTTACAGTCATTATGATCCGTAATGTATTTGTTTTGGTTCTAGATTATGTATACTAAAATATGTCTTTCTTTTTCGATATTTAAAATAATTTGGGTATTTCAAATACTTTTCGTACTTGAAATACTAATTGTTCAAGTATTTGAAATGTCTTTCAAATACTTGAACAATTCAAGTATTTTTCAGAATTTAAGATACTAGTATTTCAGTTATTTTAGAGCATTGGAAGTACATCTAGGATTTCAAATACGTACAAAATGACTGTAATACATTATTTGAAATACGTTTTAAAAGTATTTGGTATTTAAAATACTTTTTGTCAGTGATAACTAATAGTATTTGTTATTTCAAATACTTTTCGTACTTAAAATACTTTACATTTCATAAACATGAGCAATTCAAGTATTTTTCAGAATTTAAGATAGTTGTATTTCAGTTATTTTAGAGTATTTGAAATAATTCTAGGATATCAAATGCGCATAAAATATCTGTTTTTTTTTAGGTCATCACTTGTATTTTAGAACTAAAGACCTTTTTTTAGGTCATCACTTGTATTTTAGAACTAAAGACCTTTTTTTAGGTCATCACTTGTATTTTAGAAGTGAGGACCCTTTTTTTAAGGTTATCACTTGTATTTTAGAAGTGAGGACCTTCTTTTTAAAGTCATCACTTGTATTTTAGAAGTGAAGACCTTTTTTTTAGGTCATCACTTGTATTTTAGAAGTGATGACCTTTTTTTTAAGGTTATCACTTGTATTTTAGAAGTGAGGACCTTCTTTTTAAGGTCATCACTTGTATTTTAGAAGTGAAGACCTTTTTTTTAGGTCATCACTTGTATTTTAGAAGTGATGACCTTTTTTTTTAAGGTTATCACTTGTATTTTAGAAGTGAGGACCTTCTTTTTAAGGTCATCAATTTAGGACATCAATTGTATTACATAGTGTTTAGGAGTGTCCAGTTATAAAATTTTGCCACGACCCGAAAAAAGCTAGTTACGGCCCTGTAATACAGTAACTTATATCTATATTAAGTAAAAATTTGTATTTGGGGAGACTTTTAAGAATAATAAAATATTTTATAACTCAGATTTAACTTTTTGTAACCAATCTTCCTTGATCATATCAGCAGCCTTTTCTCCAATTGCTATACAAGGAGCATTAGTATTTCCACTAACAATATTTGGCATAATAGAAGCATCGGCAACACGTAAACCGGTAACACCATGTACTTTTAACCTAGGATCAACAACAGCTGTTGCATCAGTACTAGGTCCCATCTTTGCTGTACCAGAATAATGATAGACTGTAGTTGCAATATTCTGTACCGCACATTTTAAATATTTGTCTGACAAGAATGTATACTGTGCACAGGCTGGTATATTTGGTTGGAAAATCTTTGGTTTATGCTTGGCAAAAGAACGAGTTTCTAAAAGCTTTTCAATTATTCTGATTCCTCTAATAAATGTATCTATATCTTCTTCTTCTGTTAAGTAATTGGAATAAATTAATGGAAGTTCAAATGGATCTGTACTTTTCAGTTTAATTTCTCCTTTAGATTTTGGATTTAACAAAGTAGGAGCAAATTGGAGTAAAGCATATTCTTGATTGTACTCTATTATGGTATTACTTGTATTTTCATCAATTCCAGTTGCAGAAAGTAAAACTGGTAGCAAATACGGTTCTGCTTTATCGTAGTATATATGATGATACTGTATATCTGGGTATTTTGATTTGCCTGTAGTATCTACAAATCCAACAAAATTAGTTACGCCAATTGTGCTTAGTAAACCTGTTTGAAACATGAAATAATCATACAATGCGTTGATTTTTTCTCGTGGATCTATATCTTTGATTGCACCTTTTGCTTCTTTTTCTGTTAAAGCTACGAAAAATCCAAGGAACATCATGTGATCTTGTAGATTTTTTCCTACAGATAAATCTTTTAAAACCTTTATATTCAACTCATCTAAATGAGATTTTGGTCCTATTCCTGACAACATTAAAATCTGGGGTGTCTTAAGAGCACCTGCTGATAAAATAACTTCTTTTTTTGCATTAATTATTAAAGTTTTACCTCCAATTTTAACTTCTACACCTGTTGTTTTTAGATTTTTATCTATTATTACTTTAGTGACAAAGGAATTTTTAGAAACAAATAAATTTTGTCTTTCTCTTGCTGAATGTAGGAATGCTTTATAAGCACTGAATCTTTTTCCTTTGTAAACAGTGCCTTGGGCATCTCCGAATCCTATGAATGTTCCGTTATTTATGTCTTTTAATGTGGGGTATCCAAGTTCTGCACCTCCTTTACGGATTACTTTTTTGATAGGGTGATCAATAGTGTGCCTTCCAACTGTTAATAGACCACCTTCTGCATGATGATTATTTTTAAATTCTAGATTGTTTTCTGATTTTTTGAAGTATTCTAACATCTTTTCCCAGCCCCAACCTGAGAAAAAAAACATAATAAAAAAAGTGAAGAGGAAGTCTTTTGTTCTTTGGCTAGAGGCTTATTTTCGCAGCTTCAATTTTTTAAAACGTAATAACGCGACAAATCTTAATTACTAAATACCTGTATTTCCTTGTTCTTCCCATTTATCATAATCTCTTTTGTTTCCGCGAACATAAAGCATAGCATTAACGGAAGAACTACCACCGAGGGCTTTTCCACTTGTCCATCTGCAACGTTTATCCTTAATACCTTGGCATGCATTCTCTTGAGGTTGAACACGTTGTTGCCAATCTTCTTCTGTGTCAGCAATACTGAAGAGTAGTGATGGAATCTAAAACAAATTGAAAATTAAAATAAAATCCAAAATTTTTCTCCGAGATTTATATTTTGTATGTATTAACAGCTAATTTGTTGTAATTTAAACACTTTGAGATTTGTCGACGATGTTATTATTATCGTAAAAAAACAGAACTACCGAAGATGTCATTTACACTAAACAAAGTAGGAAGTAAAGTAGAATTTACTATGAATAACGACAAAACAAAAAAGAAGACAATAAAAATAAACAATAAAGAGTTAGAGTTTGTAAACTATATTTATCTGGGCCAGCAAATAACAAATAAAAACAAAAACAACAAAGAAATCTCTTTAGACTTCGTTACAGAAATTTGGTAGAAATTTTCGTCTTTGCTAGGGTAACCATTAGTCTCGGATTTTGGTACTTTGTCCCTCGTAAATGTCCCGGAAAATGTCCTGGATTTATAAAGCCATCCCGTTTCCAAATCAAGCTTTATTATGTTGGGAATTGCAACCTATGCTTTATTTTACAACTTGGACAACTCGACGACTTTTGACGTTCGTCGCCAGTGCATTCTGACAGTATACAGGTAGAACTCAATATACGCCGCAGTTTTGTTTCTAGGAGAACCAACGTAAACCGAACTGGCCTAAAATGAACCTAAAATGAACTTATAGTGAGGGTATACGGTTAGGTTCCAAGTAAATAAACAATAGACATAGATGGTATCTATAACGCTATTTTATTTGACTTAGTACTCGTTGACTCGTACTTAGCGTTTACTTCTGTAGTTTTCTGAGCAGATTGTTTGATTTTATCTGCATTCTCATAATGGTAGTTGAAGGCGGTAAATTCATTATCCTGCACACATCGGGACTATTCCCCCCACTTTCCATTCATCTAATAACTTTCATCTTTTTCTCAAGGGAGATAGAAATTTTAGCCCTTTTAGGTCCATCTTGAGTTAACATTTCCTTTCTCCTCTTCTCAGATATGGTATTTGTTTTACTGTACACTTTTGTATATTCGTATGCAAAAAAACACCTATTTTATAGAAACTTCTTCTTTGGGCACTATCAGTCAGTTTGACTTTTGGCCTCACTCACATAAGCCCTCCATCTCGATCTATTCATTGTCAAGTCTTGCCAAGTACCCTGTATACTAATACTTGTTAGATCTTCGGTTAGCTGATCTCTCCATCTCTTGCGAGGTCTTCCCACTGGTCGACGGGTATTCAATCTTCCTTCCCATATCTTCCTAACCATTCTGTCCTCCCTCATCCTCATCACGTGTCCTATCCACTGTAATCGTCATTTTATAGAAACAAATAAACTAATTTAATTACGAATAACTTAACTAGATATACGCCAGACGTGTAGAAGGATACTTATACGCTATGATGCTGGAGCGCCGTCCAGGCCAATTGTCGCGGTACTTTCCCGATCAGATCGAGGAATCCAAGGCATAAAAGTGAATCGGCGTATATCGAGTTCTACTTGTATTTTAAAAGTCACGATAACGTACTCTTCGCATGATATTTCTTGATGCGCTACAAATTCCGAGGCTAAAAAGAACGTATCCTGCTGACTAGAAGACTTTTAGAATATACAATGTTTAAATTACATTCCTTGAATTTGTTTAGGGAAAATAAACCCATATTAATTATGATTTAAGTCTATTTCAAATGTTTAAGCGGAACTAAATGGAATATTTATTTTCTTATATTGTCAAGAGCTTACTTTTTAACGGTTGAAGTGGGCGTTGGCTAAACAAAATATTCAAAATCCTCAGTCAATCGTTAAAATTTGCTAGATTTAATAATACATGCTGACCAACACACATTCACGAAAGAGAATTTTGGAAAAACCTTTTTGAAATTTGTAACTCTAAATTATTGTTAATAACAGTTGTAAACAATATGTATCTCTTCTAATTATTATTTTTTATTGACCTTGATATTAATTAAGTAATGTAATTAATATGTATCTATTCCTTACCTCTGAAGTTACTGAAGGATCAGTTCCAGCTTCTAGAACTAGTATCTTCCATTTCTTTTCTTCACTTAACCTATTTGCCACAGCTGATCCAGTCGATCCTGCGCCTACGACGATAAAATCAAATTCGTCGCCTGAATTTAGTTTTGGTCCATAGTCTTCTATTGTTGGGGCTTTCAGTGTGCATTGAGCGGCGTATAAAGTGTTAATTAATGTTAAAAATAGATGTAATGGTGTAGGAGAAAGGGTTCCTGGACACGGGTTCGTTACAGCCTCCATTTTGCTGAAAAAAAAAGATTATTTTAGTAACATTAGACATCTGAGTTCCAAAGACATATTGATTATACAGCCATTTTGGTGCTTGAGATATTTTAACTGTTTTTAGGTAATTTTTTGGTGCAGAATCCAAAAAAGGATTGGTAATTTCTATTAACCCAGTGCTGATCCTTAGCTCTGCTGTCCCAAAGACAAAAAACAAGGATATTTTGTAATATACTGTGCTGTCCAAGAAGGAAGTTTACCATTTTTAGATAAAAAAACTAAAATCAATTAGCCTGTGTCTCAAAAACTAGAGTTGCTACGAAGCCAGGTATTTTTGGAATCAGCACATCAAAAATATCCAAAATCAGTTCTAACTTTTCCGTCACCAAGACAAAAATTTCATTTTGTTGGACTGTTATTACTTTGAAATATACGAAACAACAGACTAATTTCGTTAGTTGTTTTCACTATTTTTCCTTCATTTTGTTGTTAGAATCAACTGGTATATAGTGTTAAAACTGGTATTAGCCTTGAACTCAAATATTTGTTTGAAAGTGTATTTTTTATATTTTAAAATTATATGTTTGCAAAATTTGTTATTACATTTTTTTTCCCTTAGCAATTTCAAAACTTGTTTGATATTATTATAACATCGTTTTTATCTGTAGCTAAAAATAGTTACTTATAATATTTATAAAAACAAAAATTTTTATGGTTGTTAACATCTGTTTCTATAAATTAAATTGGAGGCTATATCTATAACAAAAAATTTTTCATCCTCATACCTTGTTTTGACACATTTCAGATGATTTAAGACGATATCCATAAAAAAATTCTGTCTTTTTGTCCGGGCTTTGCTTAAAAACAACTGGAAGTATTTTCCCGAAATTTGGTATGATGCCAGAACAAAACCGGATGTAAACGTAAGCTATATGGCAGTGATGGCGAAACTTTTGAGCTCGGTGTGTCAAAATTCGGATAAAACCTAGCTTAACTCGGGTGCCGTGTTACGTCTAGAAATATCCATAATTTTGTGATATTTGCAGCCCTAGTAAAAAAATAGCTAGAATTTTGATATATTTATTTGCTAAAAAAGCAAAAACAAATCATTCTTTACATTAGTGACTTTTTTGTTACTGAATTGTATTTGCTAAATCTTCAATTGAAGGTTGGTATTTCGTGCACTTCAAGCCCAAGCAAGCGCTACTAACTTCATCTGTCAATCAGTTTCTTTTATTCGGTTTAATATTATTTAACGCCGAAAATAAGGTCTCACGAAAGTAAGTAGAGGGAAAAATTGTGTATAAAGCCATCGCTAGATTTTTCAAAGTGTCTGGCAATCGGTTCCATGCACTCCAAATTTCCTGTTCGTAGTGACACTCTTATTCATTCTCCAAACGATTTCTTTCCAGATTCTCAAGTTTAGACCGCAAGTCGACAAACGCTTGAAGCCAGATTTGTTGTATCATCTGGTTGAATATTTTGGAAGTTATTTTTCCTTTACAGCAAAAACACTACATTTTTTACCTCTTTATTTAACCTGCGATAAAAATAAAATTGTTAAATCATCTAGATCAATTTGTTTTAAATTTGCCACAATCAAGTGTTTTTCACTTTGCATTTGTTTATTTAAGATAACCTCACTATCTATCAGGGGCGCACACAGATTTTTGGCTTAGGGGGTCCAAATATACATAATTTTTATAAACACAGGGCAAAATTTCAATTTCAAGTGAAGAGCAAAAAAAGGTCCTCCTTTCTAAATTTTAAGTGAAGAGCAAAAAAAAAAAAAAGGTCCTCACTTCTAAGTTTTAGGTGAAGAGCAAAAAAAAAGTCCTCACTTCTCACAGTACGAGGGGGGGTCCGGACCCCTTGGACCCCCCCCTTGTGTGCGCCCCTATTATCTATTAAAATTGCTTTTTAATAAATGTAAAATTTCTAAACTTAGACGAGTAATATTTCTAAATATTTAGATAGTTGTATTTACTGTATCTGTTGTATGTTTACTCAATTACATAATGAATACTCACGTTTATTGCTTCTGCAATTATTTTATAAAACAACATTGCTGTCATTTCTCTGTTTGATAATTATATTAACCAAATTGGAAATTTTAATATATTAGAGAGACCGGAAAAAATCCATTATTAATGAGTACAGTGGATGTGGAATAATTTCGCTGTTTAAGTCCTGAATTTTTTCGCGGGTTATTTTTTTACCTTTAGTTTCAACTTAGAGAGACTAAGTCAAAAACTAAAGGAAAAACGTGCAAATTAATTTAACCGAAAAGGAATAATTTTTCATCATGACAATGCACGTCCTCACTCATCAAAAGTATCCCGAGAAAAAATTCAAGACTTAAACTGGGAAATTATTCCACATCCACCGTATTCACCCGATCTCGCGCCTTCCGATTTTCACCTATTTAGGTCTATGGAACATACACAAAATTTCGAAATATTACCGATGTAGAAAATCACCTGATCAGTTATTTTAAGTCAAAACCAGAAAACTTTTATAGAAAAGTTATCGAAAAATTAGTACAACGTTGGAAAGCCGTAATAAATAATGATTGAAACTATATTTTATAATAACACATAATAAAAATTTCTGGAAAAAAAAAAAATAATATTTTGTACTGTAAGGAAAGATTTGTTTTCTTATTATAAACAATTTTTGTCATAAATTTTTACTGTTAAGTCAACACTAAGGGAGATATTTCAAAAGATTAGTTTTATGTTGTCCCCCCCCCCTAACCCCCCAAATGTTCATCTAATTGAAAAAATGCATAGAAATAAAAGATTTGTTTTCTTATTATAAACAAGTTTTGCTTTATAGATTTTTCTGTTCATTTAATAATAAGGGCGATATGTTAAATTTTGTAATAAACAGTTTTAACTGAGAAACACTTCCATAGAATGAAAAATTTGCGATACCATATAGCCTATGTTTGAACCCTTGTTCTACTCTATCGTCCCACCAAATTTCGTTAAAATATGTCCGTTTTTGCGTGAATCTCAGACCGACAGACAGAAATTGATTATTTTTTTTTCGGATATCGACTTGATCATATTAAACGCGTAGAAACCAAATATGAAGCTGCAAAAATGAAAAAGAAACAGATACAGCCTCCAGTTATATTAATATAAATTTCAAGTTTACACCGGCAAATATGAAAGTAACGAGGTATCATTAAGCACAGTATCAAACAAATTTAAAAAATACTAAAATAATTTACTTACTGTTAGTATGTTTCTTTCAGTTATCTGCTGTATTTCATTTATATTTTCAAACACAACACCATTATTTTAAGTTGTTCAGTTGCCTCCTATTAACACACTGTCATGAACAATTGGACTAGCAGACTGCTTTATAGGTTTGTTCGTAGTCCGTAGTCATTTACCAAACGGGTAACAGTGCCGCTCCATAATAATATCGGTTTGTATCGTCCACAACTCTGAACAAACTTATAGTAACCAACTGCTATTATTATAAAGCAGACTTTTCTGGTAAACCGTACTGAGTACGGCGTACTCAGTAATACTTACAGTATTTTTATGAATTTTAAGATAAAATTTTAATATTTTGATTTTATAGAACGACTTGTGGAATTAAATGATGAACAGAACCGGTGCTAGTTCTGTTGGTTGGAACAGTTGGACAAGACCAGAAAACTATTCCCCTTTATTAAAATTTCAAAATAACAATACCCTGTTCGAAATGTAGAAATAGTAATAAAATCACGTGAAAGATTGAAGTCGCTACTCTATTGGCTCTCGCATAAAATTTATGGCTCAACAACCAACGAACGACGAGATCGACAAAATAATTACGTGAACATTGCATGATTACTACTTCTTGATTCCGGACAGAGTAGAAGCCCTTTTTTATTTTGTTTTGGGACCCCTTACAGAGGAGCTCCTGGTCTTGTACCCATTTCGCTGGTTCTACTTATATATGAGGGCTCAAAACGAAAGTGGTGTAAGTAACATTTTGTTCGTTTCGAGAAACAAACCGTTTTACTAGATTCGCTGTATTAAATTTCACATCAATCTATTTGAAAATTAAGAAAGAGAAGAGATATTACCTGCTTCCAGTGCCGGCTGTAGGGGTCCTGGCGTGCAAGAGTTCATATACACACCAGTTTTGCAAGTGAAAGATCAGAAATCCCTTCGTAAAATGTTTATTATCTATTATCGTTTTCTTAATTCTGTTGTAATAGATTGTTACTAACTAAACCTAACCTAATTACCTAGTTCTTATGTATACAATACTTTATTTTCCCCCAAATATTAGCCCATTAAAAATGGTGTCATAAACTCGAATTAGGTTGTATACTACAAAAATATAGTGTAATATTTTAAGTGTAAATAAATTTTACCTTTTGGAAAATTCTGGGATTTTTTTTTTTTTTTTGAAGAACCCGAACACGTTTCAGTATTTTATAAATCACGTTTCAGTTGAAAACAAAATTTTTAAAACTATCTTCACGATGATTCAATTTTACGTCTGGGATTCCCCGATCTGATCAGGAGTGTACCGCTACAACTGGACTGGACGGCGCTCCTGTATCATCGCTTATAAGTATCCTTCTACACGTCTGGCGTATATCTAGTTTTGTTATTCGTAATTAAATTAGCTTATTTCTTTCTATAAAATAGGTGTTTTTTGCATACAAAAGGGTACAGTAAAACAAATACCATGTCTGAGAAGAGGAGAAAGGAAATGTTAATTCAAGATGGACCTAAAAGAGCTAGAATGTCTATCTCCCTTGAGAAGAAAATGGAAGTTATTAGACCATTGCAAAATGGGGGAAAACGTCCCGATGTCTGTGGGATAATGAATTTACCGTCTTCAACTGTTACTGCCATTATGAAAAATGAAGATAAAATAAAACAATCTGTAGTAAGAACAATCTAAAGTACGAGTCAACGAGTACTAAGTCAAATAAAATAGCGTTATAGATACCTTTAGGTATATTGTTTATTTACTTGGAACCTAACCCTATACCTTCACTATAAGTTAGGTTCATTTTACGCCAGTTCGGTTTACGCCCGTTCTCCTAGGAACGAAACTGCGGCTATATCGAGTTCTACCTGTATTTACCTATATGTGGATCTTTTGATCACTTTGGCCAGTACTGGTATAAATCATCGTAAATTTATGCGCTATCTACGCCTTATTTTGAAAATGAAACAGGCATATAATACAAAGTAGTCTTGGAAACCTAATTGTTAAGATAAGTTGCTACTTATTTTTATATCTTTAACTTAAGTTTTTTTTTTTTTTTTATAATGGATTTGATTACATACATTCTTTCGAGACCTTAGAAATAGTCTCAAAAATATGTAGTACAGTAGTTGATTGTAACAATTTTTTGAACAATAATATTATCCCACACAAAGCCTTTAATATGTTTCATACTAATATACATAGCCTGGAAAAAAACGATGATGCGATAAAAGCCCTAAATAAAAAATTTCATGTTATTATCTGCTCTGAAACATTCTTAATAGAATTTCCTGAATTGTATAGATTAGATGATTATGATATTTATTTCGCCGACGGAGTGGTCGAGCGCACTAAATCGCAGCAGTTTGGACTGGTAAGTCTGGATTGTGTGGTTGGCAGTTCGATTCTCCGTCGGTGATATTATTCGGGCGAGAATAATATGTTTACATTACTCTCATTTCACAATCATTCACCCCTCATCCAGGTGTAGGAGCTCGCCCCCTGGCATCGGCGATTAGCCTCGTTGCAGAAATAGGCCGATGTAAAATAAATAATTAAAAAAAAAAAAAAAAAAAAGATATTTATTTCAACAACGGACATTTTAACAGGAATGATGGGGTGATAGTGTATGTATTAAAATCTGTTAAGCATGAAATAAATATGTATACTATAAACAATTTGAATTTTATTAGAACTGTCTGCTGCTTTGATAATGTTGAGCTAGCTATAACAGGAATTTAAAAATCGCCTTCTATAGATTGTGATGTTTTTATTGATGATCTTAAACACTACGTTAGAAATTATTATAACAAAAATACTGAGATTATAACTGGTGACATTAATATTGACATTTCTATCTCAAGCGATTTACCGAATGTAAAGCATGATTATCTAAACTTCTTGTACGAACAAGATTTACTCTCTTATGTTAATTCACACACGTATTGTTAGGCAAAACCGTAGTTGTTTGGATAATTTTTTTGTTAAATCTCAAGAAAAAAATATAAATTTTGTTCCAGTTATTTAAAATTCCAAAATTACTGATCATTCGCCCATTATATTATCCGTAGTATTAAAAAATTTGAGGAATAATAGTAATGAAAAAATTGATGTGAAGTGTGAATATTCACACATTTCAGGGTTTCGCAGGTATATAATAAGTGAAGGCGGTATGCTGAGTGTGTAGGACAAATTTTACTTTGTAGTAATCACGGCAAAATGAACGATATTTTTAAAATAATTTATCGGCTGTTAATCATATAATAAGACTGGATATTAAATTTACGCTCTTAAAAATTAAATACAACATTTGTCAAAATATAACTAGAATTTTGACAAAATAATTTCAACATAATAAAAATGCAAAAAAAAAACAGAAAAAATAAAACTCACTCCGTACTCGAACTCGAAACCCTTCGTTTTCCAGAGAATTTTAGCTTCCGACACCAGCGCTCTAACCCGTTACGCCATCGTACGCCTTGCATATGAGTGTCTTACATTGGTATAACTTTTGTACTTTGTGAACCAAAAACCACAAAAAATGCGATTTTCCGAAAACATAATCTGATAAAAAATTCCTGTTGTACTATTTCGGTTCACACCAATATACATTACTTAGAATTTTTTTAGATTTTTATTTTAAACCATCTGCGCTACAGGGTGTGGGACAAAAATTTTTTTGCACAATTTTGGCAAAAATCGCATCAAAATAATTTATTTTGCAAAAATAAAAATTTGATCGTTAATCCACGTACTAAGGGCTTTCATTTGATACCCTACTCAGAATTAAAAAAAAAAAAATTGTTTTCGATGAGCACATATTTGTTTATATTTTTAGGGGGGTATGTTTTTTAGATGTTTTAGTATTTTTCCTATGTGCGGGTCAAAGAGTTGTATAAGCATGCCAAATTTCAACTCTCTAGGTTTAGCCGTTTGGCTACAATTTTAACCGAACAGACAGACAGACAGACAGACAGACAGACAGACAGACAGACAGACGACAAAATGACGGTATAAGGGTTTTTTGGTCATACCTACAAAACCCTAAAAAATTAATACAAATTCAGATCTTAACACATTTTCTAAAATTGATCAATATAAAATAGACATCTACTTTAAAAATGTACTGACCTCCATAGATTCCTCAATAACTAGTGCAACATTCGTTCAAAAATGCAATAACAAGGAGAGGAAAGGTCTATATGGATCTCTAAAGGCATAATAAAATCCATTGCAATTAGAGACAAACTTTACAAGCACAGTGTGAAAGATCCAACCAACATGCAATTAAAAACATTATACAATACCTACAAGATTAGAATTTCAACTCTAATAAAAAAGTTCCAAAGAAAATTTCTTTGCTAAAAAAATAAATGAAAATAATGATTCTAAGCATTTATGGAAAACGACTACTATGTTTCTAACAGATTGTTCTGATAATAATAATAGTTCTCTTAATAAGTTAACTGTCAATGGCAACTCAGTTACTAGTTTAAAAGATATTTCCAATACTTTCATTGAACATTTTACTAATATTTGTGCTTCCTTGCAAAACAAAATAAATGATTCTAATCTTGTAGATCATGTTGCCTCTTTAACCAAAATTAACCGAAATAATAATTGAATTTTTTTAAATCCAACTACTGAAGTCGAAATTTCCGACATTATAAATAATTTCAAAGCAAAAAGTTCGTCAGGATTTGATAAAATAAATATGAAAACTTTAAAACTTATTGCACCGTGTATTACTCCCACCTTATGTAACTTATTTAATAAATGTATATCTACGGGATATTTTCCAAAACTTTTTAAAAAATCAAAAATTCACAACCCATTCACAAAGACGGCAATAAGGATTTGGTTGATAATTATAGACCCATTTCAGTAATAAGTTCCTTTGGAAAAAATTTTGAAAAAATTATATTTAAGAGATTACATTCTTTTTTGTCCATTTTATTACACCCAAATCAATATGGATTCATGCCTGGGAAATCTACTAATCAAGCAATAGAAAAGCCGAAGTCCATAATGTTTGTATGAATTGCCAAATTTCAACGATTGATTATTTATTATTGAATTTAATAGTCACGTTGTTCAGTGTCACTTCTGGGAATTGATACTATCGGCCTGACGACGTAACTGATGGTGCTGGACGAGCCGGGCCTCGCGGATGCATAAATTTTACCAAAGGAACATTTTGTTCGATAGAAATTTCTACAACATTGCCTACCCACCACTTATTGTCATAAATGCAGGCAACATAACAACCGGGAAATAGTTCGGCCAATTTTAAATTAGGATCGACCTAGGTCGATCCTAATTTAGATCCGCGAGGCCCGGCTCTTCCAGCACCATCAGTTACGTCGTCAGGCCGACAGTATCAATTCCCAGAAGTGACACAGAAGAACGTGGCTATTAAATTCAATAACAAGTAATCAATCGTTGGAATTTGGCAATTCAAAGAAACATTACGGATTTCGGCTTAGGAACCATGTAAGATACCCACTTTAGGCTTAGGAACCTAGGATAAGCTGCCCAATCTTTGGCTTGGGAACCGGACAGATACCCACACAAGGCTTTGGAACCTTGACGAAGAAACCAAACTAGCTTGGGATCCTCAACCAAGAAACCCACCCGTGGCTGGTATTGTACGGCTATCGGGCGTGACCCCTATGGCGATGGGGTTACTGGTTCAAGTTTCTGAACTGATAGTGACAATGTCACCATGGACCAACGCAATTTAGGTACTTATAATGTCTGTATAAAACAAACAAGATGAAAAATAATGGAATGCATGCGATATTGCGATAGCAGCATGTGATAGAAACGTCCTCAACTTTGTTCCTATTTCATATGCCAGCGATGAAAAACCAACTCTACTTTTTTAGGGGGTTTGAAACATGCTCTTTCTTATGAAAATAATTTAAAAAAGTTTCCTGAAGGTATATTTTTGTAAAAGTTGGCTAAACATACCCTATTTTCGGCATTTTCACAAAAATCATCAAGTTTACACTCAATTTCTGAACTTATGAAAAATATTAGGAGAATGAAATTTTATATTCGAATACCTTGTATTGATAAGTTATTATGTGCAAATTTTCACGTTTATCGTACCTTTACTTCCAGAGGTATAAAAAGCCAAACTTTAAAATTTTTTCGAACCGCAATTTTTTTGCCAAGTTTGCTCCAAATTTTCTTCACGGATATCGCTCATGAAGATTTGTTTATTATTTTGTTTAATAGAGCGCAAAAAGTTGTACAAGATGGCAAAGTTTTGTTTCTCTCAACAAAATATTGCCAGAGATACTGCGTCTCAAAGTTGCAGAAATCTCGAAGATTGGCTGCAGTATGGGGTCAAACAAATTACTAAATCTCAGCAAGTATTGCATGGATGAACGTAAAACTTTACCAATGTTCATTAGGGACATGTGCGAATGTCCACACAAAATTTCATCAAAATCTGTGACGGTCGAGCAGGGACCACCAGACCACTTGACATGGAATGACCCAATAAATAAATTCAAAGGCAAATATTACTACACTTTTTTTATAGGGAAATGTTATAACATATTTGGCAATTTTGTTATCAATAATACAATAAATTTTACCCAGATGTATCATAAAAAGGTCATCAAAAAATGGTTATTATCACTTTCATTATTTGAGATATCAAAATTGCTTGATAACTGATTAATTATTGTTTTGTTTTGCTTTATTGTTTTATTTTTGTTTATTTACTTTTGTATATTTAACGCTGTTATAATTGTAACATATATTTAGGTTGCCTTAACCAACTCTGATTATTTGTTTATAATTTCAGTTATATCCACACACAGAACTTCGTTCTCTGTGGGTCCTGTAACATAATTTATTCTCTTTTTTTTATTTGTTTATTCATCTGTTCATCAGAGTGCACATGTTAATTTATTTTCTCTGGTATATTTTTATCAATTACCTGTGAAAATTGCAGTACTTTATTGTTCTAAAGTATCATAAATTAATAATGATAATTCTGCATATATTGTGAGATGATTTGAGTTATAATTATTACTTAAATAAATTAAAATCAATATATTTTTAATAATTTTCTATCTAAACAGTTAAAATTTAGTTGAAAGTGTGTGTATTCCAAATTGTGCAAATTTGAACAAGTTGTGTTTCAACCGGCTCTTTAATCTAACATCATGGGCGTCTCATGCAAAAAGTGCAATAAACAAATTTATAAGAAATATCAAGGTTTGAAGTGTGGAAAATGTGGAATTTCCTTTCACACTAAATGCATCAATATTAGTGAAGAACAACTGAAGGTGTTCGTGGATAATGCTGCTATATGGTTCTGCGCAGACTGTCGTTCTGACTGTCTTAATGTTTCAACTATAATGCTCGACGACACTGAACCCTCTGTCAATAATATAAATACAAATTTTTGCACTAAAAATGAGTTTATGGCCGCTATAACAGCTCTTAAAACAGATATTATTGCCGAACTGGATTCACGGTTCAATAAAGTATTAGAATCTGTTAATTTTTGTTGCAATAAAATAACGGATTTTGAAAATAGTTTAAAATTGATGGAAGACAAAGTAAAATTAATTGATGTATGTTTAAATGAAAAAGAAGAATTAAAAAAAGAAATAATTAATTTGAACGGAAAAATTGAGGATATGGAACAGTATTCAAAAATGAATAATTTAATAATTCATAACTGCCCTGAATCCCGCAGTGAAAACGTTTTCAATATTGTCTCGGATATTAGTAAACATTTAGGTGTTACTGTTGATAAGAATTATATTGATGCTGCTCATCGAATTCCATTGTCAAAAAATCACGAAAATACTAACCAAGTTCGCAATATCGTTGTAAAATTTACTTCTCGTCAAGTAAAAGATGAAATTTTATCGGCCTATAGACAGAATAAAAAAAGTATTACCAGCACGGATGTCAATATGAATGGTCCAGTACAGCAACTCTATTTAAATGAACACTTAACATTAAAAAATAACATTTTGTTTAAAAATGCTCGAGTTACTCTTCGTAATAAGGGCTATAAATACGTCTGGACAAAAAATTGCAAGATTTATGCTAAAAAGGATGATTCTTCACGTATACATACAATCAACAATTTGGAGTTCTTACAGAAGCTGACCTAAAGTGTGAATTAACTATAGTGTTGTTTTTTTTGACATTTTTTATTGGTTCTAATGGCTATCTCTGTTTACTACCAAAATGTTAGAGGATTAAGATCAAAAACTAATATCTTTAAACTTAACTCTCATTCATGTGACTTTGACCTGATATGCTTGACTGAAACTTTTTTAAATTCATCTGTGTTTAATAACGAATTTATATCAAGTGAATACTCCGTAGTGCGTCGTGATAGGTGTAGTGATTTGTCCACTAAAGTTGATGGAGGTGGTGTTTTGATTGCCATTCGTAATGAATTTGTGTATACAGAGCACCCTGATTGGTCTTCTAGGTCGGAGGCTGTGTGGGTAACTCTTAAATTAAATAACTGTATCAAAAACCTACATATTTGTTGTGTATATAATCCACCCGGTAAAGATGAATGTTTATCTAATTTTTTGAATGATTTGTGTAATCTGAGAGACACGTTTCCTGATGATAGTTTCCTGATTTTAGGAGACTTCAATTTACCTCATTTAAATTGGGTCTCTCAGAATTCTTCATATGTCGCTCCAAGTAACACTTACAATAATCCCTCTAATGAATTAGTAGATACATTAGCCTATTGTAACTTATTACAATTTAATAATATTAAGAATCATAACAACAGAATTTTAGATCTGGTAGTAAGTAATATAGAAACTATAAGTGTAATTCGTTGTGACTGTGAATTAACGAAAATTGATTTACATCATCCGCCCCTGGTGGCTACTGTTAATACAGATGTGTATAAAATGTTACCTGATGTACCTAGACAGATGTTATTCTACAAGACGGCAGACTATGCTGGGATTGATAATGCTTTTTCAGGTATAGACTGGGATTGTATTTTACATAATAAATCTACTGAGGAAGCATTGACAATATTTTATCATAATCTTAATGAAATAATTAATAAATTTGTTCCTAAAAAATACAAGAGTAAAAAGTCGTATCCTTATTGGTATAGTGTCAATTTAATTAAATTAATTCAAGAGAAGCATAAAGCACACGTAAGATATAAACGCTTTAAACTGCAGTCTTACTATAATGATTTCTCTGTATTACGGAAACGTGTTAAAACTTTAATGAAAAATTGTCATAATGAATATATACAGCGTATTGAGAAACAAATATCTTCAAACTCGAAAAAGTTTTGGCACTATGTTTCTAATACTAAAAAACAAAATGTTCCAAATAGTATGATTTATAAAAATCAAATTTCGGATAATGGTTATACGATTGCAGCTTATTTTTCTGACTATTTTAAATCGGTGTATACTCCTCCATCTACTATAACATATATTGATGAACAATCTGTAACACTTAACCTTTCTAATTTGTCATTCAGCAGTGATCAGGTATTTGAATGTATTATGCAACTTGATATTAATAAAGGAGCTGGTTCAGATAATATACCATCTCTCTTTATAAAAAGATGCGGACAGTCACTATCGGAACCCTTATCAATAATTTTTAATAAATCTATAAGTGAATCCGTTTTTCCTAGTATGTGGAAAAGAGCTCTGATAGTGCCTGTATTTAAAAACGGTAAAAAAAATATTATCGAGAATTATAGACCAATTTCAAAGCTATCGATATTCGAGAAAGTTTTTGAAAAATTAGTGTACAAATCTTTATTTTCTTTTGTGAAGCCACGTATTATTAATGAACAACATGGTTTTTTTCCCAAACGCTCAGTCAACAGCAATTTAATTTTATATACTGATTATATACTTAAATCCATGGATAATCGCTTGCAGGTAGATTCTATTTACACTGATTTCAGCAAGGCATTTGATACTATTGACCATAATATTTTATTACATAAACTTGCTGGATTCGGTGTGGGTGGATGTTTGCTTGCTTGGTTTAGATCTTATCTCACAGACCGTGAACAATGTGTAACAATTAATGGATTTACTTCAAATTATAACAAAATTTCATCTGGAGTTCCCCAGGGTTCGCACCTAGGGCCTTTACTATTCAACATTTTTATAAATGATATTTACTTCTGTTTTCAAAATTCAAAATTCCTCTTATATGCTGATGATTTAAAAATTTTCAAACAGATTACATCACACAATGATTGTGTTAAAATACAAGAGGATGTCAACCGGTTAATTAAATATTGTAAAGAAAATAAACTTAAATTAAACATATCTAAATGTTTTCATATAACTTTTTCGCGTAATAGATACATATTTGAATTTAATTATAATATTAATGATAAAACCCTGGTTAAAGTTAATACAATTAAAGACTTGGGCGTCACTATCGATTCGAAATTAATATTTGATGTTCATATTAATAATATCATTCAAAAATCTTATAAGATGCTCGGATTTCTAATTAGAACTGGTAGGATATTTACTAATCCAAAGACGCTTCTATTACTATATTTTTCTTTAATTAGAAGTCAACTTGAATATGCTTCATCCTGTTGGAACCCTCAGTATGATGTATATATAAAACGTATGGAAAGTATTCTAAATAAGTTTACTAATTTTATCAGTTACAAATTTCCAGATACTGAATTTAATTTAAAAACATTGGAGCACAGAAGACGTGTCATTGACTGTATGTTCTTATATAAAATTTTGAATAATGAAGTAGATTGTCCTGACCTGTTGTCTAAGTTTGGTATTCGCACACCCAACTATAATACCAGAATCAATGACATATTTTATTTATCACATATTAATACTAATTCTGCCATGAATTCTCCGGTTGTGCGAATGTCTTTGTTATACAACAGTGTATGTAAAAATGTACATACACCGGATATTTTTTGTAATAACTTAACTACATTCAAAAATATTATCAACGATGTAATTTAAATTATTGTTTTAATCTTAAGTTACCCTCTTTTCATGAACTATTTATGTTATTATTATTAATGATATTACTATTATTTTTATAATTATTTGTATTATTTTTCATTTTTTTTTTTTTTTTTTATTATTATTTTGATGCTTTTTGTTATTTGTTACTGCTACTTTAAATTAATGTAATTATTCTTTATATTTGTGCCGCACTATTATTGGGCAGTTGCCTGTTGTGTGGCCCTATTGTAATAAATAAATAAATCTGGCAACGCAAAAATTATCAATGTATGAAAAAAAATGTATTGGTAAAATAAACAAATAAAGAAATAAATAAAAATTATTATTATTATTATTATTATTAATAGATATTAAGAGTTTTTTAGCAACAACGTATTTATTACTGAAAAAAATAGTTGAAAAACCAAAAATATATTATTAATAACTAATACATTAACAACAAAAATGTTATATAACTTTATTTCATTTAACAAACAAGAAAAAACTGGCATCAAGCAAGTGCTATAGTAGTAATACCACTTTTTTACAATTATGGCATTTCAATATCTGTAAATTTTGCCATTGTTTTTTATAAGTCAGGTCAGAGTCCTCCGTTAGGCAAGGTTAATATATATTCAACACACACTAGTTTAGAGGAACATAATTTTCTTAGTCAATTCAGGTAAGAAATGTTGGGAAAGGTTAAGTATTCTTAGTCAAATTTAACCTTTTGTCAGACATGTTGCGATTGAAGAACTGTTAAAATTTTACTATTTTATATACACAAAAGATTTATTTAAAAAAAGAGATTTGTAGGTATGACCACCAAAAAATCCTTATAACGTCATTCATCTGTCTGTCTGTCCGGTATAATTGTAGCCAAACGGCTGAACAAAGAAAGTTGAAATTAGGCATGCTTATACAACTATCTGGCCCATATATAGGAAAAATACTGAGAATTAAAAAAAAACACATCACGAGAAATATAAACAAATATGTATTTAATGAAAAGAATAGTATTCTTTTTAAATTTTGAGTGGTGCACAAAATGAAACCTCTTAATCGATGGATAAACAAACACATTTTTATTTTTAAATCATTTTTTTATGGAATTTCGCCAAAAATATGTCAAAAACCTTTTGTCCCTTATTTCCCAGAGGGGTTGACCTAAAAATCTGAAAAAATTCTCAATAATGTACATTGATAGGAACCGGAATAGTTCAACAGGAATTTTTGATCAAATTAGTTTTTACAAAAATATTTATATTTTGTGTCGTTGAAAACAATAATTATGCTTTTCAAATTTATTATGTTGTATCAAAAGAAATCTCACGTAGATTTATGATCGGATTTTTGTTTTTTCTAAAAATATACTAAAAGAATCACTTCCGTTAAACCAAAGGGGTTAAACTAGAAATCTGAATAAATTATAAATAATGTATATTGATCTGAATCGGAAACGTACAAAAGGAATTTTGATCAGATTGCGTTTTTTGGAAATATTGCAGTTTTTGTGTGACAAAATAAATATTTTTTTTTAATTCAGGACCAAATTATGGCTAGTAATATTATGAATATTTTGTATTTATGGCTAAGGTAGTATATACTTTCTTTTGAAATTAAAAATATAATTTAAAAAAAATAACAGCTGAGAATCGAGTTCATGTATAAGGAGCTTATACAAGCTCATACAAGTTCATGTATAAGAGCTCCGCCTACTATTATACGTCATAATTCAACTTATTGTTTGAATTATTTTAGTTTTTAGTGTTTAAGGTATCAAAGAGGAATAAACCGTTTATAGTAGTGATATACTTATAAAACAAATAACACATTGTTAATAGTGAGAAACGCGTTTCTGAAATTGAAAAAAAAATAATCCATGTATCAATATATTTCGTATTAATTTAATGAAGACTTAGATACGAAGCAAATGCAGCGATTTTTTAATGTGAATTTTATTGTGACGAAATTCTGGCAAATTATTTAAATTTAGTGAAAATTAACTGAAAACTCTTAGTACTCAAATAACAAATAAAAATTATCAAAAACTGTTGATTTTGATGTGATTATAGAAGATTGTCCTAGACATCTATCATTCTGTTAGCTTCTTACACTTATTATATACCTACAAAATCCTGAAATCAGAAAATTCACACTTCATTTCTATTATTCAAATTGAGTTGTATTGATTATCATTTTGTTGTTGTATTCTAAATTGAGAATGTTTTATTTATGATTTTTATTTTTTTTTATTTATAATGTATTTTTATCTTCTTTTTTTGTAAAAGGCCGATCTACAATTTTCTGCTGTCCGCTACTGTATACAACTGAATTATTATTTCAGATTATATTTTATAGCCTTACGATGTCACTCAGGTCATGTGGAAATAACCTAGTATGAAATTATCATTATTCTATGTAATCTAAATATAAAACTACACTTTTTTAAACCTTTGGTGATTTTTTCCATAATTCTTTCCATTTTTTTTTTTTTTTTAATTTTACATCGACCTATTTCTTCAACGAGGCTAATCGCCGATGCCAGGGAGCGAGCTCCTACACCTGGATGAGGGGTGAATGAATGTGAAATGAGAGTAATGTTAACATATTATTCTCGCCCGAATAATATCACCAACAAAGGCGTTTTTAAACATGTACATTTATTTTAATTAACTCTATAAAATTATAATATATCTTATAACTACTTCTTAATTATTTTATATTCTTCAAAAAATATCTTCCTCCAAATCCGTCTCTTGGTCCACCAAATTTTCTTCACTCTTCTCGTCCCAGTCTTCTTTAATCATATCTGCTGCTTTTTCCGCTATCATTATGATAGGAGCATTCGTGTTTCCCGTCACAATTGTTGGCATGATACTACCGTCTACTACCCGAAGATTATAAATTCCATGAACTCTCAGACGAGCGTCTACAACTGCGTGCGAGTCTTCGACAGGTCCCATTTTACACGTTCCAACCTGAAATCTTAATTTTTAAAAAAAGTTGCTGAGTTTAGGGAGCAGTTTTAATGACATATAGTCTAACAAGAGAAAGATGTTACTTCAAGTACATGTATAAATAGTATGAATTAATAGACCAGTCTAAGCTGATGTCACTTCATGTGATATCATGGCGTGGAGGAATAACACGACTGTTTTCCTATGCTTTGTTTGCTATCGCGCGTTTTAAAAATATTAAGAATTTTAATAATATTTAAAATATAGCTTAGAGCTTAATTTGGATGTCTAAATGGGCCTTTAGTACTTCTAAATTGACATTGACATCGACATCGAAATTAACACTGACAACTATTAACTTGTTACTCAATAGAATACAAAAACACAATAAATACCGGAAAAAACATTTCTAGCTACATCAGTGAAACAGATGCTTATCTTTTACTAAATGAAGACTGGAAAATGTAATTTTTTTTGTGCTTCAAAAAATATACAGTCTCGTGACATATTTATTTTTAAAACTGTAAATATTTTAGGGAGTTTTTGTACTTACTGGGTGGTATATTGTCATGGAATAGTGTCTAGCTTGGCATTCCCAATATTCATTCGATAAAAATACAAATTTACTGCATTCTGGTATCTTGGCAGGATTAATTTTAGCGTATAATTTTTTAAAGACTTCAGTTTGAGATATTGCATATCCAATCTTTGCACCTTCAACCTAGAAAAAGAAAAACCTCAAAAATAATGAAAAAAAAAAAAAAAATTAGTTTAAATTACCAATATTTTTATATCGTCAGGATGGCTAAAATAATTTGGGTATATTAGAGGCGGATCATAGGGATTATTACTCTTGAGTAAAATTTCTCCTTTACTCTTTGGACGCATTAGTAGTGGAAGAACTGAATATGCATCTTTGAAAACAATATTTTCAAACATTGTAGCATAAAAATCATCTGTAAGTCCAACAACTCGTTTTCCCATTAGTCCACCATCTGTACTGTCAGCATAAGATCCTACAAAAAAAAAATATATATATTGGAAGGAAGCTCAAAATTAACTTGCAATTTATATTTTTCTGAACCTAATTAAGGAGCTACTGCAAAGAGATTTTATATATCTCACAGTATACTCGAGGAGGATTTACTTGACTGACGCCTGCCAGAAAAAGGGTATGGTTCAATCTAGAAGGTCATAAGAATTAAGTAAAGCTGAGTCCAATTGAGTGAGCTGTTCCTGTAATGTACCGTGTAATGTAATGTTCGCTTGAAATTTACGTGTTGCAAACTTCCTTTGAACAGTCCGAGAGTAATTAATCCTACGAACATAACCAAAATATTAAAATTTCAGTTAAAGGGTATTCTAAATACATAATGTAACTCATTTTATGGCAAGTTTCGCAATAAGAAAAAGTTTCAAAGACAAAAATACTCCGGTATTACTGGGTTAAGATGTGTTGGGTTAGAATATATTTTACATTGTAGTTTTATTAAATTCTCGATAAAACTTCACATGTATAATATATACCAGCGTTTCTCAACCGGGGGGCCGTGAAGGCTTCGTCGGGGGGCCGCGAAGTCATACAAGATCGAAACATGAAAATATAATAAAAATTCAATCAATCTTGCAAGATATAAATTTTATTCATAAATATAAATACAAGTATCTTATATTTATATTTATAAAAATATACCTTTCATAACATAAATAAAATAAATATTCTATTTATTTTTATACATAATATACTTATTTTGACAACTAAATTAAACTACAGGCTATTTCAAACGTTTAAGTTGTCACTAGCTAACTTTATAATGGGTAAATAGCCTTTTACTAAACAAAATGATGAAAAGCTTCATTCAATCGATAAAAATTACTAGATTTGAAAAGCTAGTTCCGCTTTAACCAAAGAACTAGACTATAAGTAGACTATATCAAGATCAAATAAATTGTATGCGTCGGTTGATGGGTTTCTCTGACAATGGTTCGCGTTGGAGATACTTCAAGTATTTTCAAGTTGTAGTTTGAAGTAGGTACAACTTGAAAGTGCAATATTTTTTATTATATATTTTTTTAATTGCTCTCCGTGCTATATATAACTCAAGAGTAAGGATGCGTGTTTAAATTAAAATGGAATGCACTTTGAACACTTGTAAATAAAAATACTTTACTTTCAAGTCGTTATAGGGAATATAATCGTCATTTAAAAATATCACAGTGTTTTGTCAACCGTAAAAGATATTAAAAAAATTTTTGAGTAAAAGTTGTTGAAAAGCTCTATCCAAAGATATCCTGCACAAAATTTCAATACTACCATTAATTTTTTGGATAAATTTTAGTTCAAAATTTTTCCAACTTGCTCACACGTCGCCTTTTCGAAAAAACTCGTGTTCCCGTTATCTTGATACACCAAAATATAGGGGGGCCGCAGACAACATTTACATAATTTCGGGGGGTCCCAGGCCAGAAAAGGTTGAGAGACACTGATATATACAACACACAAAAAATCTTGAAGAAGCTAAACTGTTGGCCGGACATGTCGAAAAGTAATTAAAGACATGTATCAACTAACATTTACTATATACATACTCTAGGTTTTTGTCGAACTTCCATGCTCGCAAGTTTCAAAATTACCTCGAACGCGTCCAAACAGATTCGCTGTACGGCTGTATGTCCGAGACAAAATCGACATAGAGCGGCTTAGGTCGAGCGCTTTACGAACCGCTCGGCTTGTGCACGTGATACCGTTCAAACTAGTCAAAAATGTTGTATGGCGTGTTGCATTACGCGGTATATTGCAGATTCGGCTCGCTAATCTGGACGCAGCTTAATGCTATTGGTTCGGATGGTGAAAACAAAAACTATTGTCGTGTTTCACTCGCTCTATTCACAGCTGTAATAGAAGCGCTTCATATACCAAAACGCACGTTTATCTGAATATATTCCAATATTAGCTGGGGCACCTCAGGCGGTTTTTATTAGGTACATTTTTGTTGTAACGTAAATAAATGAGATTATTCACTTTCAAGAAGAACACAAAATAATCGTTTCTTTATTCTAAACCACTTTTTAGGCTTTTGTGTGTATAACCAAAAAACCCTTATACCGTCATTTTGTCGTCTGTCTGTCTGTCTGTTCGGTAAAAATTGTAGCCAAACGGCTAACCCTAGAGAGTTGAAATTTGGCATGCTTATACAACTCTTTAACCCGCACATAGGAAAAATACTAAAACATCTAAAAAACATACCCCCCTAAAAATATAAACAAATATGTGCTCATCGAAAAAAAATTTTTTTTTTTATAATTCTGAGAGGGTATCAAATGCAAGCCCTTGGTACGTGGATTAAGGATCAAATTTTTATTTATGCAAAATAAATTATTTTGAAGCGATTTTTGCCAAAATTATGCAAAAAAAATTTTGTCCCACACCCTGTAGCCCAGATGGTTTAAACTAAAAATCTGAAAAAATTCTAAGTAATGTACATTGATGTGAACCGGAATAGTACAACAGGAATTTTTGATCAGATTATGTTTTCGGAAAATAACGCATTTTTTGTGTTTTTTGGTTGACGATGCATACAGCTTATACTCATATAACACGCTGAGTTATTAAGCGTGTGGTGGTCTAGAGCAGCTTTTCTCAACCGGGGGGCCGTGAAAGCTTCGTCGGGGGGCCGCGAAGTCATATAAAATCGAAGCATGAAATTATAATAGAAAAACGCTCAATTTACGTTTTTGATTACGTTTTTGGAAAAAAACGCATTTTTTGTGATTTTTTGCTAATAAAGTACACAAGTTATAGCTTTGTAAAGTGGGAAACAAAATGCAACGAGTTTGAAGGCGCGTTGACGCCGTTGGACGGATCAAACTGTCAGCGCAAAGTTAAAAGCAAGGCTGTACTACGCAAGTGCACAGAATGAACAACGTCCTACAGCGTTCGAACGCCGTTGATACTGAATGTTCGCCAACTTTTGACGCCGTTGAACGTTGACGCAGAACACCTAACCTCAGATTTTACTGAATGGTAAAGTGTTTGTATGTATAAATAACTTGCATACAACATAAATAACATCACACACAAGTGTTCATCATCCATTATACTTTTAATAAAAGAAAGCGCACGTATAAACACAGATATAGGTTGTCAAGTGACACTTGACGGCGTTAAAAATTATTGCATTGTGGGCAGGCGAAAATTCAACGGCGTTCTCAGCAACGCCGTCGCAAATGACGGCGCGCTGACGGCGTAGCGCGCTGTGCATTCTGTTCCAGGCTTAACACGCTACAATGGAACGTGTATGCTGGTGTAGTGGTTTTGACGCTGGCGTTTCACCCAAGTAACTCGATCCGAAAGGGATCGAACCCTGCGAGAAGAGATAATATTTTTTTTTTTTTTTTTAATTTTTGTATTGTTTAAATTATTTTTTCAAAATTCTAGTTATATTTTGGCAAATGTTGCAAATGTTGCAAATGTTGCATTTAATTTTTAAAAACGTAAATTTAATAACCAGTTTAAATTATAATTTAATTCTGTTTCAATGTACACGAAATCAGAGGGGCGGAACTTATAACAACCAATGGAAGCCATAGGCGCAATTTTTAAAATTCTTAATGAACCTTACTATAAAAAAAAAAAAATACTGCACATATTTAGAAACCTAAATAATGGTATTAGGCGTTCGAAATAAATTAACAAAAAAAATATTTTAATATAAAATTTGTTTTGGCATCCCAAATAATCATCATTCAGTTACTAAATACCTGCCAAACCCTGAAATGTGTGAAAATTCACACTTCACATCAATTTTTTGTATATATTTTTGATGTTAATAATAAGTGAGATATGGTTCGATTATCTCAAGTAGTCCAGTCAAGGTCATATTCTAATTATGTAATAATTCGCATTATGTAAGTACGTTTGTCGTAGTTATACCTTACAGATAAACAACAAATTTTGACATGCTTCATTTGTATTCCTCTTACTATTTTGCCAATATGAGTGAGAGAGAAACACATCAGTACGTTAATTATTATTTCAGTCTTATGACCTTGACTGGACTTTTAAAAAAATGTTTTTCCTCATATACATTTTTGATAAATAAAAACATGATTTGTAAAGAAAATAATATGTGAGATATTTCAAGATTTTAGTTTTAGGAAGTAACTCACGTAACTCACCAAATATTCATTCAATCGAAAAATATATGCAACAAAAAAGATTTGTTTTTTATTATAAACCATTTTTATTATATACGTTTTACGTATTTGTTGTTAAGTTAATATAAGGATAATAAGATATTACAAAAGTTTAGCTTTAGGGTTTAGCCCTAACTCCCCAAAAATTCATCTAAATAAAAAAAATGCATAGAAGTAAAAGATTTATTTTCTCATTTTAAACTATTTTGGTCATATATAATTTGGCTGTTAAATCAATAATAAGGGAGATATATGTAGATTTTAGTTTTAGGGTGTCCCTCCGTAACTCTCCAAATATTCATCTACATGAAAAAATTCATAGTGATATAATATTCATTTTCTCATTATAAACTATTTTGGACATATATGATTTTGCTGTTAAGTCAATAATAAGGGAATTATATGTAGATTTTAGTTTTAGGGTGTCCCTCCATAACTCTCCAAATATTCATCTAATCGAAGAAAAAAACATTGAACAAAATAGATTCATTTTATTACTATAAACATTTTTTGTTGTTTATATTTTTCTGTTAAGTCAATAATAAGGAAGATATTTTGAGATGTTTAATAAACAGTTTTAACCCCGACACACCCCCTAGAACAAAATTTTGTTATGCCTTATAGCCTATGTTGGAATCCTGGTTATACTCTATCATCATACCAAATTTCGTAAAAATATGTCCAGCCGTTTTTGCGCGAATCTCGGACAGACAGACGGGCAGATAGATGGACAGGCAGAGACACAGACAAAAATTGATTTTTTTGCGGATATTGTCTTATAACCATCAGAAACGAGTAGAAACCAAATATGAGGCCGAAAAATAAAAAACAGATATAGCCTCCAATTTTCATAATATATATATATATATATATAGGTTTAATCTAACCTAAAAAGAAGAATTAAACAATTCTTACCTAAAAATAATTGTACGTCTGGCCAGTCATCATACTGATCTGTATAATTTGTTTTGACAAAAGCCATAACTTCACATTCTGGAAGTCCATATAATGGGCCAGTTTTATTATTAACAAATTTTTCTATGGCGTCTTTGGTGAATGTTTTCGTAAGAACAAATCCACAGCTTTCTGTTTTATTAGCGTATTCTGCTGGAGGTTGATAAGTATAGGCTGCACCACCCATTGCTATGTGGTCTTGTAGATTTTTACCAACACCTGGAGACTCATGTATCATCTGAAAATTATTTAAAATATTTATCATATTTAATATTTCGATAAACTAGATGAGATTATTTTCTAAATAAATAAAGTTTATTATCATTATTTAAATTTAGTGGAAAGAAAAAATAAATGTGTTTATTTTTCGAACTTTATATTTTACTAGGTACTAGGTACTTGTACGGTGTTTGTAATGTATATTTTGCTGTAACCTAAATGATAAATGGGATATTTCAATGTCAAGTAGAACACAAAATAATCGTTTCTTCTAAACCACTCTTATGTACATGTATTTGATTTTAAGTAAATGATAAGTGAGATACTTCGTTTATAGGTAGCTCTCCCCATAGCTCCCCTAATATATATCTTATTAAAAACTGCATTAAACAGAGAGGAATAGTTTCTTTTCTCATATTTATTTTTGCTGTTGAATTTGCAGTGAATGATAAATGATATATTTCAATCTTATTAAAAACTGCGTTAAGAGAAAAAAAAATATATTTCCTCACATATGTTTTTGTAAAGTAAATAATAAGTGAGATATTTCAAGATTTTAGTTTTAGGGTGTACCCCGGTAACCCAGTAATATTGATTCGATCGAAAAGAATAAAAAACAAAAAAGATTTGATTTCTTATTTTAAACAATTTTTGTTATATATGTACATTTTTGCTGTTAAGTCAATAATAAAGGAGACATTTCAAAAGTTTAGCTTTAGGATGATTTCCGTAAGTCCCCAAATATTCACCTAAATGAACAAAATAAATAGAAATAAAATGTTTATTTTCTTATTATAAATTATTTTGTCATATATGATTTTACTGTTAAGTTAATGATAAGGAAGATAAATGTAGATTTTAGTTTTAGAGACCCCAGTAACCCCCTAATTGAAAACTGAATTGAATAAAAAGATTTGTTCTCTTATCAGAGCCGTAGCAATATTTTTGGCGCTCTTGGCAAATACATTTATTTAACCTAAAATAGCGCCTTTTTATCCTTTTGTATTTTATTTAAGGAGGGCATCTTTATTTTTATTTTAATAGATAGGTAAAAATACAAGTGATGACCTAAAAAAAAAATTCTAAAATGATGACAAAAAAGGTCTTCACTTCTAAAATACCAGCAATGACGAAATAAAAAATCTACGATGGCGCCCTTTAGACCTCGCGCCCCTGGCACTTGCCTCGATGTCAGGGCGTTGCTACGGTTTCTAACTTTAAACAATTTTTGTTCTTTATATTTTTCAAAAGTCAATAATAAAGGAGATATATTAAGTTTTTTAATAAACAGTTTTAACCCCGAAACACCTCTTAGAATAAAAATTTTGAAGTGCATTATAACCTATGTTCGAATCCTGGTTTTACTCTATCATCATACAAAATTTCGTAAAAAATATGTCCAGCCGTTTTTGCGTGAATCTCGGACAGACAGACAGACAAAAATAGTTTTTGTTTGCGGATATTGTCTTATAATCATCTGAAACGTGTAGAAACCAAATATGAGGCCGGAAAAAAATAAAAAAACATATATAGCCTCAAATTTTATTAATATAAATATGGAAATGCTTCGTTAATTATTTAAAAACAAATAATTAATTTATATAAAATTTTAAACTTCTGCTTTTATTTATTCTTCGAAAGAACATTTATACCGCCTAAGTATATTAGCTTTATTGACACATTAAGTGGCTATCTAACGCGTCTTGGCGTAGACTAACCAGGAAGGAAGCCAGCGAAAGCGGCAAAACATTGAGGGAGCTAAATCTAGCGCAAGACAGATCCAAATGGCGGAAGTTTATTGAGTTGGAGTTTCTCGACGAATTTAAATATTATAAATAAAACACTATCTTGTATATTCGTCAATTTATTAAAACCGTAATTAAAACATTACAGATACGTTTCGTGCATAAAGTTGCACATCTTCAGTCATGTAAAAAACACAGAAAAATAATTTTTGCAAGCATGGCAGGGCCACGTCACATCACAATCACAAGAACACATGTGAGAAACGAGATTTTAAAATAAAAATTAATTTTAAACAATATTTTATTCTTGTAGTTTTGCTCCAAAATGTACAGGAGAGACAATTTCCGCATTTTTCTATATCCCATGTTAAACTGCTATGTTCCGCGTTTCGTTGTACACACGGTATATAATTCGTGCTTATTTATTTTAATTATAACAGCATTAAATATAGAGTAATATACTTCGAGTTACTAATATATTATTTTTGTTTCAGGTATATTCATACTTTTTCTACTCTGTCAATAAGATGTTCTTAGATTACTGGTAAGTCAACATTTTCCCCCAATCTACACAATTCTTAAGAAATCTGTAGGACAAACATAATAGATTTTTTGTCCCAACTTTACTAAAATCTGTCGCCTCTAGTTCCTTATTATAAGGACATTAGGCTAGGTTATGATAGTAAATAGTTAGTAGCAGAAGAATTTAACAGCTTGAATGAAGCTTCAGAAGTATTCTGAACTAAACTTTGTGTTATTTTTAACATTAGAGCCAACACAAACTACTGTGATTATATAAAAAATTGCGGTTCAGGTTGTCAAGTAAAGTTTTACAGATTTCTTACTTCTTGGTAAGATGGTTGCTTATGAAGTACAAGGACGTGGGTTCAATCCTTACTTCGAAGTTTTCACTTTTCGATACTATAGAAATCAGCTCGGGTGTCCAGCCTGAACTAATTAAACTGAAATATGAGAACCTGTCTAATCAGGAATAAAAGATCCAAGTCGTCACGGTTTTATATATTGCCAGAGGTTAATGAAACGGAGAACTTACTTTCTCTGATCTACGCACCACCTAAACGTAAAGAAGCTATTATTATTATTTGGATTTGTAAAGGTTTTATCACAGATCCCTCATTTCGGGCTCCTAGAGAGCACGTCATACAAGGGATCAGTGGATTTGAATCTACACATATTGCCGAACCCTGTGATTTGGCTTATACTGTAGCCATACACGGTTTTCCTCAAGGAATTCCTTGAGGAATTCCTCTATCGAACCCTCGCCCTCACACGGAGAGGATTGGCCTCAAGGAAAAGGCCTTGAGGACCACAACTTAGGCTTGTGCGTAGAATCAGCAGATGTTCCTGATTTCATCGATTCCTTAATTTTTTTATTCTCTTTTCGGAGAGCGCTTCTGATATTGTTTATTTTTTTAATTACGTCATTTTTTGTAGCTTTCGCGTCCACTTCTTGTATTTTTTCCAATAATTTCGCGTACGCAGCCTCCTTTTTATTTCTATCATGGTATTCTTTAGAACTTACCTCAAGCTCAATTACAATCTGGCCTCAGGGCCGAAATATGATTTTTGTTCGGGATTTTTTGGCCTCAAGTACCGGCCGCGACCTCACCGTATATGGCAACCTTAACACCGTTTTCACACACCAGTGTGAAACCTGTGCCGGCACCGGAGGGGAAATTATATAAGCCCGGGAAGGGGGGGCTCTGGGGAATAACATCAGCTCGGGGTGTTCAGGCAGTTATTATAACTTAAAGAAAATCTTGGGAGGGAATTTCTGCCACCCAGGTGGGAAAATTCCTCCCGGGTACCCCCATGGATTCAACACTGCAAACATGTTATAGTTACATATAAAAATACGATGCTATAAACGGCAAATTTTAATATTTTTCGTACCACTAAATCGGCAATTTAATACATATATATAATATATATATATATATATATATATATATATATATATATATATATATATATATATATATATATATATAATTTAAATTTTAACACAAAAATAATAATAAATAACAGTAATTTATTCTAAAAATTAGACATTTACTGGTCATGGTTTAAAATTAAATTACTAATCTTTAATATAATGGTTTTGTTCTATTTTACATATAGTACAGCTTAAACAAAAAAAAAAAATATCTTTGCGGACCATTCAAATTATTTTATTTAATATATACAGCATGAGAATAGTAACTATTATATGGCAACTTGAGATTATTAAATAAACATTTGCGTAAATTAGAAATGTTATACGTGCAATTGCAGAGATATTGGTGCACAGCAAGATATTGCGAAATACATTTGTTCGATATAATTGCCTTTTTAGTATATACTGCTTTTCAAATTAAACGTTGCAACGAAATTGAAAAAAATTCAGAATTGCAAAAGACGTAACCATTAGCAAGCTAATGCGTTAAATGTGAGCTAAAAACATGGATTTTGATTTATCTTGTAACTACTGAATCAATTTTAATAAGACACAACCGAAAGCCTGACCAAATGATGTAGCTGCAGACAGAAAATAAAACTGCTTGAAAATCAGCAGATCTCAAGTGAAAAGCGCACATACCGACAGAGTGAGAGGGGGGTAGAGGGAGGGAGAGAGAGAGAGAGAGAGAGAGAGAGAGAGAGAGAGAGAGAGAGAGAGAGAGAGAGAGAGAGAGAGACGTTGTCTTTTATATATATACTAGCTAGAGCAGTGTTTCCCAACCCGTGGTCCGCGATATGTTTTAGGTGGTCCGCGACTTCGGCAGAAATAAAAGATTTGTTCCGTCAGTGGTTGAAAACTACTTTGAAAAAAAAAAAATGTTGCAAATGTTTTTGTACACGATCAGTACCAGTTTTGAAACTAGTGATTTAGTTTTTGACTTTGATTTAGTTTTTGGATTATAATTCGGGAAAAATATCCAGCACTGAGCGAAAAAACACTTAAAATACTCCTACCTTTTCATTGAACATACATGTGTGAAACTGCACTTTCTGCGCTTAATGCCATTAAGACGAAGCATAGAAACCGTTTAGATGTGCTTTAAGTTCTTTAAGACCTAATATTGAAAAACTGGTAAGCGATATGCAAGCACAAGGCTTCCACTGAATGTATTGTAAATTGTTGTTACGCATAAACAACATAAAAAATAATATAATTCTTATTTCTACACCAATACATTCTTTTTTTTTCATAAACTTTATTTTTAGACGCTGTGACTGCTTTTTCTTGTTACATTTTCCTTTTTATGTTTTAGTGAATACCAATTTGTATTATTGAATATATGACTATTCCTTTAGTAGCGAATATTTAAAGATTTTAATTTAAGTCACTAATCTAAATCTAAATAATACGTGGTGGTGATCCGCAACTCTAATGTGATTTGGAAATGTGGTCCACCGGTGTAAATAGGTTGGGAACCACTGAGCTAGAGTACCCGTACTTCGTAGGATATTTTTACTGTAACGTAAACGATAAGTGAGATATTACAGTTTCAAGTAGAACGCAAAATAATCGATTTTCTATATTCGCCCTAAATTATTCTTTTATATTTTTTATGTTAAATAAATAATAAGTGAGATACTTCGTTCCTAGGTAGCTCTCCTCATAACTCCCCAAATATTCATCTAAATGAATAAATGCAAAGAAATACAAGATTTATTTTCTCATTTTTAATTATTTTTGGCATACATGATTTTGCTGTTAAGTCAATAATAAAGGATATACTGTTGATTTTAATTTTAGGGTGCCCCCCCATAGCTTCCCAAATATTCATCTAATTGATAAAATGCATTGAACAAAAAAGATTTATTTTATTACTATAAACAATTTTTGTTGTATATATTTTTCTGTTTTGTCTATAATAAGAGAGATATTTTAAGTTTTTTAATAAACAGTTTTAACCCCGAAACAACCCCCTAGAATAAAAATGTTTAAATGCCTTATAGCCTATGTTCGAATCCTGGTTTTACTCTATCACCGTACCAAATTTCGTAAAAATATGTCCTGCCGTTTTTGCGTGAATCTCGGACAGATAGACAGACGGCCAGACAGACAGACATTTTTTTTTTTTGCAGATATTGTCTTATAATCATCTGAAACATGTAGAACTCAAATATCAGGCCGAAATTTTTTTTTAAAAAAACAGATACGACATATTCTTGGAGAATTCTTGGGTAATACCCAAGAATTCTCCAAGAAAGTCTTCTCCAATAAAGTCTTCAACCTCTTTTATCATTTAGAAGTTATACATACATATATTCATTTTTACGTACTGGTTTCCTTAAATATGAGTATTATTTCAAGGATCCCACAAGGACAAAGAAGTTGAGAAACGGTGGTCTATAGTTAGTCGCGTAACTAGTCGTTGGCGTTGGGGCAATTGTCAAGGGCGGAGGTATTTGAAGAGCGGCTTTCATCGCACTTTTTATTCCCCCTATCTTATGAAAAGCAATATATTTGCCAAGGGCGTCAAAATTCTAGTTACTTTTTTGTGTACAGTATTCCACTTACTTTAATCGAATGTTTCTTCAATTCCTCAGCCGGTCCAACTCCACTAAGCATTAATATTTGAGGACTTTGCACACTGCCAGCAGATAGAATCACTTCCTTTTTCACATAAACATCTTTTATCACCCCATACTTATTAAATCTTACTCCATTCGCGTATTTCGTATCCTTGTTTATTAATATTTTTTCTACGTAAGAATGCATCGAAACATGCAGGTTTTTACGTGATTTTATAGGACGTAAAAATGCTTTTGCTGTTGAACAACGTAGACCATCTCTTAATGTTCCATGTGATGGGGTAAAGCCAGTTTGGTTCAATCCATTTACGTCCAGTATTGAATACCTAAAATATATGGAATAGATTATAATTAAATATTGTTACAAAAATCGTGATTAGATCAACACAAGATTTTAAATCAGTAGCTGCATTAAAATCATTATATTTTGCTTACGTTTTAAGTAACATTCAATTTGCCTCTGCAATTTGGAATCCCTCATACGAAACTTTAATTAACAACTTAGAAAGAATTAAAAAAAATAAATAAATACCTTTGTTTTAAGAATAGTTTATTAATTAATTGTTAATTACTTTAAAGGACCGTCGTATTTTGTCGGACATGAAAATGATGTATAAAATCTTAAACAGGTTGATAAGTTGTAATGATATAGTTACTTTATTCAATTACAATGTTCCAGTCTACAATACTCGTGCTTTACCTCTACTCAATATACCCTTTGCAAACACTCATTCCTATCAAAATTCTCCCGTTATTCGTCTGTGTTCTACCTATAATAATTTTTTTCCTGGCATTGATATTTTTGGTGGTAATATTAAGGTATACATGAATTTGTGTAGAATACAAAATTAATTTTAGGAAAATTGAAAAAAAAGATGTTATCACAGATATTTGTACTTGAACCAATTATGTATTAAGATATACTATTTATACTTGTAAATTGTGTAGAAAATTTTTGTATTTTTATATTTTCTTAGTGAACATTTTACTGGGCTAGTCCTGTATATGTTCCAAATAAATAAATAAATTAAATAAAAATAAAATAGAACATACGGTTTTCAGCAGGAGTGAGTCCATATGCGACTAAATAATCACAGCTATTAAAAAGATGCAACCAGCCCTATTTTTGACGCGATTGTCATGATTATGAGACAGGAATGACCTTGCAACCACTTTTTTGAGGTTATGATGTTAGTGCTAGGTTATACTCACAATAAATAACATGTTATACTTAATCCATTTATTTGAATACTTAAAATCTACACATTCCTCATTATATAGAATTAATTTATTCCACACAAGAAAATTGTCAAATATTTGCAAACAAACACACTTTCGGAACATCCACATGTAATAACAGGATTTTTAATTATATTAACAATAGTTTAGTCAACATTAAACGATTTTCTTGCACATGTGAGGCAGAGAAAAGTGAAAAATTCAAGCTTAACAGATTGTTGAAAAACATCTGAATAGCAGAAATTCCCTTCAGTAAATAGAAGCAAAATTTTAGACACATTAATAAGGACACTTTCTTCTTCAGTTGTAGCAAAACATAAGCATAAATGGTACGTTTATTAATTTTTAACAGTTTTCTTGTTGGTATTAAAATTTAATTGCAACTAAAAATTGATAAAGAAATTTTGCCATGCACTTAACTTTTTTTCTAAAATTCATTCAAGATTGGAAGATATTTGCCATTGAATGACAACCTTACACTCAACAAGAAGTATTTACACTTCTTTTCTTAAATTTATGACTTTATTCATTGTAAAAATGGAGCGAGAATCGATAGAAACGTAAAAGCGAAAATTGTATTTAAAAATCGGATTAGATAAATTATAAACAAACAATTAACTGGTGAATGGAGGTAAAAAGGAAACATTTATTATATTTTTAAAATAATTAAGGTTAAATAATATAAGCTGCTACTTTTTACTACTGTATGGAGCCACTAAAACAGTCTAACTATTATAATTATATGCTTGTCAAATGCTATTTAAAACTCGAATACGAGTTAAAACTCAATTGAACTACAACTAGAATGACTTTGTTTTGAGCAACGCACTTATACCTAGTTTTAAAGTTACAGCAGGTGTAAATAAAACTAGATATAGAAATATTTTATACAACCGAGCATGACTGTAACAGAATATAGAAACTGTTTTAGCACTGTATTTTCGGGTTCTTTTTCGTTGTCATGCTGCTCAAATTAAATACGTAATCAACAATACTTACCCTAATTGTTCACCAGCTGTTAGAAACCATTCCTTCATAGGGGAGTAATATTTAAAATGTTCAACAGTTAGATATCCTCCCGTTGAATGATAGGGATCATTTTGAAATTCTTCTATCCTCATATCTTCGGATTTTAAGAAATATTCTAGGATACTATCATATCCCCAGTCTTCGTTTCCTAAAGATTCCCATAGATCGTAGTCCCTTCGATTACCTCGTATGTATAACATGGCGTTTAGAACGGAACAACCACCCAAAACTTTTCCTCTTGGCCAATTACATCTGTCTTCATTCATCGCCCTAAAAAAATTAACAATGTTAACTAATATTCTTACACATTAAAAAATTCATAAGTGTAAAAGTTCATTCTCAGTTTGGTTAAAATGTGAGAATATAGTACAATAGGTAGATTACTGTTATGAGTCACAAATCACTTATTATTTTTAAAACCACAAGAAGCTGCTTTTCTCAAAAATTTTCTTATGTAAGGATATAAAAGTTTTACACCGTTGAAAAGACAAAAATAGGTCTATAATATTGTGTTAAATAATATGGGTAGTGTAATTTGAAAAATAGTTATTAACTGCCGTGCCTCTTACAAAACAAATGAAAAAAAATGTTTGATACCACTACAGTCTGACCCCCATTACCCCAAATAAGTTTTATTTGAACAATAATTTCATAACTCTTTGTATTAAGGAAATAATCATGATGAACATAAGTGTTGCCTGTAGATTGTTATTAATTTTATTTTATATTGTTAGTTTTGTATAAGAAACACAATTGTGCACTCCCTTAATCAAAATCCATATTAAAACAATTTACCTGCAATAATTTTTATTGGGTTCAGTTTTGAATTTCCAGTCCATTTCTGACAATTGATTTTGAGGGAACAGTAGTGGTATATCTGATAGTATAGTTTCATCTGCACCAGCTTCAAGTAGCAGCACATTCCAATCTTCTCTCTCACTGAGTCTATTAGCTAAGACAGTTCCAGCTGATCCACCGCCGATTATAATAAAATCATATTTCGGTAGTATATTACCGATGTATGTATCACTAACACGATTCTTATCGTCTACGATATCTAGACGATTTGTTAACATTATTGTTTGGAGAAAAAGTATTAAGCCTACTGACGAACCATAGTTGGCAGCTATACGAGTAACTGACAATAGGGAGAGCAACCCCATTTTAATTGCTGTATAAATTGAACTATTTAAAAATAAAAAGTACTCTTTTGCTTCTTAGGCGTTTATTTCTCTATTTGCAGTCATATATTTCCAAAGTTGTATTATTTTGTTTTTATAAACCACTCCACTGGTCCCAAAATGTCTGAAAAATTAAAAAAATATATATATCGACTACTATACAAGGTGAGGCAACACTTATTATGTTCACCTCGATTATTTCTTTAATAAAAAGAGTTATAGAAATATTGTTCAAATAAAACTTATTTACAGCAATGGGTCAGACGATGACCGTATCAAAATTTATTTGCATTTGTTTTGCAAAAGGTATGACAGTAAATAACTTTTCATCAAATTACACTACACATATTATTTTACACATTATTATAAAACTTTTTTTTTCTCTATCCAACGGTGTAAAACTTGTATATCCTTACATAACAAAATTTTTGAGAAAATCGCATTTTGTGGCCTTCAAAATGATAACTTATTTGTTGGTAAATAATGGAAACATTCAGATAAAGATATAAAAGTTTTACACCGTTAAAAAGAGAAAAAAAGCTCTATAATATTGTGTTAAATAATTTGTGTAGTGTAATTTGAAAAATAGTTATTACCTGCCGTGCCTCTTGCAAAACAAATGAAAAAAATGTTTGTTACCACTATAGTCTGACCCCCATTACCCCAAATAAGTTTTATTTGTACAATATTTTTATAACTATTTTTATTAAGGAAATATTCGAGGTGAACATAAATGTTGCCTCACCATGTATATGAAAATACTCAGATTTCGTAAAAATATATTTGTTTTTGGTTTTTAATTCTGAGTAGGGTATCAAATGAAAGCTTTTGATATGTACATTACAAACGTAAATTATTTTTTTTTAAATACTTTTAATTTTTAAGTGGTTATTATTGAAAATGCAACTAATTATTTTTTCCCCACCCTATAACCCAGAGGGGTCGGTCTAAAAATCTGAAAATAATCTAAATAATGTACACCGATATGAATAGAATAGTCACAACAAGAATTTTTGATCAGATTATTTTTGCGAAAAATATAGATTTTTTTTTTTTTATTGTTGAAATAAAATATTTAGGTGGGCTGGAAATCAATTATTAGACTCGAAAATATTTATTTTCCAGAAATTTTTTATTATGTATAATTATAAAATATAATTTTCATCATTATTTATTAAGGCTTCCCAACGTAATACTAATTTTTCGACACCCTCTCTATAGAAGTTTTCTGGTTTTGACTTAAAGTAACTGATCAGTTGATTTTCTACATCGGTGATATTTCGAAATTTTTTATCTCCGAGTGTATTTTACATAGACCTAAATAAGTGAAAACGAGAAGCGCGAGGTCGAGTGAATACGGTGCATGTGGAATAATTTCTCTGTTTAAGTCCTGAATTTTTTCGCGGTTTATTTTTGCTGAGTGAGGACGTGCATTGTCATGATGAAAAATTATTTCTTTAGACAATTAATAAATTTGGATGTTTTTCCTCTAGTTTCTGATTAAGTGTCTGTAATTATTGAAACTAAGGAAAAACGAATGTTTTTAACCCAAAAAGAATAATTTTTCATCATGACAATGCACGTCAAAATAACCCGCAAAAAAATCAGGACTTAAACTGGGAAATTATTCCACATCCACCGTATTCACCCGGTCTATGGAACATAAACTCAGAGAAAAAGTTTCGAAATAACACTGATGTAGAAAATGACCTGATCAGTTATTTTAAGCCAAAACCAGAAAACTTCTATAGAGAGGGTATCGAAAAATTAGTACAACGTTGGGAAGCCGTAATAAATAATCATGGAAATTATACTTTGTAATTATATATGGAAAAATTTGTGGAAAAAAAATATTTTTACTAAAAGATAAGATTTGTTTTCTTATTATAAACAATTTTTGCCATATACATTTTTTATAGTAAATGAACACTAAGAGAGATATTACAAAAGATTAGTTTTATGCCCTGACCCCCCCCCCAGTAACTCCCTAAATATTCATCTAAATGAAAAAATGCTATTTTCCGGAAAGATAAGAAATAAAAGATTTGTTTTCTTATTATAAACTATTTTTGTCATGTACGATTTTGCTGTTAAGTCAATAGATATTTCAGAAGATTAGTTTTATGGTGTCTCCCCGTAACTCCTCAAATGTTCATCTAATTGAAAAAAATGCATAGAATAAATAAAATATGTTTTCTTATTATAAACAACTTTTGTTTTATAGATTTTTCTGTTAATTTAATAAAAGGGAGCTATCTTAAGTTTTAATCCTGAAACGTCCCCTAAATCTTGAGAAAATCTTGAGATACCATATAGCCTATATTTGAATCCTGGTTCTACGCTATAATCCCACCATTCCGGAAATAATTTTTATCAAAAATTTGAAACTAAAAATCGTATTCTTGGTTGAAATCTGGTATTTATGGCACATACTATAAAGCTATTAAAACAGTGGCGTAATAATAGGGTGGCAGGACTGGCAAACTGCCAGGGGACACCGGCACGAAGGCGCTCCGAGTGCCCCGTCTCGTGGTAGAAGATATTTGCGAAGATGAACGTCTGCAAGACCCCGAAAGTTTGTTCCGATTTAACGTATTAGATCGTGTATTGGACATCATCATAAACCAGTTGAGATTTCGCTTCTTTGGAATGAATGAAATAGTTTGCAATTTCAATGTTTTACATCCTGCATCCTTGAAAATTTGAAATGACTCAGACTTATTAGATAGGACTGTAGAGTCGGTTTGTATAAAAAATATACCTATATCTATTGCATTTGCAAAATAAATTCTCAGCTTTCGGTTAACTTTCAGACACGATTTCGAAAAATTTACCTATATATGGGAACTTATATAGGTAAAAAAGGCGCAGATTTATTAATTATAAAGAATTTTGTGTCGTCAAACTTCCCTGAAATATGTACTACATTAATGTTATTTTTGACAATCCCCGTCACTAACGCTAGTGCCGAACGATCGTTCTCAAAATTAAAATTAATAAAAACATATTTAGATTTCCATGGGACGAGAAAGGTTGCACAATTTAGCAAAACTGTCAATGAAACATTCTTTGGCCTGAAATTTGAACTTTGATGAAGTAATTGACAATTTTTCCGAAATGAAAACCCGAAAAAAACAATTTTTGCTAAGCATTTTCTTTCATGTATGACTGTATCAATAAAAAGTGAAGAAACTATAAAATCGACTAGTAATATTTATTTCTTATGTTATAATTCTGTTATTCAAAAAAATAGACTTGATTGGACAAACGCTGATTAAGCTAACTGAGATTCTACGAGACACTAAAAGTACCTATAATAAAAACAACGACGAACTTAATTCATAGAAGGCCCCAGTCTAAAAATTTGCCAAGGGCCTCACATTGTGTTGTTACGTCACTGTCTTAAAGCGTAAATTAAGAAAGAAAATATATATAAGCAATATAAGCAACTGCTAATTTAAAAGATTCAAAATAATTTTCGTTTATTGTACTATTTTAAACAATATCTTTACGCAATTATTATACCGTTTTAAATATGTGTCTTAAACTTAACTTCATGTGGTGATATTTTTCCTAAAATAGTTGCGTCATGCATGTGATGCAATAGAATTGTTTGGTACAGGAGTGAAACGGAAGTCAAATAGAAGGAACGACGGTCATTCTAACAAAGCAAAGACGAGACAGTTCCTAACTCACTACTGCAATTGTGACGTCATATTACCTGTTTGAACTCATTTATAACATTTTAAGTTTTCATAGGAACTTGTTTCAATCTGATTTAAAACTATTTAAACAGCACACCCACAATTTTAAGAATATTTTATACACTTTTTTTAAATTAACAAATACTACGTATATTGTTTTTGTTAAAATTAATTAGTTTTTATTGACGTTTTTTATATTTTTTTTATAATATTAACCTATTGTATTTACGCTCTTAATTCTTTAAAACGTCTTTTAACGTTAAGAAGTTTTGCTGAATTATTTTTTAATGAGAAATTACTCTGTCTGCAAAAATTCTTTTCATGATGCAAACACAATTCTATACTCTTTGCCGGAAAGATACAATTTCAGATTATTTTGCAAAAAAAGTGTTAAATCTAGTTAAAAAATATTAAATTTAGTAATGAACGTAAAGAAAATAATTATATATAAAAGATGCTTGGTGGTTTTTTTTTGATATAATTTAATAAAAACAAATTCATTATTATCAAAAGTCTTATTTGGCTCATTATTGGACATACGCCTACCTTAGATTTTTGCAATACTGTCTGTCTTTCTATTTGTCTGGCGGCTCACTCTAATAAGTTTATCTACCTTTTACGGGTTTTGTAGGTATGACTACCAAAAATCTCTTATAACGTGACTCATGTGTCTGTCTGTCGGAATGTCTATTTGTCGGTTCACTGTGATATATTTATCTACCTTTTAAGGGTTTTGTAGATATAACCACCAAAAAACTTTATAACGTCACTCATGTGTCTGTCAATTTGACTGTCGGTTCACTCTGATATATTTATCTACCTTTTAAGGGTTTTGTAGATATAACCACCAAAAAACTTTTATAACGTCACTAATTTGTCTGTCTGTCTGTCTATCAATTTGTCTGTCGGTTCCGTGTGATAAGACAATTAGATAATAGATAAGATAAGATAATTTATTTAACAGTTGTGAGTACAATAAATATACAATATACAATATGGGTGTGATATATTTATCTTCCTTTTAAGGGTTTGTAGGTATGACCACCAAAAAACTCTTATAACGTCACTCATGTGTCTGTCTGTCTGTCTGTTTGTCTGTCGGTTCCCTGTGATACATGTATCTTCCTTTTAAGGGATTTGTAGGCATGACCACAAAAAAACGCTTATATCGTCACTCTTGTGTCTGTCTGTACGGTAGAAATTGTGGCCAAACGGCTGAAACTAGAAAGTTGGAATTTGGCATGCTTGTGCAACTCTTTGATCCATATTTATGAAAATTGTTGAGAGTTCAAAAATAAAAGTCGCGAAAAAAATAAGTTTTCAATAAATATTTTTCTACAATTTTGAGATGAAACCTCTTAATTCGTGGACAAACCAATCAAAAATTTATTTTAAAAATATTTTTTTATGTGATTTTCGCCAAAAATGTGTCAAAAAACTTTTGTACCTCAATCCCAGACGGGTTAATCTAAAAATTTGAAAAAATTCTCAGTAATGTACATTAGTAATTTGAACCGAATGAGAATTTTTGATAGGATTAGTTTTTCGAAAAATATCGATTTGTATGGTGCCAAAAAAGCTCTTAATAAGCTCGCCTTTTCCGCTAGTTAAAACGTTATGTAATGCAAGTTGCATAGCATTCATGTGTGGAAGCTCCACTCAATATTATATCATTATTATAAATCAAATAACACATTGTTAATAGTAAGTAATAGTAAGTAAAGTTACTGACATTGAAAAAAAATTCTTATTAATTTAATGAAGATTTAGATATAGAACAAATTGATTAGAATTTTTCATGTAAAATTTATTGTGACGAACTTTTCGAAAATTTTATTTGAAATCTGTGATTGAAAATTTGATTTTGATGTGATTATAGAGAAAAAAAAATTATCCTAGACATCCAGCATTCCGTTGGCTTCGCACACTTATTAAATACCTACAAAATCCTTAAATGTGTAAAAATTCAGATAGAATTCACTAAAGTTCTTTCACGATAATTATGAAATGACGTAGTAGTTGATAATTTTGCTGTGATGACAGTTATTTGCTTATAAATGTAAAAAAAATAGGTTTTATTCAATCATTTCTAAAAAGAGATTGCAAGTCTGTGGCTGCAAGCGTTAAACCGCTTGTATCTGCTAAGCAAGGGCACGGGCGTGAGTTGAACTCATGCTTATGTCAAATAATTAGTTTGAAAATATTTATACAAATTACAGGTTCTGCCGGTTGCGAACGGCTGCAACCGGCTATAAACTGTAGGTGCCTTTTAGTTTACGATAAAAAATTGACGTAATACTGACCATATTACTCCTGAATGTATATAGATTGAAAACATGGTCGTGAAACTGGAAACAAAAGGCCTAGGCTCAACTCAGGCTGTTGCGCCAATGATGATGATGATGAAAAATGGATTTAAAACCTAGTAAAAGTAGTAAAGGGACTAATGAGAATTATGACTTAAGCCGCATTCAGAGCTCTTAAATCAATAGACTATAGATTACGGATTCTAGTCTGTTGATTGTCACTAACAAGTTTGTCATATGGTAACGCGTTAAACCATTCAGACCTCTAAATTTAATACGTCGTTCTTTGTCGATTGTGGATAATTTTCTAAACTTATAGCTTGTGAGTTGTTTTAATGAGACAGACATATAAACACATTGGCTGTCTCAGTCTATCAATGACACCGTAGTTATCGTATGCCTTTACATAACCTAACATAATGTCATCATTAACAAATCTTGCTCAAAATTACAAAGACGGACAGTAAATATGTTCAATTTATGTAATTAGGTTAGGTTTAGTTAGTTAAAATCTAAGACAACATAATTATAAAAACTATTGGTGACTCAACTTAACGCGTATCCCTCTAGCGGCAAAAAAGCGAACACTTCGAAAAAGGTTACTGTCATTGTTTACGTATAATTCACCATGTGTTTTATTGTTTCTGTCCATTCTCACTCCATTTTTACAGCGAAAAAAGTGATAAATTTAAGAAAAAAAGATTAAATACTCCTTGTTGTGTGTATGGTAGTCAATCACAGGAAGAACATCTTCGAATATTAGATTGAAAGATTATCAGTGATTCTAAAATTTTGTTTCTAATGAAGGGAATTTATACTGTTCAGATGATTTTAAACAAGTTTTTAACGTTGAATTTTTCATTTTCCCTGTCTCACATGTGCAAGAAAATCGTTTAATGTTGTGTAAATTATTGTTAATATAATTAAAACCCCTTGTTATTTCATGGGAGTGTTCCATAACTGTGTTAGTTTGCAAATATTTGACAGTTTTCTTGTGTAGAATAAATTACAAGTTCTCTTTCTATAAAATTTCTTGAGATATGCGTAGATATTAAGTATTCAAATAAATGTTTTAAGTTCAAAGTATAACATTTTATTTTCTCTGAGTATAAGCCGGCACCAACATACAATATATAACCTCTGAAAATATTCATTTACAAGCAGCAAATTTTATCATAAAATGGATTCACATATATTTATACACTTTTTTAATACTCGGTTATAATTTAAATATACTGTATACAGCAAGAAAACGTAAATTAGACCAAAAATAGATTATAAACCAATACTGTTTATATATGTTGACAGATGACTATCCTTTTTCGTGTCAAAAGTTCACAAGGCGATAGTGGCGCCGTTTCGGTAATTATAGTCGCGAATAATACATAGAAAACATTTTACGAAGCCATGTAGTTGGTTTAAAGACGCACAGATGTCGGACTATTCGTAACCCATTAATTTCTAACTGCTGTGAACGGTACGTAGAACGTTAAAACAATGCATAAAAACGTAACTTACAACGCGACAACGAACAGTCTACAACGTGTTAATTTAAAGAGCTCTAAATGCGGCTTTAGAGTTTGAAAAAAAGTAAAATATTTTATTATTATAAAAAATTTTGAATAGTTTAATTTCAAATGTTTGAATTTGTTTTACTTGAATAAGGAATATTCGAACATTATTGCCAGTACTAATTGCAATTCTTTAATTACGGTATATTAAATATTATATAATTTAATTTAATTACTATATATTTAATAATTATATACGACTTTAACTTTTAATCGGTGTTTAAGATATTGCAACGTAGGATGGAGCTACCAACCTTTGAGAACCAAATGTAGTGAATGAGTATTGCTTACATGTTAGTTACATTATATTCTAGTATTGGCAACTAAATTAACCAAGTATAACGTCAGTCCATGATTATTGTGAATAAACATTAGTTGAAAATTATAAAGTGCTAAATAAAAAATAGGAAATAATAGGGATAAAAGAATAAATCATTTATTACATATACTTTTTGGTTTACAATAAATAGTATATCTAAACTAAAATTATCTTCTTAATTAAAAAATATGGCTATTGGTTTAAAACATAAATATTAAATAATCCTAGTACGGTTTAAAGTACATTTTATAATTCAAATTTTTCCTAATATCTTTTAAAAATTAAACATATGTTTTAAATTGTCCATATTTTTCATCCAAAATTCTTTAATCATATCAGCACCTTTCTCCCCGATCATAATAACAGGTGCATTCGTATTTCCACTGACCAATTTAGGCATAATGCTAGCATCTATAACCCTTAGTCCTTTTACACCATAAACCCTAAGCTGTGGATCAACTACAGCTTCTCTGTCCCAGTAAGGACCCATTTTACAAGTTCCAATAGGATGGTAGATGGTGAGAGTATAATGCCGGATCATACATTCATAATAGGCATCACTGTATATTTGTAGATGGATGCATGGTGGAAATGGTACCAATTGATTACCAAATCGTTGAAAACTGCGTGTTTGTGTCAAACGCACTGCTATTTTAGCTCCTTCTATCAGAGTTTTCATATCGAAATCATCCTGAAAATTAAATTAGAATTTGAAAAATAAATAATTAATTAACCTACCAACAAAATTCTCTTTAAAACCGCGTATAGTACGACAAAAATCTCGAGAAAGATGTCAAACTTTCGCGGCAAAATTAGTAGTGGGGATTTTAAGCGTTGGCGACTTATATTCTTTCCTAGATAACCATCTACAGTCCGCCGCATAACTCTTTTATATTCTCTTTTATAAAATTTTATATTCCCTCCATCCGAAAATATGATATACTTTACTTAAACCAATGGCGAAGGAAGACTTGCCCGAAAATCACAAAAATAAAAAAAAAAATATAGGTAAATCTTCAAAAATACATCAAATTATGTTCTATACAAATTTTTGTTCAAGGTTTGGTTTACTAATTAGTAATTTTTTAAAATTTAATTTAAGTTTAATAACTTCCATTTGCGGTTCTGGACCTTCTTAAAATATAATAGGGTTCTTGCCAAATAATAGGAGAATTTTTTAAGTACCAGAACGAACTCTTTAAGTTGAACCGTACTTGAGTTATCGTGTATACACACACATATAGACACAGACACACACACATATGGACGGCACTTGACGGCACGAAAGTAGGTTTTTTGAATTCCTTGGACCGTGAAACGTGGCTATCAGTCAAAATCTCGACATAAAAGTAAGTATAAAGTAAAAATGTGGGAGTAACAAAAGTAATATTATCTTGATCTTTTTTTGTTTTTCATTTCTAAGTAAGTGGTGGCTAGGCATCTAATAAACAAATGGCGCGCAAATAGTTTTGCATAAGTCAAAAGTAATTCACAGAAAAAAAAAAAAAAAAAAAACGCGTATTTTAGACAAATTAAAGTGACACCTGCTGTTCTAACAAAATGGCGAATTGCAAGAAGTTCCAAAATGACTTAAATCACAGCCATATATTCCAGATTTTAATGCATTGGATCTTGGCTTTTTAAATTCTATAAAATCCTTACAACATACAGCTTCACCGAATACTATCGACGAACTGATTGAATGCGTACAAAATGCATTTACTGCATTTAACATAAAAACCCTTGATAATGTTTTTCTAACATTGCAAACTTGTCTAGAAGCAACCATGTTAGCAAAAGGAGGGAATTTCTATAAGGTTCCGCACATTAAAAGGCAAAACTTCATCGTAAGGGACGATTACAAACAACATTATCATGCAGAGCCGCAGTAAGGAAACCTTTTGCTAGAGGCAAAACTGTGTTTTGGCGCCCTTGGCAAAAAAAAGGTGGTCCTCACTTCCCAAAATCCAAGTGATGAGCCAAAAAAAAAAGGTCCTCATCTCCCAAAATTCAAGTGATGAGCAAAAAAAAAGGTCCTCACCTCCCAAAATCCAAGTGATGAGCAAAAAAAAAAGGTCCTCACCTTCGCAATGTAGCGCGTCGGGGCCCTTTTCCTTAGTGCGCTAGGGGCCCCCTCCCCCCCACCCTTACTGCGGCTCTGTTATCATGTTCCATACAAGCTGTGGAGACAGCCACGTCCTTGTTAAATTAAAACTTTTTGTATTATTCTTTGTTTTACTAGATATTTGTAACTATTTCATAAATAAAATCATTCTAGTTAATTAAAATTGTAAATGTATATAATATTTTCGGACAAGAAAAAAATCAAAATGTAAACCATATTTTCGGACGGAGGGAATATAGCTAATAGAAATATTCCCTATAATCGTGTATAATCAGAATGTTCTACAGAAACGTGTACTATAATTAGGGACAGGCGCAAATAGGCTTTGTTGCTGTGCGCCAAAAATGTTAACTAACTAACTTATTTGGGACAGTGGTTAAAATTTGGCGGGAGAACGTCACTGTATTATTAACTTGCCGCGGATGACGTTTCTGCTAAGTTGCCGACAGTTAAGGTTTTCATTTCGTAGTCACTGCCTTATTAAACAACCCTCGTAGCATGAGTTTGGAAATAGACACAAGGTCTTGAGATGGGGGAGCTTTGGCCAATAAATAAGTCGACAAAGTGATCCTCAAGTGCATTGCCCACATTAACCACGCAACTACATCTCTACAATTTTGATGTTAGACTGTGGCTGGTAGTTAAATTTGTAGATCTAACTAAAAACTACAATGTATAATTATTAGAATGTGAATTGATGTTTGTTACTTTGACTGTTCTCTGTATCTGAATGGCGATTTACCCGCCTACACCTGTGTAGTACATGTTGCCTATATTTCTTAGATTAGCTATTAGTTTCGGTGCGAGCGTATCTCTTAATTAAGTACGCTTATCTCTAGATGTAGACGTAATTAAGTCTCTAGATGGAAGCACGTATACTATTATTTCAAAGGTTATCGAAATTTATGATTTTTAACATGAACCCACAATTTATTATCGCTTACTAAATACTTACAAAACCCTGAAATGTGTGAAAATTTACACTACACATCCTTGTTTTTACCGTATTTTTCGGAGTATAAGACACACCGGACGATAAGATGCACCTCAAATTTATAAGATGATTTTTAGAAAAATATATTTTAATGTTACCTTCGGACCATAAGACGCACCCAAAATTTGAGTCCATTTTTCTATGTAAAAAGGTGCGTCTTATAGTCCGAAAAATACGGTAATATCAAATACTTGTGTGTACCTAGAACTGATAACATTTTTTGTAAAACTTACAAAAAAAAAATTACAAAATAAAATTGTAATGTATATAATTGTGTGTACTGTCCGACAAATATTTCGTGGCCGGCCGTGGCTTATTGTGCGCATAGAGAGGGCACTATGAAAGACAGTGTCAGATATAGAGTACAGTCAGAGAAACAAGTTCACATTCTTACACGTGTACATTATATTTATCAGTTAATTACGTCTACAAAGACAAGTTCCTCCCATCATAGTCGAACAACAAAACCATAGAAACGCAGCTGCTTGATTTAAGTGATTACTGCATTAGACGATCACTTTGTCGACTTGTTTATTGGACAGAGCACCCCCGTCCCGCGTCTTTTTCCAAACTCCAGCAATTTCAAGTAGATTGTAAACAATAAAGGCTTACATTCTATGTATTAATGTAATACAGATGTTTTCCCGCTAAATATACTTACATAACAATGTAAAATTTTTGACTATTAATAGCACCACCTAGTTTGCTTTTTGTCTCCATGATTTAAAATATTTAATATATTTTGAATCTTGCACTTATGCACTTGACTGTAATAGCGTGTGTAGGAAATAATGCAATTCGCCAAAATTATAATCCCCACTACAAATTTCACGCGCATCTTTCACGCCCGGCCACGAAATATCTGTCGGACAGTACTGTTAATTAAAAAATATTTATTAATATAAATTTGCAGTTTTTCGCAATAAATAATTAAATTAAAAAAGTTTTTTAATAGCTTTTTATGCACCAAGAATGTTACTAAGATGATTACGCCCGGAGAGCGATGTAATACAGCCCGAGGGATGGATGTCGCTCGATGGACTGACAGACAGACCGACAGACATCATGCTAAAAATAGTCAAAACGTTATGTAGGGACCTCAATTCGTGGAGATCCATCGAAATCTCGGAATGTCAAAATCGGTATGATCTTATATATGTTGGCGGTCGGTAAAAAGGTACCGGCCGTAAATGAGACTAATGTTTGTTTAGGGGGTAATGAGAGGGCGTTATGGATTCATATTATTATTATTATTTTATTTATTTTGCCAGGGGGCGAGCTCCTACACTTGGATGAGGGGTGAATGATTGTGAAAATGGGAGTAATGTAAATATATTCTTCTCGCCGAATAATATCACCAACGAAGAATCGAACCAGCAACTTCACAATTCATGACTGTTTATGGATTCATAATGCTCCGGTTGTTATGCATCTCATATATGTTTAAATATCTCGTATCCTAGGCATTATGACCAAATAACAGCGAAGTGAAAAATAAATATTAATATTTTCCTCGGTCCACGTAAAAAAATTAGATATTTGCCTGTTCCTTTTAAGTTTTTGTTGAGAAGCACTAGCCTATACCGTTTCGTTTTCTATTTTTACTTACCGCGAAGTAGTTAGGATATATCAAAGGATAATCGAAAGGATTTCTACTTCTTATCGTAATGCGTCCTGTACTTTTTGGTCGTAGGAGTAGTGGTATTATACCGTACACATCTTTTTCTTCAAATCTTTTAAACATACGATTATAGAAATTTTCAGTTAAACCATGGGCTTTTTTTAATTGTGTTCCACCATCTGAATTTGTAGAACCTAAAAAATAAACATATGTATTAGCAACCCATTTCTAATAATACACAGTAATAAAATAATACAATAAAATTTAAAACATTGTAAATAATAATGCGATTGTGAAATAAAATTTTGTGTAATTCTGACAGTTAACAAGTGTGCGTTACAATTTAATCTTTATTACCATAAAAAATAACTTGCAATAAAAAGCTTCAAAATCAATACAATTTTAATTTGTTAGGTAATATTAAGTAATATATTCTATATATTTATATTAACCGTATTTCATTTATATCAACCGTATTTCACCACTTAAAAAAAGATTTACTAAATACTTAAATTTTAAATTCCATAGAAATAACGTCACCCAATTATATAGTTGCAGTTTACATAGATTTGACCTAATAGTCCTATCCTATTGCAGAATAAAAATTGATATGAGTAACAGTTTTAAAATTATAACTAACTGATTGACTGACTCTCTGGAGTTGATAAACTTTTAATATTCCACGAATAAACACTCGCCAAAATAGAAAAACACATTATTTTGGGTTGATTCATTTTTATTTCTCAACATAGACTCCTTTTAGCTCGATACAGTTCGCCAAGCGTTTTCAAGTTTGTCAAGCCATCCAAAAAGTAAGATTCCGGAAGGCGTTAAAATAGGCATCTTTTTCAGCGATGTTCTTCCCGTTCGACATGAATCTTTTTCCGGCGAGCCATTTCTTCATGTTTGGAAAAAGTCTCTGGGGGATAAATCTGGTGAATACGGTAGATGCGGCAACAATTCGAAGCGTAATTCATCAACCATACGATTGCGTTTATTCTCCAATGTGAGCAAACGCACTTATCTTGCCGATATCTTTTTCGTACCCAATTTTTTATGCAATATTGAACCATGTGATATGCCTGTGGCCTCAACAAGTTCGCTCACTTTGACTCGTCGATCACTCAAGACCATATCGTGGATTTTGTCAATCATTTCTGGCTTAGTGACCTCAAGTGGACATCGCGAACGATGCTCATCACTTGTGGATGTACGACCACGTTTAAACACATTCACCCAATTTAAAACAGTTTTAAACGCAGGTGGAGATGTGCCATTAACTTCATACAACTCGTCTTTGATTTCTTTTTGTGTTTTACCTTTCAAATGAAAGTGCTTAATCACAGTACAAAACTCGTTTTTACCATTGCTCCAAAATAACAAAAATTGTTTGCTTCAATCGATTGATATCTTTGCCATACTCTATAACTTTTCTAATAAAATTCATCCATTATTGGAAGATTTTTTTCCCTGTGAATGGCTTCCTTTGAAAAAGACAGATGCTGAACCAGGCGTAAACAAAGAAAGTATCCTTTTATCAAATTTTAACCTAACTGCCACTAGAGGGATTGGCGTAAGTCACCAGTACGGATACTTTCCCCTCTTTCACTTACAGGTGTGACAAAAATCAACGCTAATAAAAATGAATATAATTGTTGCTTCATATGACGAATACAACTAATTTCTTTCGCGCCGTTTTTTTTTTTTTTTAATAAGAAACTTAGAATGTAATAATTGGAATATTTAATCTTGTTACTTACCGGATATGAAATGGTATTGAATATCTGGGAAATCGTCTGAAGCATTCACATATTTCGTATTTACAAATCCGAGTCCTTCAACACCTCCTGGAATAGTTAAAGGTCCATCTCCCATGACGGCGTACTGCATAACAGCCTTAAGGGAATACACCTTCTTAAGAGTAATTGAAACTTCTTTATTAGCAATAAAAGTTAAACCTCCCATAGCAACGTGATCCTGCATGTTTTTACCAACTGACAAATCTTGGATAAGTGGAATCTACAAAACAATTAAGTAATTAACAATATAGATCAATGGTTCTTAACATTTTTCATGGACCAGATTAAAAATCAAATATGGGTAATTTTTTAAATAAGAGCCGTTTGCGCATCTTATCTGCGAATAACATTCCCCGTTTTGGCCAACGAATGCCTTCTCTACTCATCTGCTAACGTTGCCAGTCAATCTGAAGTTGCTAGCGGAGCTAGACGATGTTGTGCTGCACTTTAATATCAGCTATGTCCATTACTAATCCTCCCGATTCTGTGATTCGGTTTTTAAATGCGGAACGCTTGTCCTGCCGAAATCCATCAGCAACTCGTTGAAGTGTACGTGAAAGGTGTGATGAATGAAGGGAATGTGTGAAAGTGGTGTTTATATAATGGTGGAAGAACAAACATCCATGATGAGGAACGTTCTGGCCGCTCAACCGTAAACACGGACGAACTGAAAGCAGCTGTTGATGCACACATTCGGCAGAACACCCACCTTATAGTCCGGACCTGGTGTCTTCCGACTATCACCTCTTTACAAAATTGGGGATTCTTAGGTGGAAAACTGATGCAAACAGATGATGACGTCAAAGACACTGTCATCGGTCGGTTTAATGGACTGGCGGCCGACCAGGAAATCGTCAAACTCATTGCCGTTCGGAAAAATGCCTCGAGCGGAACGGGGATTCCGTCGAAAAATAGCGAAAGGATATTGGTTATTGTAGAAATGAAAAATTTTAAAAAACGTTAGTTACGTTTACTTTTAAACTAGAACGGTTCTTATTTAAAAAAATGATCCTCGTTTTTGTACTCATACGAAAGTTATTGAAGAATTTAAACTAGGCAGCAAGGCTGTTTAATAAATAAATAATCCTCTTTAAATTTTTCAAAGAGCGTTTAACAACTGTTTTTTAAGTATTTGACAGTAAATGGCTAACAACATCACCTGCTGTGATTATTTCACACTATTTTTAATTTTTAATTGACCTACCTTAAATTTACTCAACTCATCCTTTGGTCCAATACCGGACAGCATCAATATTTGTGGAGTGTTGATGCTGCCTCCACTCAATATTATTTCTTTATTAGCTCTAACTCTATGCATTTTTTCATCTCTGACAAATTCTATTCCGAAAGCCACTTTTGTGACTGGATCTATAAGCACTCTTGTCACATGAGAATGCATTGCTACGTGGAGATTTTTACGAAGACGAACTGGACGTAAGAATGCTTTGCCAGTACTACAACGACTTCCTCGACGTAAAGTTCCTAAAATAAATTAAAAAATTCAAAGTAACTGTGCGTTAAATACAACCAACATTTTAACTAATGTCTTCTGTCTCAAGGACAATGCAGGATTAATGAGGGAGTAAAGGAGCATTTGCTTCAGGACCTTACTGTCACAAAGATATTTTGCAAAACCTATTTACATATATTAATATATTTATGAACAAGAAAAAACCAAAGGAAGAAACGAATTACATCCCTCAAATTTAAAGTTATTCAATTTTCAAAATTTACCAAAATCATTGAGTCCAAGCTAAGAGTAATTAAAATACAGTATAAAACCATTTAATTAAAGTTTCGGAACCCTTGAAAACGTTCCACGGAACCCCAGGGTTCCGCAAAACACAGGTTGAATACCACTGGTCTATAGTATATGACGTCCATGACGGACGTGCTTGCAGCCTGTGTAAAGACCATTAGTTTGTATTATTTTTATGACAAGAGTGAAAAAATGACACGTTACGGAACTTTTATTTCACGTTTTTTTACTTTTTTTAACTCTCACCATAAACAGGCATTATATGCACTAAAACAAGTGAAATATAGTACAGTTTTTTTTTTTTTTTTTAATAAAAGTAGTCAAATATCTTTAAGCATCTTGTGGAATTTCACTGAAAACTGACAGTATTTTTGGGAAAACTATCTGTATAGTCTTGATTTATAAATTATTAAAACCTTTTACAGTGTTCGAATCCTATTAAATATATGTACAAAATACATTCCTTACACAATTCAAATATTGATATTTTCTTACCTTGTGGAATCATGAAACCCGTTTGAAATTCTCCATTAATATCTCGATTTTGATATCCCATCTCAACTCCAGCTTGTATAAATGCCTGAGCCAGTGGAGTGTGATATGGAGATTCAACTACTGTCAAATAACCTCCTGTCGAATGGTAAGGTGTCCTCGCAAGGTATGGATTTTGATTGTCCTCTGATTTTTTAAAGTAGTAGAGCGCATCTTTAGAACTCCAACCAGGGTTGCCAAGTGATTCCCAAATATCGTAATCCTTTTTATTTCCACGAACGTAAAGCATGTAATTTAAAACTGAACTGCCACCAATTACTTTTCCACGAGGCCAGTTACAACGATTGTTTTTCATTGCTAAAATAAAAATAAATAAATAATCTCAACTAACGATACGTTGAGAATTAGGGGAAGGGGTGAACGGTATTAACGGATTTTAGGCTAAAAAGATATTTAGCTTTTTATACATACCCAAACAAGCATTGTCCATAGGTTCAGTTTTGTATTTCCAGTCCAGTTGACTGAGTTGTAGATAAGCTGCCATGAGAGGCACGTCGCTGAGTTCAGTTTCATCACCCCCAGCTTCTAAAAGCAACACATTCCACTCTTCGACCTCTGACAACCTGTTCGCTACCACCGCCCCTGAAAATAACACGTATTAGGGTTGATAAATAACATGTTTCAACCAGTTTTTTTAAATACAAATCGGATGCCGGGACGATATCTAATTGCTTTCATTATAATATCCTGGTGCTTATTATTATTTTCATCACATTACTTACCGGTGGTTTTAGAACAGTCTAGTATACATTAAATATTGTAAAATTAGTCAATGAGTGAGTGATTTTGAACTCAACTAAATTGTGTGTCTGGGTATGAACATGTAGAAAGATTGTTTATGGTGCTTAAACAGGCCTTTAATTAGGTATGCTGCTGTCGGCGCTTGTTGACACCGTTTAGTGGACACATATAAACATTATTACCAGTGCCTGTTTACCAAAATATCTTCATCAAAAAGTGGCCTGGTTTATAATAAATGTTCCTGTAGTTGCTTGTAGGAGTAATATATCTACTAAAACATGCCAATTATGCAGACTATACGATGGAAAACAATTTCGTAACAATTTAATAAAATTTATTCTGCTAATAAGTAATTATAAATGTCGGTAATTAGCAACATCAAAGAAATTTTATTAATAACTATCAAAAAAATCAGCTGTGGTCACCACAGAACCGACCGCCATCACAAAGTACTTGTTTAATTTATGCTGCTTTATAAAAAAATGTATCAAATAAAAGTTGTTAGTTATTGCTTTTATAGCAACTTTTGTTCAATAAATTTTTTCGAAATATTTCTCTGTTGTGAAATATTCGCAAAAATCTTAAAACCGACACGAGTAAACTCCCATTTCTAGTTAACCGATTTTTACCAAAAGTTTATCAACTCGTGCCATTGAAAAGTTTAAATATGAAGTTTCATAAAAATCCTTTTAGTCGAATTTGCTCTGCACGTGTACACGGACCGACAAACAGACCGACCGACAGACAGACAGACAGACAGACAGACAGACAGACCGACAGACATCATGCTAAAAATAGTCAAAACGTTATGTAGGGACCTCAATTCGTGGAGATTCATCGAAATCTCAAAATGTCAAAATTGGTATGATCACAATACCTCCCTTATATATGTTGACGGTCGGTAAAAATCAACAAAATATCAGAAAACTGATTATCAGATTCTTGTAAACTGATAAATGTTTCAAAGATTCCTGTTACTCATCGGCGTATGTTTCAAGCGCCAGCAAGCGTTCTACGTACTCGGGTATAATTGAAAGTAGAGCAATATTTATTCTCGAAGGTGGGCGCAAGTTAGCAAGCGCTTATAGGCGCCGGTAATAATCTTTCTACGTGTTCGTACCCTCAGTTTGCATGTTTTGGTTTGTAGGAACAGCGTGACACATCTAACTATCGCTGCAAGGTCATTCGATTTTCTTTTGCAATGCAAGATCCGGATCCGTATCCGCAAGTCAGGACGCACATAATCCGTATCCGCGGATCTGGCTTTTATGTGATCCAGCACATGACTAGTCTATAGTTGACTAACTAAACTGTAGTTTTATGGAGCTAATCCGCCAGTTTGTTTTTTTTTTTATCGCATTTCAGAACGAATTCAAACAAATTTCTGTCATAAATCAATATGTACACGTGAATAAAAAAATGTGTACATATTTGCGGCATTTGTACCGTTGCAAAATTTACATTTTAGGGTATAGACGTGAACAGACTATTAATTATAAATGTAAAAATGGTATAACTGTATTCACGTCAATTCTAACGAAAACTAATAATTGTTGGCCAAATTAGGATAAATCAGTTATTCGTTTTTCAATCTAATTAATAACAAACGAGCCTTTAAATAAACATGATTCAACAAGTTCTTGAATATCTCCTTTAACTACAAGTCCCATGTGTCAGAATTCATTTATAATTTACAAAAATAAACTTGGGTATCCCTTATTAATGCACAATCACGTTTTCAGATTTCATTAATTATTCATTTAGCATAGGTGCACATAAGGGGTGCTTTGAGGGTGCAACAATGTTTTTGTGGTACTATAAAGCAGTGATGGCAAACATATGACACCGTGTCACGGGTAATACGCCAAGACATTTTGACATTGTGACACTCATCGTTTATGGACAGTCTTCGGCCAAGAACAGTGAACGCATCTGGGCTCAAGTGTTTGTCGACTTGAGGTCCAAACTTGAGAAAAGAAATCGTTTGGAAGAAAATAAAGAGTGCCACTACGAACAGGAAAATTGGTGTGCTTGGAACCAATTACCGGACACTTTAAGCACTTTCAAAGATCTAGCGATGGTTTTATTCACTATTTTTTCCTCTACGTACTTTTGTGTGACCTTATTCTCGGCTTTAAATAATATTAAAACCAATAAAAGATACCGACTGATAGATGAAGCTAGTAGCGCTTGCTTGGACTTGAAGTGCACGAAATACCAACCTTCAGTTGAAGATTTAGCAAATGCAAATCAGCAACAAAAAAGTCACTAATGTAAAGAATTATTTATTTTTGCTTTTTTAACAAATAAATATATTAAAAGTATAACTATTCTTTTACTAGGGTTGCAGTTGTCACAAAATTATGGATATTTCTAGACGTGACACGGCACCCGAGTTAAGCTAGTTTTTTTTTTTTTTTTTGACACCGAGTTCAAAATGTTTACCATAACTGCTATAGTGTTAAAAAAATATTGGCGGAAAAAAAATACATACATTAACAATGAAAGATCATCAGTTGAACTTGATTTCAGAAAACTCTGTACCTCAAACAAGCACAAGGATCGCACTGAATATTTGTTAATGTTAAAATTAAAGTCTTTGAATTATTTATTTGAAACATTCTAAATTTTCTAAACTATACAAGAAAATATATAACTTTGTAATATTCAGAAAAAAAAAAAAAAAACAAAATAAAAAAATCTTTTATAATGCATAAATATTGTTAAATAAGAACAAAATGTTAATTTAATATTAATGGGACGGTTGGGACTGCATATTGCTCACAAGTTTGTCAATATTCGCGGAAACAACTGATGTAGCAACATGCAATGTGTATTCTAGGTATGAATCCGTTATTCGCGCCCTTGTTTTTGATTTAACGAACTTCAACCAAGAAAATAGCTGCACACATTTGTAAGAGCTTCAAAAGAGCGTAATTCTCTTCTGAGCAAAAGCTTTGAGTTTCAGAAATTTGTCAACTAGGAAATATTCCTTGTAAAACTCAGTTAGTGAAATATCCGTCATTTTCGACTTCAAATCTGAGTTCTCTTATAGTTCAAGTAGTTCCATTTGCAGAGAAAGTGGCGCTTGTGCCACATTAACATCAACTGTTTAACCGCATTTGATCTCTGAAAACAAAGATATACTCGCGGGCCAGATGCAATGGGATTTTGGATAGTTATCGCGGGCCGGACAAAATGAAGCAACGGGCCGGACCCGGCCCGCGGTCCTTAGGTTGCTCATGCATGGTCTACTACATTACTATTTTGTTTTATGTTTTATTCCCACGGCTATCTGTATTTTGACGAAAACATCATATATTATTTTCCAAAAATCTAGTGTTACAGACATTCTATGGCATCAAATTTAGACTTTTTAAAAATAAAAATTAATTTTAAACAACTTTTTATTCTTGTATTTTTGCTGTAAAAAGTACAGGAGAGCCAATTTCCGCACTTATCTAAAATCCCATGTTAAACTGCTATGTTCCGCGTTTCTTTGCACACAGGATATTATTAATAATTTGTTTAATAAAAGCCAGTATATCTATTTGTTTAAATTTAACTTGTAGAAGTAAGAAGTGAGTTTTTTTTTGTTACGCCAGTGTTTTCTTACCTGCCGAGCCCGCCCCAACCACTATAAAATCATAGTGGTCCAGTAGGAAATCAGACGCCATGTCTATAGGTCTTGATTCTGGATCCATGAGGTCGTATTGGAAATATGCTATGGCTGCTATTAGAGCGGGAATGAAAACTGCCAGATGGGAAGCTGCAGATACCACAGCACCCCCTAAGGCAGCAGGCACACCTACTATGGCACTCATCTATAAATAAAAAATATATTAGTATCATTATAAAAAAATATGTTACCACATATCTTAGACAATTACTGCATGTCTGGTATAACATTTTAGGTAAAATCTTTTGCAGTTATCGCTGAAAAAGAACAATATTTTGAAAATGATTTTTTCGTTTGTTAATCAAAGTATTGAGAGCTTTCATTTTAAACAGTTGTCCGCGAACTTTTTTGGTTTAACCCCAAAGTATATTTGCGTAAAAGGATATTACCCCATACACAGCAGAAAATGACTGTTAAAAATTAAGTCTAAAAGTTCATTCTCAGTCTGATTCAAATTTAAGTGTTAAAATTTTCATTTAAAAGAAGTAAAAAGTTCACTATTTTTAACCAAATCACCGTGTAAATCTTCATTTATTAAGCTATTGTTATTTTTATGAAATATTACTTTTTCAGTGTTCCAATTAACACTACTTTAACACTATTTATTTTCTAAAACTATAATTTAACCAGTACGTAAGTGTAAACACTAAATTTAACCAAAAAAGTAGTATAAATAATTAACACGAAAAACGAGGGACTTCATATACACTAAAAGTTCTTTTTTTAGTGTACCATGAAGTCCCTTTAACACTACTTTTTTAGAGTGTATGCAATACGTGAGTAAAGGACTCTTCAATATTGTAATATTTTCGGCGAGTACCAAATTCGTGCTTGGTAAAAAAGACCTTCTTGACACACTACCGGTATAAATAGCTATTAAGTGTTTATCGCACCTCAGTTCAAGTTTTTGCCGATCTTTCGTTGTAACAATGACTGCAATATTTCATTTCGTCGATCAGCCATAAATTGGAAATTTATTTATTTTTAATTTGTTGTCTCTACTGTGTCAAGCACAATTTTCTGAAGCCATATTTTTCTATTGCTGTTAAACCAGGTGTCAGTTTGAATTGCATGCATTTTGACATGAAATAACTGACAATATCGCGAAAAAGAAATAATTACAAGCAGTGACAATTAAAAAAATCTTTTTAATTAAGATAATACTTAATACTCCCTCCGTCCGAAAATATGATATACATTACTTTAAAAATTTTGGGATTAACGAGAGTAATATTATCTTGATCTTTTTTGTTTTTATTTTTAAATAAGTGGTTGGTAGGCAACTAATAAACAAATGGCGCGCAAATAGTTTTGCATATGTCAAAAGTAATTCACAGAAAAAAAACGCGTATTTTAGACAAATTAAAGTGACACCCGCTATTCTTAGCGAATTTTGACCAAAATTGTGTTGAATTGCAAGGAAGAAGTTCCAAATAGACTTAAATCACAACCGCCAAATAGTCTAGATTTTAATGTATTGGATATAAGCATTTTCTATTCTATACAATCCTTACAACATGCACTGAATATAATCGACGAACTGATTGAATGCGTACAAAATGCATTTAATGCATTAAACATACAAACCCTTGGTAATGTTTTTCTAACATTGCAAACTCGTTTAGAAGCAACCATGTTATCAGAGGGAATTCCTATAAGATTCCGCACATTAATAAGGCAAAACTTCATCGTAAGGGATGATTACAAACAACATTATCATGTTCCATACAAGCTGTAGAGACAGCCACGTCCTTGTTAAATTAAAACTTTTTGTTTTATTCTTTGTTTTACAAGATATTTGTTACTATTTCATAAATAAGAATTCTAATTAATTAGAATTGTAAATGTATTGCATATTTTTGAACAAGAAAAAAATCAAGATATATATCATATTTTCGGATGGAGAGAGTATAGCTAATAGAAACATTCCCTATAACCGTGTAAAATCAGAGCGTTTGACAGAAACGTATACCATAATTAGGGACAGGCGCAAATAGCCCTTGTTGCTGTGCGCCAAAAATGTTAACTAACTAACTAATTTGGGACAGTGGTTAAAATTTTCGGGGTATCAAATAAAAGCTGTTAATTCAATTATGTAGATAAATAATGCACTTGCTCCTATAGCCCTTGCTTCTTAAGTTTAAAACAAATTTAGAGTCAATTGTTTTATAAAAATGTTTCACTCTTAATGTAGCCAGAATTATAAAACAAATTGTGGTCCTGTTAAATTCACCAGGTAGTAGAAGACTGGTTATTACAAGTTATTATTACTATTAAAAATTAAAAATTAAACAAAACACACACCTTTTGTATAACACAAAATAGTAACAACCAAAAGATAATAAACTTCATCCTTCACTTTCGTTTTCACTCTTCAACAATTCAATAACGACTGAATACGATTTGAATGATAAGAATGAATCGAAGAATCGTCTTATTAATTCATTCACGTATCCGCTTTCTAAATGTTTTATCCATCCCTCCTTTTCTAAGCCTGTTTCAAAATTTCATGACATTGTATTAAGAAATCGATTTTTGGAATCCAACTTTAATAGGATGCAACAATTGGGAATTTTAATTTTATTACCCGGTTAACTTATAGTTGATTCCTAGTTATGCAATCGATATAATAAACACTGATACTCACCAAACCAGCATGTTACCAGTGGCGTGGCGTAACAATAGGGTGACTGGACCCCCGAGGGGGCCTCCAGTGCCCCGTACCGTGGTAGAAGAAATTTGCAAAGATGAACATCTGCAAGACCCCGAAAGTTTGTTCCGATTGAAAGTATTTTATCGTGTATTGGACATCATCATAAATCAGTTGATATTTCGATTCTTTGGAATGAATGAAATAGTTGGCAATTTCAGTGTTTTACATTATTTATCCTGACTAATAGACTTATTTGACAGGGCTTTAGAGTTTGTCGATTTGTTTAAAAAATATATTTCTGTTACATTCGCAAAAGAAATTCTCAGCTTTCGGTCAACTTTCAAACATGATATCGAAAAATTTACCTCTATATGGGAACTCGTAGATTTATTAATTATTAAGAATTATTTATGTATTGTAAGTTTATTTGTTATCTTTTGTATTTAAATGTATTTACATGTATGGAATAATTTGCATATAAATTATTATTATTATTATTATTTTGTATCGTCAAGCTTCCCTGAAGTATGTATTGCTTTAATGTTATTTTTGACAATCCCCGTCACTACCGCTAGTGCCGAACGATCATTCTCAAAATTAAAATTAATAAAAATATTTTTAAGGAATTCCATGGGACAAGAAAGGTTGCACAATTTAGCACAATTTGGCCTGAAATTTGGACTTCGATGAAGTAATTGACAATTATTCCGAAATGAAAACCAGAAAAAAACAATTTTAATTTTTATTAAGCATTTTTTTATTCATGTATGACTGTAACAATAACAAGTGAATAAAATTATAAATCAGTCTGTTATTCAAAAAAATAGACTTGATTGCACCAACGCTGATTAAGCTAAATGAGGTTCTACGAGACACTAAAAGTACCTATAATAAAAACAACGACTAAATCTACGTCCTAAGAGCTTTCTATTGATAACACACAACAAATTTTAAAAAAATATTTATTTTTTTATTAAATACATAATTGTTTATATTTATTTCGGGATGAGTTTTTATGAACTCTCAGTATTTTTCCTATATGTGGGTCAAGGAGTTGTACAAGTATGCCAAATTTCAACTTTCTATGTTAAGCCGTTTGGCTACAATTTCTACCGTACAGACAGACAGACACATGAGTAACGTTACAAGGATTTTTTGATGGCCATCCCTACAAAACCTTAAAAAAGTAAAAAGTTCACTATTTTTAACCAAATCACCGTGTAAATTTTTATTCAGATAGTGTTATTTTTATGAAATATTACTTTTTCTGTATTAAAATTAACACTACTTTAACACTATTTATTTTCTAACACTATAATTTAACCAGTATGTAAGTGTAAACTTTACATTAAATTTAACCAAAAAAGAAGTGTAAATAATTAACACGAAAAGCGATGGACATGATACATTAAGTTCATTTTTTGTCTACCATGAAGTCCCTATAACACTACTATTTATGTGCCTTATATTGCTATTTCTCTTCCACAGCTTACTCTGACGATTTTTTTTTTTAATCACTCGTTATCTTGGTGCACTGTGTATGTCTCCAATATTATTTAAATTTAAAACAAATGTTGGGGTACTAATTTACTTACCATATGCAACATTAACATTTTTAAACCTATTGTAAGAACCACTTATTATGAAACCACATACTTGTATTAGAGGTTACACATTATGATTGTTTGGTTTTATCTAAGTTACCAATATATATGTACTTCTTAACTAAGCCGTTTGTTTCGCACATCACAAAGATAACAATATAAAGGCTGTTTTACATTACATTTTTCTGCTAAGCACTATGGATTTTTTGCATAGTATATGTATCAAAGTACTTATTCTTATCATAAATTCTGTCAAAAAGTTATCAATGAAATTCCAGAAAATGGTTAAAGATGGTTTCATTTTTTTTAGTTCATTATACATAGATGTGTCTTAAAAAAGAAACACCAATCAGTTTTCGAAATAAGTATCTCTGGCCGTTTCACAGTTATTAAATCTCGGAAATCGTTCGTCAATAGAATTACGAAGGTTCCTGGAAGCCTTCCACTGCCTTCATCAGGGAGCACTTCAGACTAGCGATATTAGGGTGTCTCTTCTTGCAGGCCATGTCCTGAAGCACGAACCACAATTTGTTGTCCAGAGTGTTGAGGTCAGAGCTGTTAGATGGACAATCAGCAGAAGAAGGCCGGTACATTGCTTCCAAGCCACTGCTGCATAGTCTTCGCCTTATAGGCTGGCTCTGAATCTTGCTGAAAGCTCCAGTAGTGAACAGCGAAAAGGGAGTTATTCACTTCTTTAACTGTCGACTTCAACACTGTTGCTCTGATCGACATTTTTACCTTTTTCTGATAAAAGTGACCCTTAGTGGTACGGGCCCTAGGCAGTTGCCTAGTTTGCCTAGGCCAAAGTCCGCCCCTGGATGTATTTCTTGATTAAGATGCATCTATGTATGATGAACTAAAAGGAAATTAAGATATCTTTAAGCATCTTGTAGAATTTTACTGAAAACTTTGTACACAATAATTCCTTCAAACTTTCAATGCATTTTGGTTAAATTTACTGTAAACTTTACACTTACATACTGGTTAAATTATAGTGTTAGAAAATAAATAGTGCTAAAGTTTGCACTAATAACTGAATAATTTAAGACCAAATCACCGTGTAGATTTGGTTAAAAATAGTGAACTTTTTACTTATTTTAAATGAAAATTTTAACACTAAAATTTTAAACAACATGAGAATGAACTTTTACACTTTTTGCTGTATAATGATATCCGACAAATACAACTTTTTAAACTATCTTCGGTCATACTTTGTTTGACTTATACTTACTACTTCAAGAACCTTCGAGAACTTTCAAGTTTTTTTTATACTGTACTGTTTTATTTTTTCTAACATTTTTAATAATTCTAATTGAGACTTGGTATTGAAATTAGAAACTATACTGGCATATAATAACTGAAAAATATTATATACATTACTTAAAAAAATGTGGGATTAACGAAAATAATATTATCTTGATTTTTGTTTGTTTTTAATTCTAAATAAGTGGTTGCTAAGCAACTAATAAACAAATGGCGCGCTACTAGTTTTGCATATGTCGAAATCAATTCACAGAAGAAAAAAAAAACGTGTATTTTAGGCAAATTAAAGTGACACCCGCTGTTCTAACAAAATGGAGAATTTTGATCAAAATTGTGTTGAATTGCCAGGAAGAAGTTCCAAATAGACTTAAATCACAATCGCCAAATAGTCTAGATTTTAATGTATTGGATATAAGCATTTTCGATTCTATACAATCCTTACAACATACACTGAATACAATCGATGATTGAATGCGTACAAAATGCATTTAATGCATTAAACATACAAACCCTTGATAATGTTTTTCTAACATTGCAAACTCGTCTAGAAGCAACCATGTTATCAGAGGGAATTCCCATAAGATTCCGCACATTAATAAGGCAAAACTTCATCGTAAGGGACGATTACAAACAACATGATCATGTTCCATACAAGCTGTGGAGACGGCCACGTCCTTGTTAAATTAAAACTTTTTGTATTATTCTTTGTTTTACTAGATATTTGTAACTATTTCATAAATAAAATCATTGAAATTAATTAAAATTGTAAATGTATATTATATTTTCGGGCAAGAAAAAAATCAAAATGTATACCATATTTTTGGACGGAGGGAGTATAAACTACCATAATTCAAAGATATTTATAAACCAGACTTTTATCCGTCACATCAAATTTTTAAGTTGGCAGTGATAAATAACAAAAGACGGGGAAGGTTTTGAATGTCTCCTTCTGCCGCTAATACTTCAAAAAAAAAAAAAAAAACTTAAGTAGTTTTGAATGACGTCAGAAGTTTGAAAGTGTACTGAGAAGTATAATGTAGAACAGCCTTAACACTTTATATATGCTTGATTTTAGTTTTTTTCTTATTATTTTACCTTTGTTTAAAAATAGTCCATAAAAATACATTATAGTCAAAACAATTGGTACTTAACATACAACTATAATGTAAACAATAAAATTTTATCGAATTTTTGTGTTAAACAATTGGATTTCATTTTAACAACAGTCGGTAAATCTTTAAGACCAATATCGATTAATAGAAACTCTCGAAAATTGTGTGCATTAATTATTCCCAATTAATTATGACTTGCTTGCGAAAAAATAAGGGGGGAAACGAAGAGACGATACTCTTAACAACGAATAAATTTCATTGAGAAGGTAGTATTCAAAACGAGATTTATCACACAAAATTCAAAATTGAAATATTGGTATCAGTGTCTTCTTCTTAGCTAAATGGATAAACTGAAATTTTTAAATTAATCAAAAATGTATTTTGTACCATCTAAAACGCGCAAACAAGAACAAACAAAAAAATAATTATAAAGTGTTTTTTAGGGTTTTGTAGGTATGACCACCAAAAAACCCTTATAACGTCACTCATGTGTCTGTCTGTCTGTCTGTACGATAGAAATTGTAGCCAAACAGTTGAACATAGAAAGTTGAAATTTGGCATATTACCCACATATAGGAAAACTATAGAGAGTTCAAAAAAATACAGCGCGGAATAAATATAAACAAATATGTATTTAATGGAAAAATAAATATTTTTTTTTTAATTTTGCGTGGAGTATCAAATGAAACCTCTTAATGTGTGGATGCACAAACAAATTATATTTTTGAAAAATCTTTTTTTTTTAATTACAATTTTTCTCCCAAATTTTTGATCAAAATGTGCAAAAGTTCTTGTCCCGCACCTTTTTACCAAAAAGGGTTAAATCAAATATCTGAAAAATTTAGAGGTAATGTACGAGAGATGTTTCTTAAATTCTGGGAATTGTGCTATAATTAAATTACGCAGAACTTATAGGCAATGTTATTGGTGCCAGACAAGTCTTCACATGTTTATGCAACTATCTAGTGCAATATTGTCTGATGTAGGTGTTCGACTGATATAGACGCGTTTTCTTAGCACTGTTTTTGTAACCATTGAAGACGCAGCAAAATCTCAAAGAGCAATAATTTTCTTTTTGTGGAAAGAAGGTGTGAAAACATCAGAAATTATTCAGCGTCTGCAAGGAGTATTTTGTGAGTCTGCAGAATCCAAAAGTACTGTTTATCGGTGGATTGATCGTTTTAAATCCGGTAGAACATCACTAGAAGACGATCCACACAGTGGGCGCCCAAGCACGTCGGTAAATGAAAGAAACATTACTGCCGTAAAAGACCTACTGAAAGAGGACAGGCAAATGACTATTCGTCAAATTAGTGTGCGCCTAGGGATAGGTACACGACAAGTTCATGACATCTTGCATGATTGTTTGGGCGTTAGCAAGGTTTCGCCGCGCTGGATGCCAAGGCTGTTGGGACCAGAACAGAAACTCAATAGGTTAAAGTTCTTTGAGGACGGCTTAAAAAAATTAGTTTATCGTTGGGATAAATGTATTCAGTTAAATGGACATTATGTTGAAAAACTACATTGTAATATTGACGAAAATTAACAAAATAATAAGAATTATAGCTAAATTCCCAGAACTTTGGCAACATCCCTCGTATATTGATCTGAGCCGTAAATGTACGAGAGGAATTTTTGATCAGATTGTGTTTTTGAAAATATGGCTGTTTTTGTGTTTTTGACAAAATTAATTATTTTTTTTAATTCACGGTTAAATTATGGCTAATAATTTTATGGATTTTTTTGTATTTATAGCTAAGATAGTACGTGTATTTTTTTTTTTTTTTTTTGGAGTTAAGAATATTAAAAAAATAATATATTTTTTAATAGTTATTCACACCACACCACACTACACTCTACACTGTAAAATATATCTTATTTATCTAATGAAGACTTGAATACGAAGCAAACGCAGAAAAACGCTGGGATATTTGGCACATTATTTAAATTTCGTTTAAAAAAATTAAATGGAAGCTCTTAGTTCTCAAATAACGAATAAAAGTGATTTTGGAAAAAACTGTTGATTTTGATGTGATAAATATACTTAGACATCCAGTATTATTTTGGATTTTTACACTTATTAATTACCTACAAAATCCTGAAATGTGTGAAAATTCACACTTCGCATCAATTTTTTAATTTTTTAACATGTTCCTTGTTCAAGGCGACGCATTGTCTGCAACTTTATTCAATTTGGGTCTCGAATATATTACCAGAAATCTCAATGAAGGAAATATTAGGACAGGAGGAAGTCAACTTATTTCATATGCAGATGACGTAGCATTAATTGCAAAAAATAGGAAAATATTGGAAAATATGGTGCAGGAAATAGTTAAAGAAGAAGCAAAGATGGGCACGATAATAAATGAAAATAAAACGAAAATGATGAGCATAGGAAAAAACCAGAATTAAAATAGAAAAAATTAATTTTGAAATTGTAGATAATTATAAGTATCTAGGAGTGTGGATGTCAAACACAGCAGAAAGAAAGGGAGAACTAAGATATAAAATATTAGCAACAAATATAACTTACTATGCGAATAAAAAACTCCTAAATAGTACTACACTGACAAAAACAACTAAACTGAACATACACAAAACAATAATAAGACCAATACTACTATATGCAAGTGATACATTCATATTGTTAAAGAAAGAGGAAGAAGAACTCAAAATAGCTGAAAGGAAGATATTAAGAGTAGCACCCGGACCAGTAAAAATTTGGGAGAACAAATATAGGCCGAGAATGAATCATGCGATATTAGAAGTACTGGAAAGGGTCGATGTAATAAGAAAAATTAAGCAACAGCGAGTAAGATGACTTGGGCATGTATGGCGAGGAGAAGAAACATCTATAGCATATTCAGGGTTACAGTGGGCACCAGGGAGGAAAAGAAAACGGGGAAGACCTAAGCTAACATGAATGCAAGAAGTAGAAGGAGATCTGAAAAGGGCCAGAATAACGAGATGGAGAAATAAAGTTAGAAACAGACAACTATGGAGAGAGATTTCAAACAAGATTTAATGCGAGATATAGTAATTGATCCATCCTGAAAAAGGATTTAGAAAGCCCAAAGGGCGGCGTAACCCCGTAGGGGTGTTTAGCCATTTATTATTACATGACCAACACACGAGAGTCATTTTTTAAATAAGAACCGTGTGCGCATCCTATCCGCGCATAGCGTTCCCTGCAGTCGTTTTACCAACTAATGCCTTCTCTGATCATTTGCCAACGTTGTCAGTCAGTCTGTTGCTAGCAGAAGTAAAAGATATTGTGCGACAATTTAATATCAGCTATGTCCATTACTAATCCCGTCGATTGCGAAGTACGCGCTGTGATTCGGTTTTTAAATGCAAAAAACAGTCGTCTTGCCGAAATCCATCGGCTGCTCGTTGAAGTGTATGGGGAAGGTATGAGATTGAAGGGAATGTGCGAAAATGGTGTCGTTTATTTAATGATGAAAGAATAAACATCCATGATAAGAATCTGGCCGTTCAACTCTTGATTGGTTGCCACAACGCAAGCGTTGCTAGAGAAGTTTAAATGGGAATGTCTCGACCAGCCACCTTATAGCCCGGACCTGGCACCTACCGACTATCACCTCTTTACAAAATTGAAGGGATATTTAGGCGGAACAGGGTGCAAACAGATGATGACGTCAAGGACACTGTCAACGGTTGGTTAAATGGACTGGCGGCCGACTTCTACGACGAGGGGATCGTCAAACTCATCGCCCGTTCGGAATGCCTCGACCGGAACGAGAATTACGTCGAAATTGAGCGAAACCAATTTCGTTCCGAAATTGGTATTTGTAGAAATAAAAATTATGAATAAACATTAGTTCGAAAATGACTCTCGTATATGCTATTACACTTATAGACTCTATACTTAAAAAGTGGGTTGATAAGGGACTTTAGCAATAAAATTTAGGTCTCTAGCGTTGATATTTTGCATAGAAATTTAGAGTTTTTATTTAGTTTAATATGGAATATCAGAAAGTATCGGACAAATCAATTTCCTATATTAATTAAATAAAAATTGCCAGGTTTCCACAATTTTTTATTAAGGTGGAAAAGGTTCCAGGACTGAAATAAATTGGGAACCGCTTCCAAGAAGGAAAGATTTTTCCAATTGGAAAATCACATTACTCCATATAATAATTTTGCTAAATATTTTATTGTATCTATCAGGGCTTCGAACCGTTATTATAAATATATTATATATATTATAAAAAATATATATCAGTTCGGTTCCGGTTTTCGGTTCAGTTCCGTGTGATAAATTTTTAAATGCTTTTATTTGTTTTAGAAATTTATTTTCTATTACAATTTAGTAGAACATTTTATTCCTTATTTTGTAATAATCATACCAAGGCTGCTGCCAGGGGGGGGGGGTTCTGGGTGTACCACCCCCCACGAAATAATAGAAGTGCATTTGTTTTTTTACTTATCAGTTAAAAAAATTACAATTTTTTTCTGCTCATCAGTTTAAAAGATGATCTTAAATAAAATGTATTTTATATTCACTCCATAAACATTATCTGAACAGAAATAAACCGATATTTTTCTCCGGTTCAGCTCTGGTTTTCGTTCCGACAAAAATAACGGTGTTTTTCGGTTTTCGGTTCGGTTCCGATTCGAAGCCCTGGTATTTATAGACAATTCGTATCTGTATTACCATTGTTTTACCTAGAAAAAAAATAAAATAAGAAGCCTAATAATAAAATTTTGCTCAGGGCACATGGAAAGTTAGTTTGGCATTGGCTGGGCGAATTCTACACAAACCACAGACAAACGAGAGACACTATTTTTGGATTTTTATGTAATTCTACTTTAGATAAAACTCAGTACCGAAAGTTTTAACATAGACGTAGTTCTAGCATAGAGATTTAATACCTGAAAGAGAAATATGGTCGCAAAGTACTCACTTTTTATTACTGAAAATAGAAATGTGTCTAATTTTCAAGTTTTAACACGTCACAACTTTTAAAACAAATTTTTAGTAAAATTGTTCCAATTAACTATATTTTTTTATTCATAAAACTTTTAAATTGTAAATTGTTAAATGTTTTTTTGAATTTCTAGAAGAATATTCCAGAAACTTTGTAATATGAAGGGTCTAAACTTTCAGAACACATCAAAATTAACGCGCATTTTCACAACACAGACTTAAAACAATTGATTTGACCAATCTTCTCCGGCTTTTAAAATCAAAATGACAACATTTTCAAGTTCAAGTACATACACCTTTACATTTCATAATACTGTCCACAATCTCAACCATTCTTTATATAAACATTGCTGTAAATCTTATATATATACTTGTTCTTTTCCATCACTGCATCGTTGAAATAAAGAACCGTTCTATCTTAACGGGAACATTTTAATGTAGGTCATTAGAACCATGATCATCAACATGATTTTATGTTAACTTTCTTTGACGATTTCATTTGGTTGACTGTAGAATTTCAGGAAGTAACGGAATGTGGGAAGAATGTGAAGAAGTGATGATGAAAAAAGTATTAAAAGAGAAATGTGAAGATTGTTTTAAGAATCATTACTCATATTGAACGGCTTTTACGGCTTCGTCATTCAGAAATGGAGTACACATTTTCAAAACTTTTAATGAATAGTAGTTTTTATGTATTTTTTATATACATCACAATGATTATTTTTTTATATATACAATAATTATTATAATTATTAAAAAAACATGCATGTATCTATTATTTATTAGGTATTTTTAATATTTAACTATTAACTGACGTACCTGTAAGTTTTTATAGACATTTTTGTTGTAACTTATATTAGTGAGCTATTTTAATTTCAAGTAGCACCCATCATTGCTTCCCAAATATTCATCTTATTAAAATCTGCATTGAACAGACAAAATCGTGTTTTAATTATAAACAAATTTCCATAAATAAATTTGTGGTGCCAATTAAATAAGTGATTTAAAATTTAAAGGTAGCGCTCGCCATATATATAAAAATATATTCACTCTACAAAAAGACCTTTATGGTACACTAAAAAAAATGAACTTTTAGTGTACCATGAAGTCCCTCGCTTTTCATGTTAATTATTTACACTTCTTTTTTGATTAAATTTAGTGTAAAATTTACACTTAACATACTGGTTAAATAATAGAATAGTGTTAATGTAGTGTTAATTTTAACACTGAAAAAGTAATATTTCATAAAAATGATCTGGTGATCTGGTTATCTGGTGATCTGGTTAAAAATAGTGAACTTTTTACTTTATTTAAATTAAAATTTCAACACTAAAATTTTAACCAAATTGAGAATGAACTTTTACACTTACGAATTTTTTGCTGTGTATGGTCCATCACGTGAAATTATTACCATGTGCCACTACCTATTGTACGCATAGTAGTAAACGTTTGAAATTTATCCTATTTTCGCTACGCTCGATTTCCGGGAACGACCCCATACTATTTGCATTTTGATCAAACTGAGACTGAAACGTCCTTAATAATAAAGAATGGTCCTCTAAATGACCTGTGTAATCCTTTAGATTTATTTATTTCTCATAAACACACTCTTGTCTTTTATTATTTGTTTTGCCATTTAAAGTACAGAAATTTAGTTTTTGTGTGTGTGTGTTTGTATGTGCGTGCGTGCGTGCGTGCGTGAGGGCGTGCGTGAGTGCGTGCGTGCGTGCGTGCGTGTCTGTGTGTGTCTGTGTGTGTGTGTGTATACACGATAACTCAAAAACGGTTTAACTTAGAAAGTTCGTTCTGGTACTAAAAAATTCTCCTATTAATTGGGAAGAACCCTATTGTTTTTTATGAAAATTCGAAACCGGAAACGGAAGTTATTATAATTTAAAATTTTAAAAAATTCACTAGTAAACAATGCCTTGAACAAAAATTTGTATAAAACAATTTAATGTATTTTTGAAGATTTACCTAATTTTTTTTTTTATTTTAAAATTTTTTTTATTATTATTATTTTTTTTTGGGAGGGCAAGTCTAGCGGAGATTTCTCTTCGCCACTGGTTTTTTCTTATGGCGAACTTACTTCCCTTTGAAAAGTGTTTTTTGAGTGCGTGTGGGGGGGTCAAGCCCGTGAGCTCCGCCTATTACGACGTATAATACTAGGTGGAGCTTACACACATGAACTTGATTTTCCGTTGTTTAAAATTATATTTTTAATTTCAAAAGAAGACATATACTACCTTAGCCATAAAAACAAAAAAAAAACATAACATTATTACCTAGCAATAATTGAGCCATGAATTAAAAAATAATTCATTTTGTAAATACGAAAAGTGCAATATTTTCCAGAAACACAATCTGATCAAAAATTCCTATCGTGTTTCCGATTCAGATCTATCTACATTATACGAATTTTTCAGATTTTTATTTTAACCCCTTTGGATTGAAAAGTGCGGGACTGTATTTTTTAAGTATACCTTTGCAAAAAAAAAACATGTTAAAGAAATTTAAAAAAACTACTTGCCGTGAAAAATTTATATTTTTTTCAAATAACTATTCCGGCTCCCATCAATGTATATAATTTAGATTTTTTTGAGACTTTTAAAAATGTCATTAAAAATCGATACTTTAAAAAAAAATGCTTGTTTATCCACGCATTAAGATTCATTTGATGTCCCCTCAAAATTTAAAAAAAATACTTAAGCTATCATTAAATACATATTAGCTTATATTGTTTTACTATGTTTTTTTTTTTTTTTAATTAAGTGCATTTTTCTTATATGTGGATCAAAGAGTTGTACAATCATGCCAAATTTCAACTTTCTATGTTCAGCCGTTTGGCTGCAATTTCTACCGTACAGACAGGCAGACACATGAGTGACGTTATAAGGTTTTTTTTTGTAGTCATACCTACAAACCCTAAAAACATATATAGCGTCTAATTTTATTTATACAGATATTGCCAGCAATTTATTCAGAGGTTGCGCAGTGGTAACTTTTAACTAACCTATTTCTTTGCTAAAATTTCATGGATGGGCAATGTATATGCTCTTTTAGTGATTTTCTCGCCTGGGTTAGTGTATTTTAACGCTTAACAGCAACTTTTGGCATGGTAGTCAACAAGTGTATCAACTTTATTTTAGAAAAATCCGTGTATAATAGCCTAACCTTACCTAACCTGTTGAAATAGATACAAATAATAATCTAAATTTTTGTGTTAATATTTATTTTTCTCTATATCCTTAGGCAATAAAATTTAGCAAGTAGAAATCATTATTAACCTTAAAAAAAACTTATGCACGTGTAGTATGAATCGAAACTTGAGCATTCGATTGTTCTACTTTTACCTAAGCCACCTACATGGCGTGCTGTGGACTTGAAGAATATCACGTGTCTCATCATCGAGGTACGTGTGCCGAAATACACGTCCTACCTTTTATAATACCTCGCGCACAGAGTCACGTCTACCATAACGTCTCTGTCACAATCAACTTACATCTATATTGGATTGTGCAAAAAGATGCAACTAATAAATGTTACATATTGGAAATTCTCGCAATTTATAAGAACTGAATTGCTAGGGCTGTCATCTCTCAATATAATAAACATCTTTAAAAAAAAACTGAAAAAAAAGAACATATAAGTTACAAGAAAAAGTAGCTTTTTATGTTTCTTTTTCCAATTCCTTTTCTCTTTTGTAACACCTTTTTCATCCATGTCGTCCCGGCACCCGACTAGTCCAGCAATTCTTGTATTGTCTCCTTGTCTCTCTCTCCCTATCTCTATACAGTCTTTTAAATGGTTTATTGTTTCTTGCATTTCACTGCACGTTCTGCACAATCTCCCGTTTTCTTCCTTCCCGTATTTACTTGCCTTTGTCTCGTTTCTGAATCCTGCTATTGATTTTTGGTACTTGTTATTTTCTTGCAGATATTGTGGCACCTATTGTGTATGCTCCCATATTCTTGAAAATACCTGGTCTGGTCGATCTTATTCTGCTAGTTCTGCAACTGTACCTCTCTATCTATTTCTATACTTGCAGCTCCTTCTTCCTGCCTTCGTCTTACTTCATCCTTGCTGTACCCATTCCTCTCATAGTATTTCCTTTTTCCAATTTGGTTCTGTATTGTTTTCTCTTTCTTTCCAGCATTCCTTCAGGATTTCATTGTTGCAAAATTGTATTTTTCGTTTGTATTTTACAGCTCGAGTTCCGGTTTTTAGACTCATTTTGTCTCTCTTCGTTTCTGTTAGAACTATATAGCTCGGTGTTTGCCTGCCTAATCCCAGAGTCCATTTAATGTACGTTTCTTGTATTCTTTCTATTTCTTCTCACTCTTTCTATTCCATATTTCCGATCCGTAGATGACAATACCTTGTCTTAGGGTATCAAAGAGAAACATTCTTTTTTTTTTTAATCTTCTTTCAGTTTCCCCTCGCCGATAGTCCATACTTTCCCAAATGCCATTTTCGCCTTTTTCGTCCTCTCCTTTATATGTTTGATGCTTCCGTTGTTCTTTTGGTAGGTGTATCCTAAATATCTGAATTCTTTTACTTGTTCCATTCCCTGTCCTTCCCATTTCCAATATTCCCTCTTTTCTCTTCCGCCTCCTTCCCTGAATACAATTATTTTGGATTTCTCTGTGTCTCATTTTCTTTCCTTTTACGTATCTTTCAAATCTTCCTACCATATCTTTTAGTTCTTTTTTCACTTTCCAAATTAGTTTTTTTACTAATTACGTTATTAAATGACTCAAAATTTATGATTGTTGAAGTTGACGATTCATTTCCAAGTAAAATAGTAGTAGTTCTGTGTAATTGCCCACACTCTTCTTATCACACCATTTTTTGAAATCTGTAAATGCCTTTTCAAACAATTTCTTTGATTTTGCAGGCAATAATTCGGCAGTTGCCTCCATTGCAACTGACGCAATATCTGGTGGTGTCCCGATAAAGTTTTCATCGCCTTCACTGTTTATTTTCATTTTAAATTATTTAACAGTGTTATTTGAATACATTTTAACAAATCTTCACGCCAACGGAGTGGCCGAGCGCATTAAGTCGTGCGGTTTTAGACTGGTAGAAAACAGTCTAGTCTGGGCGGTCGGTGGTTCGAGCCTCTTTCGTTGGTGATATTATTCGAGCGAGAATAATATGTATACATTACTCTCATTTTCACAATCATTCACCCCTCATCCAGGTGTAGGAGCTCGCCCCTTGGCATCGGCGATTAGCCCCGTTGCAGAAATAGGCCGATGTAAAATAAATAAATTTAAAAAAAAAACATCTTCACAATAGACCTAGGCCCCGCTTTGCGTCATTTCGTTTTGTGTTGTTTCGAACTTGCGTCGCTCCTAAAAATACATCAATTTTCGCTCAGCATCATAGATTTGTTGAAGTTGCGTCGTTAAATTTTTGTATTTTATTTATTTATTTATTTTTTTTTGTGTAAAATATGTTTACGTCCTGTTTTAAAAAAATACTGTTCAGTCGACCATCGAAAAATATTTCGTTAAAGAAAAACCGCAGGAACCAGCATCTACAGAATCATTAGCATCTACATTTACGTATATTGGTAATTGAATCAGATGAATAGAGAATTTTTTGTCCTTTTTTTTTGTCGTTTTGTGTATAATTGAATTTTCATGTTATATATATATATATAAAAAAAATTTTATGAATTAATAAAGTTTCTTTTATTTATGTTTCTTCAATTATTAATTTTATTTGTTTTTTTTTTTGTTTTTTTTTTTACAATTAAATAAATTGTAACTGATCGTCGTGAGAAATGTTTTGTATGTGTCTCGGGAGTAAAGTGCATTAATCCCTCAAATGAAAATACCCTCGATTCTCTTCAGTCGTCACGGGCTTTACTTACATTTTCGGGATCTCTTCCTAGATACATCAATAACTATTATTTTGAATTTTTCATAATGCAACATACAATAGGTACTAACTGCAAAGACATTTAATCAACAGAGATGTAATTTTAAGATAAGATTTTAAACACTATTAAACAAAATTAAATAACTCGTATTGAAATTTAAAATTAAGTATCCCGCGGCGGCCAATACATGGTGCTACAAGCATCTTGGCAATATCTTTCCGCTTAATAACTGCTTGTTCTTTTTCAGGCCTGGTAAATTTATTTGTTTCATATCTCTCCAGATATTTTATTGCTATAATATTTCCGTCTAAAACACTTGTTATTTGACCAATGAAATGTTTTTTTTTTTTTTTTTTGTAAACTTTACTACAGTCCACTTTCCTACTTTTATTTCAGCTGAGTTCTGACCATCAGAGGTTTCTTTTTGCATCTTTTTTGTTGTTACTCTCGGAATTCAAAACTTCGTCTGCGTTGGAGTGGAAACTAGTAACTACAACTTTTGACTCAGAATCTGATTGGATCACTTGTCTTCTTACACCACTGGTAGAGGGTTGTAAACAAGTTCAGATATGATCCACAGCGACTGCAATATTATAAGTAGTTATGAAGGTGTCGGTCAAGTTTACCCCCAATTTTCAAGAATTTTGCATAATTTCGCATGATGAAAAACTTATTTAAATTATGAACGTAATGAAACACTAACTATGCGGACGTTATATTGATATATTTCGCCACTGAAAATTACCTGTCAAGTTTAAACACTAATATATGTTTCTTTTTGCAGGAGGATGCTGCGGATCAACCAAGCGCGTAACAATCGTTGGAGGATGGGCGTGGGCCTGGTGGTTAGTGACAGACGTCCAGCGTCTATCACTCGAGGTGATGACATTGAACCCCATGTGCGAGAATGTCGAAACCGCTCAAGGCGTTCCTCTAACTGTCACCGGTGTCGCGCAGTGCAAAATCATGAAGGCTGATGAGTTACTCTACACTGCCAGCGAACAGTTCCTGGGCAAATCTGTTAAAGAGATCAAGAGCACGATATTGCAAACGTTGGAGGGTCACCTTAGAGCAATATTGGGTAAGATAGTTGATTTTCAATAACAACAGACAGTGTTATTCTTGTTATTTTCTTTTCAATAAGCCTCTCGACTCGGTAGTATTGTGTTGTAATTTTTATCTTCGAGCAATGAACCATATGATGTAATAGGATTCTCAAACATTTCTTGGAAGAGAAAAATGTGAAAGAGATCAAGTTCTTGGCCTTGAATCTCACTGGTGTGAAGGTCGAGGCTAACAAATGTTCAGGTGGGAATACATACACCTAGGTACATTATATATTAATTACAACAAGTACATAAAATAACGTCCCATCGGATTGTTGTAGGTAAAACGTTGTTTAACTTTTAGCTAAAGGGCGCCTATAAACGATATACAACTTTCACTACCGCTCAAAGTTTATTTATTAGATTAGGAAATAAATAATTAAACTTTTGATGAGTATTATTTAAAGTATATTTGTGGATGTAATTAATAATTACATAAATGATAAAACCATTGTTACAATTATAAAATTACGACTTATCTAGGTGTCCACCTTTATTTTTGATAACTGCTGCTGAGTTTAGGCCTATTTAACAATTTAAGTAAAGCGTCCTTTGAAATTTTGCATCACTCTTCTTGCAATTTCTTCTACAAATGTTCTTTAGAAGTGGGCTACACTTTTCTCACCATTCTGTCCAACTCATCCCACAATAGTTCAATGGGGTTCAGATCAGGGGACTGTGGTGGCCAAACCATGACTTTTATCAATCCTTCAGCAGACAATTTATCCAAGTAATTTCTGCAAAGCTTGAAAGAGTGTTCATGGTCAATATTTTACTGGATCACAAACCCTTGCCCAAGAATATCCAGTCCAGATGGCAACATTTGATTTTCTAGGATACCCCGATATTGTTATTTCTTGATTATTCCTTCAATTCCACGAATATTACCAACTGCATCCCCACCATAATAGCCCCACACAATCACAGAACCATCATCATGTTTCATAGAAGGCACCAAGCATTTGTCAAATGTCCTCTTTTCTGCTGATGCGAACGAAGACGTATCAAATTTTGACTCGTCACTTCATAGGACTGTCTTCCAGTCTGCAAGTATCCAATTTTTATGTTCTTTGGCCCTTACAACCTTTTCTTTCTATTAACGGTTCGTAACAAAGGGTTTCTTACAGCTACCCTGCCATGAATATCTCTTTGCAGTCTTCCTTTCACATTTGATAGACTAACTTCTCTCCACTTAACAACGTTGCTATTTCTGGTGCAGTAAGGCGTCGATTATACTTGCTGGTTATTATAATCTTCCTATCTTCAAAAGAAGCCGTGATTCTGGGTCGTCCATCACGTGTTTAGTGTTGGATACACTCTCAGTTGTATGAAATTTCTTCACGTTGTAGTTGACTGTTCTCAGTATTTTAAATATTCGGTTGATGCAAAATTAACAACGATTTTTTTTGTATATAAGTTTATTCAACAAAAAAATTGCTGTATGTGTTGTGTCACCCGATTTGAACTTGTGGAACCATCTTTCAACTTGTTTTTGACTGATTGTTCCTTTGCCGAAAAGCTTCTTGAGATCGCGAAATGACTGTTCCGCTTTCCACCCTTTCTCGAAGTGGTAGAGCATTATATGACGAAAATGAATATGATTTTCGACACGCATTTTTTTCACCTAAAAACAAGAATATTTTTATAATTATTACATAAAGCAAGCGCCATTTTTTTAACACAAAATAAAAACTCCAAAAAAATCGTCATTAATTGTACATCAAACATATTCAATCGAAATTTGGCGGGCACTTTTATGCTAGGCAATTATTAATGAACGCATTTTAATTGAAAGTTCTTTCGTTTTCATCATGTTGGTAAAAACAGACATTAAAATTCGTAAACAAAGTCGAACTACGTGGTAAATATACATGGACCAGCAGTGATCAGCATATTTTGAGATATAGGCATAAAAAGTAACGGTCAATAAAAATATCTATACTATTATGATAAGAATGACCGGTAATACTTCTGTTTGCAATTTTCCATGACAGATTTTCAATTACTTTCTCTTAAAGAATGTTTGAAAATAATACAGAGCAAATTAATGATTTTTAAAAATAACTTAAATATCATAATTATTATGAAAGTACAGTTTAAAAACTTAAGTTCAATATTACTGTTAAAACGTGACATACTGCATAAAAATAGGCCGTACTCGTCATGAATATCTGTTAAAAGTATGCTTATTTTAACAAAATGTAGTGCTAATAGTTTTCGTGTTAAAGAAAGAAGTGTTCTAGGAAGCAAAAAGTGTGGAGAAGTAGAACAGTAAAAAGTGTAGAACAAAACAATAAGTTTGTTTAGATTTCAATTGATAATAATGTTTTAGAAGCGAATAGAGTTAATTACTCTCATTTCTATTTTTACGCGACAGATACGTTCCTTATGAATGTATATATAATAAGAAAAGTGAAGACGGCAAGGTATGTGTTGTTTGTTCTTTGGCTAAAAGATTTTTCCGGTAATACAGGGAGTGGAAAGTTAAACGGCATCTGATCCGGAAGGATTTACCCTATTGCTTAGGGATATTTTTAACATTTGGGGGGCCGAGATTATTTTTAATTAAAGAAAAACATGCATTTTTTGGACGGTTTGTGTATGTATTTTAAGTAGGCGCACAATAACGTACGATATGCAGTGAATAATTTCACCCGCCACTAAAAGAATTTTCAGAATGTAAAATAATATTAATGGCTCAAAATGGCCAAGTGCGAAATTCGATTTAATACAAGAATAATTACGGAATTGATTAATATATAATTTTACTCTGTTTTAAGTTTTAAGAAAAAAATTTGGTACAAAATGTAAAAATAACCACAAAAATAATTGAAAACCGAAATAACCACAAAATTGTTTCATATGTTATAATAATGGGTGTTTTTTTTTAGAGGTATAGAACTTTAAATTGCAATAAAACAACGATGGATTATTCGATTGACATGAATTTTTTTTTATTCGAAAGATAATCTTGTGGCATTACATTTTAAATATGATTTCTGGCATATGACCGCCACGGCTGGCTCGGATGTAGTCCAATCTGGACGTCCAATTTTCGATGACTTTTTCCAACATTTGTGGCCGTATATCGGCAATAACACGGCGAATGTTGTCTTCCAAATGGTCAAGCGTTTGTGGCTTATCCGCATAGACCAATGACTTTACATAGCCCCACAGAAAGTAGTCCAGCGGTGTTAAATCACAAGATCTTGGAGGCCAATTCACAGGTCCAAAACGTGAAATTAGGCGGTCACCAAACGTGTCTTTCAATAAATCGATTGTGGCACGAGCTGTGTGACATGTTGCGCCGTCTTGTTGGTATGATTTAATGTAATGCCACAAGATTATCTTTCGAATAAAAAAAAATTCATGTCAATCGAATAATCCATCGTTGTTTTATTGCAATTTAAAGTTCTATACCTCTAAAAAAAACACCCGTTATAAGTTAAAACTATACAAACTATTAACTAGGGATAAATTGTTTTTTTCAAATAAAGTTACTGTTGAAGTACAACTAAAATAATTATAAAATTTCCTATATAAAAACATTACTTCAAAAAATACACGTATTATTAGTTCTTAATAAGTTTGAAGAATACTATTTATTTATTTATTTATTTATTTTTTTATTTATTTTTTTATTTATTTATTTATTTATTTATTTATTTATTTATTTAATTATTTATTTATTTATTTATTTATTATTTTACATCGGCCTATTTCTGCAACGAGGCTAATCGCCGATGCCAGGGGGCGAGCTTCTACAGCTGGATGAAGGGTGAATGATTGTGAAATGAGAGTAATGTAAACATATTATTCTCGCCCGAATAATGTCACCTACGGACAATCGAACTACCGAACGCACAATCCAGACTGTTTTCACCAGTCCAAACTGAACGCTCTAACGCGCTTGGCCACTCCGTTGGCAGTTTGAAGAATACGAATCAATGTATTGAAAAAAATATGGAAAAGTATATTTTATATTGATAATTTACGCTACTGGCTAATCAATTGAATAGAATTATATCCTAAGTTTGTCCGCTCTTTGGTTTAAAGACAAGTTTGAACTAATTGTCTATGATGTTAGAATGTCTTATTTGCCCAAAAAAAAAAAAAAAACTCAATTTAAAAATTCATTTCGCCCTTGCAAACAGTAAATTATATGTGTAATATAATTACAATTAGAATGACCATGAGTTCAATTTCAATAAACTGTAGACACTGAAAAAATAGTTGTCGTGTTCCTTTCGCGCGAATCACAACTATAAGATTTCGTTCTGATTCATTTATTTTGTTTTTTTTTTTTTTTCTTTCGTGATTTTAAATTAAACATTAAACTTATTTAAAAGTAGTGAGTGATTACATAATAAGTCATTTTAGAAAAAGAAAAGTTTGGTCGCCTTAAGAATCTGTTTGTTGCTGAAAAACATTAGTTACTGGTTGCAGTTTTAAAAAGTGAGTTGCTAAGACGGATTCTAAGTGCAGTATTGATTTAGATAACATAATCTTTATTATAACCAATATTTACTTAAAGATATCTAGTTAAAAAATCAGCAACAAAACATAATTCGCTCTGATAATTTTAAATAAATTTGAAAGCAGAGTGACATTTTTCTCATTGTGTGACAGTTCTCTAAAGTGAAAAGTGTTTAAAAATGTCTCTTGTTGCTCTTGGTGGTTTAAAATGTGCACTTCTAGTTACTTTTACTGCGTTTGTTATTAAAAGGTTTGTTTATTATTATTATTTTTATTATTATTAGTTATTTTTAAATTACATAAATTAATCTTAGTTTTCTTACGTTAAGCCTCTAGTGTCCATCTCCGCGATCATATATAAATCGATGTAAAACTACAATACGTGCAAATTTCATCGAAATGCCCGTGGTCACCTATAGACGACTGCACAATGAAACACTTACAAAAGCCGATTGAGCAAAATTATATCTGTTTTTGCTAAAAACAATCAGTTGAGTGCAAAAGTTGCCGTATTACGTACAAATTGTATAAATCAAAATAAAAATATAATAATTAATATATTGAATAATAGTGTTATTAAATAAACTGGTCAAAAAATGAAATAATCTACTGATAAATTTGACGTAGATATACAATTTATTTACTCTTATAGACTCTTAAAAAATCTTAATATAAATGTCAAAAAAATTAATAAGCATATTAAATTAATTTTATATCTCTTGCCCACTTCAATATAAAATATAATTGCATAATTCAATTCCATATCCATATTATGCAGAAAATTAAGATTTTTTTAAAAGTAACAAAAGTGTATTTCAAAAAAAGGAAAATATATTGAAAAAATACTGTAATTTTGCTTTTTAGGATTTTGTAGGTATGACCACCAAAAAACTCTTATAACTAGGCTTACCATACGTCCCGGTGACTGTCGCGGGACTGTCCCGGTTACAAGGTATGGTCCCGACGTCCCGGCCAGTTTGTCATTTTGTCCCGGTAACTTGGTAAAAATTAAAAAGTGGCGAATTTACACGCAATAAAAGCGCAGCCTCGGAAAATGGCGATTAGGCAACTAATTAAAAAAAACAAAGAATTTTTAAAGAAATTTGAGAAATATTAATAACTTTTTAAAAATAATTTCTGTTCAATTAAGAGTAATTAAAAATTATTACTACATAATTTTTGTTTTTTGTTTTTTGTTTACCACTCCGTTATTTAGCCTTTTCAATCATAAGTACTTAGTGTAGAAGTAGTCCTTTCTGTTTTGAGCAAAATTTCTAAATTGTCCCGGTTTGATAAAAAAATATTAGGTCTACTTATAACGCCACTCACTAACGGCAATCAATTTGACTAGTATTTTCTGTTTAGATACGAGTACTTTTACCTCGATTGCGAGTAACTAATGCCTACAATTTTTAAGGATCGGTAAAACATTTATTTTTAGGGTTTTGTAGGTATAACCAAAAATTCCTTATAACGTCACATATATGTCTGTCTGTCTGTAGGGTAGAAATAGTAGCAAAACAGCTTAACATAGAAAGTTGAAATTTGACATACTTGTACAACTCTTTGATCAACATATAGAAAAAATATAGAGTTCAAAAAAACACATCGGGGAGTAAATATGAACAAATATGTATTTAATGAAAAGATAAATGTATTTTTTTAATATTTTGAGTGGGGAATCAAATAAAACCTCTTAATGCGTGAATAAACAAACAAATTTTTATTTAATAAAAATATGTGTCTAATAACTTTTGTCCCCACTCTATTTCCCAAAGAGGTTGATCTAAAAATCTGAAAAAATCTCAATAATGCACATTGATGGAAACCGGAATAGTTAAACAGAAGTTTTTGATCAGATTAGTTTTTCGAAAAATATCGGTTTTTTGTGTCGTTAAAAGAAAATATACATATATATATATATATATTTCTTTTTTAATTTATTGTGTGATGTCAGAAGAAAGCTCTGAATACGTAGATTACTAAATGGAAAATATATATTTTTTTTATTTCTTTATTTTAACATGTTTTTTCCAAAACTGTACTAAAAAAATACTGTCCAGCACTAGGAATGACGAGGGGTACCCGGATACCCGCTACCCGACCCGGTAAGGTTGTACCCGGTACCGAATTTGAATACCCGCTACCCGTTATCTACCCATTACCCGTAAACTAACGGGTATCGGGTAATTAGCGGGTAGCGGGTAATTAACGGGTATCAAATTACTAACGGGTAGCCGATAATTAGCGGTTAGCGGGTAATTAACGGGTAGCGGATAATTTACGGGTAATTGTGTATGGTATTTTGAGTATTTATATATCAGTGACTATTTTGTTCTCGTTTAGAGTAGTAGGAATTAAGTATGCGTATTCCATAATGCACCTGCGCTTATTTTTTGGGTTTTGTAGGTATGACCACCAAAAAACCCTTATAAAGTTACTCATGTGTCTGTCTGTACAGTAAAAATTGTAGCCAAACGGCTTAAGATAGAGAGTTGAAATTAGACATGCTTCTTTGAAACACATATAGGAAAGTTAAAATACTAAGGGCTGGTTTCTGAAAGCTTACTTAACTATAACCAAATAGTTGGAAAATGGTTGCTATGGTTAGTTATTTGATTGTTATATTGTAACCGAGTTTAACCAATAGATTAAACTCGGCTAAGCTTTCAGAAACCGGCCCTAAGAGTTCAAAAACCACGAAATAATTATAAACAAATATGTATTTAATGAAAAAAAATGAATTTTTGTTTTATGAGATTTTCCGTAATATATGTCAAAAAACTTTTGTCCCCCACCCTATCTCTCAGAGGGGTTGTTGTTGTTGGGGTTTGTGTTGTTGAAAAAAATTATTATTTTTTTAAAATTTGTGTGGTATCAAAAGGAAGGTCTTAAGACGTAGATTATGGAACGAAAAGTTGTGTTTTAAAATTTCTTTTAAGACGATTTTGGACGAAAATCTGAAAAAATTATAGGTAATGTACATTGATTGATCTGAGCCAGAAACGTACGAGACAAATTAATAGATTTTTTTAAATTAATGGTTAAATTATGACTTATTATTTAAATTTAGTTTAAAAAAATTAAATGGAAGCTCTTAGTACTCAAATAACGAATAAAAATGTTTAGATATCCAGCATTCTGTTGGCTTCTTACACTTATTAAATACCTACAAAACCCTGAAATGTGTGAAAATTCACACTTCACATCAAATTTACTATATTTACTTTTCATTTTTATATATTAACGGGTACCTAGTAATTAACGGGTAACGGGTAATTATCGGATAGCAGGTAATTATCTGGTAGCGGGTAATTAACGGGTAACTGGTAATTATCGGGTAGTGGGTAATATCCGGGTAGTTGTTGCGGGTACCCGGTTCCATAAATTTCTGGTTCTCGTCATTCCTATCCAGCACGCTTTTACCCAAAGGGGTTAAACTAAAAATCTGAAAAAAAATCTGAGTAATTTACATTTATCTGAACCAGAAACGTACAGTAAGAATTTTTTGTCATATTTCGTTTTTGAAAAATATTGCAGTTATTGTGTTTTTGACAATATTTTTTTTAATTCATGGTTAATTTATGACTAATAATGTTATGGATTTTTTGTGTTTATAGCTTTTCTACTTTTGAAATTAAAAATGTATAAAAATATTTAAACAGCTGAGAATTAAGCTTCTCTTACAACTGTACGTCTTTTATAAGTAATGAAATACTTAAATAAAACAAATAACATATTGTTAATAATAATAAATACGTTTCTGAAAATCAAGAAGCCACTCAACAATATATTTCTTATTAATTTAATTAAGGCTTAGATACAAAGAAAAAATCACTGAAAATTTTGAATTTAAATTTTAGACGAAATTTTTGCAAATTATTTAAATTTTATTTGCAAAAATTAAATGAAACCTCTTAGTACTGAAACTAACGAGTAAATTAATTATCAAAAAAACTGTTGATTTTGACGTGATTATAGATAAAAATATTGTTCTAGGCATCCAGCATTCTGTTGGCTTTACACTTCTCACCCTGAAATGATCCCTGTACATATTACCATGAAATTCACATTTATTGGGACAATTTTTTCGCAAATGATTTAAACTTAGTTTAAAAAAAACTGAAATCTCTTAGTACTGAAATAACGAATAATAATGATTATCGAGAACTGTTGATTATGATGTTATTATTGAAAAAATATTGTCGTAGATATGCAGCATTCTGGTGCCTTTTTACATTTATTAAAAACTTACATAACCCTGAAACATACAAATATTCATACTTCACATCAAATTTTTAAATACATTTGTATAAAACGTATAGTTAATTCTCTGTTTACATTTTAAAGGACCATCTTATGTAGGAATTTTCCTTTCATATGATTTTGTTAAAGTCTATGTTTCGCAATCTTATGTAAGGTCGAAATAATGCACATATCAAAAGTATTGTTAAACATGATATTAAAATCTATCCGCCTATCTATCTTCTCTCTCCCACTCCATTGTTCTTTAAAATAAACCTTTTTTAAACGTAAGATAATTTTTGTAAATATTTTATAAATATTAAATATATCGATTTATAAATAGTTAAATATATGACTCAGATATGACCCTATCTAAATATTATCGCTCTGATAATTTAAAAATATTTCAATGCAAAATTAGTTGTTTTCTGTATTTTGGAAACAAAGGTATTATCAACCGGTGTGTGTGCGACAATAGACAATATGTCTCTGATTTACATGATTAGTGTTAAGATTGTGTTAACTGTATTTTTTACTATTTTCGTTATAAAAAGGTACGATTCTTTTCAATACTTATCGCGTCATCAACTTGGCCACTGCTACATTAATTTTCATAATATTTTATTAACAATATTATTGTATACAATTTAAAAGATTCCAAATTTAAAAGGTCTGTTAACGATGTGGTCCAAAATACAGATCATGAAATGATGAAGACTGTTTCAAATCGATTTTCCTTAAATAATAACAAAAGCCAACAAATTATTTTTTCTCTCAATCGCAATATTAACATAAATATTTAGTTTGGGGGCCAATTAAATTTCTTGGGATTCACATCGACAGTCAACTTAGCTGGCATAATCACATCAACTATTTGGCCAACGTTCTTACAAGGGTAACGCGTTCATCAGGTTTAAAAACTACTGTATCTATTGATGTTGCTTATGTTTTATTATGCTGCTTTTCAGTAGCGATTAACGTACGGCATTGGGGTATAAGTTCGTCAGTCAACAAAATTTTCTTACTCTAAAAACTTGCTGTAATAATTTTAAACAATGTTCCTTATAGGTACCATTGCCGAGAGCTCTTTAAGAATTGTAACATTATGACAATGTATAGTTTTTTATTTTTATTTTGTGTTCTTTTTTCTTAGAACTGGTTTTAACGCGTTAAATATTAATTATAGATCATTATGAAATGTGTTAAATTCCATGTTGACAGTTCCAGCAAAAATGTAAATAGAGAATAATGATGTCATAGGTAGAGACTCTAATTCGGTATACTAGGTCTTCTTAAACCAAATTATAATAAAATTTAGAAAGTATAGAAGGGTGGGGCACGTTTGAACATGGAGCATATTTGGAAAATTCAAATTTGCTGCTCCATTTGCTTTGTGAAATTGTTTTCATAGTAGTGTGGAGCCATTACAAATTTATAAGAAATACCAAATGTTCAGTCAATGAAAATAATCGAAGAAATTAAACACAAATTTAAGTATACTTTCTTTCTGTTTAGGAGGTTCTAACAATCATTCTATTACTTCAAATAAAAACAATACAGTTATTAATATTGTTTTTAACAGAAACCTTAGTGTTTTGCACGAACTGGAACAATATTATCAATAATTTCACGAACCAGAACGATATTTTTCATAATTTTACTAATTGGAAACCGTTCCGATGTGCTCCGGCGCGTTTTAGGCCCTATACACACAGACATTAGTCCAAAAATTGTACAAGAAACCATAATAGCTATTTATGCATCAAGGGTGTTACTAATATAATTACGCCCGGAGAGCGACGAAATACAGCCCGAGGGCCTCTGGCCCGAGGGATGGATGTCGCTCGATGGACATAATCATCCAGTAACGCCAATGGTGCGTACAATATTTTATTTTTCAATTCACATAAAATAAAAAGTAAAAATTAACAGATATTTGTACCTATCTTGTAGCCTATGACAATAAACAATTTATAGACAAAAAACAAATGATTTTGTTTAATCATTTAACACTTTGCACTCCAGCCTAGTGACTCATTTAGTATTATTTTCGTACATTAGTAGGTTTTTGCTGTTAAGTCATTAGTAAGGGAGGTTTTTAAACATTTTAATTTTTGGAGTTTTCCAATAAAAAAAATTAAAATTTAAGATTTGTCTTCTTATTCTAAACAATTTTTGTAATTTAAATATTTTTCTGAAATTACACTGATTTTTCCTTAAAGAGACAAATTAAAATTCATAAATTATCGCCGGACGTTTTAGTGTTAAGCCTGGAACAGAATGCACAGCGCGCTACGCCGTCAGCGCGCCGTCATTTGCGACGGCGTTGCGTTAGCGCCGTTGAGAACGGCGTTGAATTTTCGCCTGCACACAATGCAATAATTTTTAACGCCGTCAAAGTAACAGGTGACAACCTATATCTGTGTTTATGTGCGCTTAGGTTCGCTTTCTTTTATTAAAATAATAATGGATGATGAAGACTTGTGTGTGATGTTATTTATGTTGTATGCAAGTTATTTATACATACAAACACTTTACCATTCAGTAAAAACTGAGGTTAGATGTTCTACGTCAACGTTCAACGGCGTCAAAAGTTGGAAGTTGACGAACATTCAGTATCAACGGCGTTGGAACGCCGTTAGGACGTTGCCTATTCTGTGCACTTGCGTACGACAGCTTGATTTTAACTTTCCTCTGACAGATAGCGCCGTCCAAACGCCGTCAACGCGCCGTAGAACTCGTTGCATTCTGTTCCCCACTTTAAGATAAACACACGCATCAGTTTATACAAAAGCGCTCAAATAAGCAAAACAAGCGTATCGCCATAGCAGCGACAGTGGATTTAAAGTTCATATTTTAAATGTCGCATTATTGGCGACAACGGAGTGGATTAATTGTCAGAATAAATATACAATAATTACCCGAATATATCGAGAAAAATGCACAAAAAGCAACAGAAAGTTTGTTATCACTTAAATCTAAACAGAAATATGAAAAAGAATAGGAACCTCTAGAGCAGCGGTCGGGGAACCGGGGTAAATTACCCCAAATGGGTTAAAAATGAAATTTTTGGGGGTAATAAGGAAATTTTTCTAAATTCATTGAAAATTTCATTGAAAAAAGGGGCGCCATTGCGAAGGTGAGGACCTTTTTTTGCTTGTCACTTAATTTTTTTTTACAAGCCAATGGGGTAACGTCGGTGTAAAGAAATATATCTTTGGGTAATGGGTAAAAATGTTCCCCGACCCCTGCTCTAGAGTCTAGACTATGGCAATCAAAAAATAAGGTACCGGCCGTAAATGAGACTAATATTTGTTGAGGGCGTAATGAGAGGGCGTTATGGATTCATAATGCTCCGGTTGTTATGCATATGTTTAAATATCTCGTATCCTAGGCATTATGACCAAATAACAGCAAAATGAAAAATAAAGGAATTAATATTATCTGGACGTAATTTTTTCCTTATTACAATAATTTCTTTATTTTAATTGAAAAGTATAATCTAAGTTTAGAAACAAAGAGAGGACTTTTGGACTGTTTTTCTCTTACAAAAATAGAGTTGACTATCATTTATGTGAATCATATTTTATCATTTTATTGTTAATCTATAATTATTGATAACTGATTTGTTTATATCACATATAAATATTTTGACAACCTCATTAAATTGTGCAATAAATAATATTATCTTACATCAACAAAAAATTGAAATATATGTTTTTGTTTGCAGGAACTCTTACAGTAGAAGAAGTGTACAGGGACCGAGATCAATTTGCAGCACTAGTTCGGGAAGTAGCCGCTCCAGACGTGGGTCGGATGGGCATAGAGATCCTATCCTTCACCATCAAGGACGTATATGACGATGTCCAGTATTTGGCATCTCTCGGCAAGGCGCAAACCGCCATGGTTAAGAGAGATGCTGATGCTGGCGTCGCCCAAGCTAACAGAGACGCTGGAATTAGGGTAAGGATATATAATATAAGCAGGTGGGATAAAAAATGGTACGAACGCCTAGGCATTCATCGCGATTTCCCTGACTCCGAAGACGGCAAAAGTGCTCCTATCAGCCGGAAAGATCATGACGTCCATTTTTTGCGTGAAAAGAATCTCCTATACATCAACTATCTGTCAAAAGTCCAACCAATTAACGGACAATATTTTGCTGATCTTCTGGACTGTCAAAAAAATCTTTAATTTTCATTCGCACCATTTTTCATCCCGTTTTCGTATTATCTACTACACACTTATAGTAATATCCTTGTTTCAACGGTACAGTAACAACGTTAACCAGGGTATTACTATGTATTCCAAAGTGTGTAGACCAATGACAATGTGTTTATTGCACCAGGTTTTTAATATTTCATTTTAATTTTACAGGAAGCAGAATGCGAGAAATCAGCGATGGATATAAAATACTCGACCGACACCAAAATCGAAGACAACGCAAGAATGTATAAGCTGCAAAAAGCTCACTTCGATCAGGAAATTAATACTGCTGTAAGTATTCTAAAGACTTATATAAAAATTACATCATTTATTCTCTACACTATCGTACGAAAAGTAACCAGACACCTTTCTAAATGTAGGAAATATCTATTGGGTCAATTCTGCGTAACCCGTAGCGCGTTCCTTAAGCAATCTATATGCTTTACGGGTACATATAGGCGATTGATTCTGCGCACTTGTAATATTTACATGTAACGTTACGGCTGTGCGCAGAATAAACCATTTGGCAAAGTGTTCGGGTACTTTTGAAGAATAGTGTATATTAGTACTATGTTCGAATATTATAGCCAAAAACTGGCAAAAAATTTAATTGTATTCAATTTGTTGTTATAGAAAGCTGAAGCACAATTAGCTTATGAACTCCAAGCAGCGAAAATCCGACAGAAAATTCGAAACGAAGAAATCCAAATCGAAATCGTCGAAAGGCGTAAGCAGATTGAAGTGGAAGCTAAAGAAGTACAACGCAAAGAAAGAGAATTGAACGCTACTGTACGTTTACCGGCCGAGGCTGAAAGTTACCGTGTTCAAACTATCGCTGAAGGAAAGCGGTAAGTGTTCCTTCTTTAACAAAACCTTTGCTTTGAATACTAAAGGTTTGCCATTGTCTTCTGTATATATACATTGACTAACTGAATTGTTATTTGTGTTATTTCAGGACCCAAACAGTACAAGCAGCCAGAGCTGAGGGTGAACGTATCATGAAGATTGGAGAGTCTGAAGCCGCAGCCATTTCCGCTGTTGGTAAAGCTGACGCCGAAAGAATGAGAATGAAAGCTGCCGTTTACAAGCAATACGGTGACGCTGCAATTATGTCTATTGTTTTGGAATCACTGCCCAAGGTAATTTGTTCAATTAGTTCTTAAATAAAATATTTTCCATCATTTTATTGTTCATTGTAATTTCAGTCGTAATTTATTCTTTCTTTCAAGCTGATTCTATAAGAGCTTGTCCAGATGACGCGAATAGACGCGCGCGTTACAACTAGCGCGATTCCGAGGTACACATGCTTCTTTTGAGCGATCCATGTGCGCTCACGCCATATTATTGAGTAGATGCAAAAGTTTGTCTCATTTTTTTGACAAAAATTGAAGAAACATTTTATTTACTAAAAGTTACATTTAATCAATTATGTGCCGTTCTGTTCGATGACCTTTCTCCATCTCTCCGGTAGCTGCATAAACCCGCGTTCCTGGAAGTTCTGAGGTTTCCTGCTAAAAAACTGATTCAAGTCTTCCAAGATAATGTTTCAAGTCTTCCAAGGAAGTTTTTACCATCCAAGCTGTTTTGAAGCGATCTAACTAAATGATTAGTCGGGAGGTGTAAGGTCGGGAGAGTATGGTGGATGAATCAAAACATCCCAGTCAAGCTGTAAAAGTTTATGTCGGATGGCCAAAGACACTTGTGGTCTAGCACAGTGGCGTAGCGTGGTATTCTTGCGCCCGGGGACAACCAGGTAAATCATCGCCCCTAATTTAAAATCACCAGAACTGGGGTGAGGGTCTTTGGCGCGTTATACAGACAGGCCAAAATTTCAAGAGAAGACCTAAAAAAAAAAGGTCCTCACTTCTAAATTTCAAGTGAAGACCTAAAAAAAAGGTCGTCACTTTAACCTTGGCGCCCCCTGGCATCAAGCTCCGACTGCGTTCCTCCGACCCTGAAAATCACCTTATCGTTCTTAATTTCGGCGCCTCCTGAACGCCGACGCCCTGGTCATTTGTACCCCTGCCCCCCCATCGCTACGCCACTGGTCTAGCATTGTCCTGGTGGAACGTAATGCTCTTTCTATTGGCTAATTCAGGCCACTTCTGCTCGATTGCTCGCTTTTATTCACTTAGTTGTGAACAGTATTTCTCCAAATTAATGGTATAATTAAAAAATACAAATTTTCTGAACCACTTACGGCACGTGGAATCGCTAACGGCACCCTCACCGTACATAGCAAAAATCTTTTTTAGCGTCTGCGAAGCATTCTTGCATTTTCGGATATAAAAAACTATAATATGTTGAAAATGAATTATTTTCTGTCATTTTTAATGCTTAACAAAATTTAAAAAACACATCCAATTTTTTTTTCCGATGTACTCCTTGAAATGTTTTCTATCAAATGACCTCAAAACTTAACACGTGTGAAGTCAACAACACTTCGGTTTTGAATTGCAATGCCATCTAGCGCTAAAAAAGGGACGAACTTTTGCATCAACCTAATATATTTCGCGCGGGTAATAACTTCTAATGCGGGTCGAACTATAAAAGTGGAAGTACTACAATGCTGAATCCTTTTGAATAACGTTTGAACTAGTAATCATCTGTAGATAGTAATACATTTTTAAACTTTAAGTGCTAGTTTTTAATATCGATTAATGAAATATTTCTTTACAGATCGCGGCCGAAGTAGCAGCGCCATTGGCCAAGACCGAAGAAATAGTATTGATCGGTGGGCCTGATGCCACAACTGCCGAGATTTCCCGGCTTGTTGGACAGATACCGCCGGCCGTTCATGCCTTAACCGGGGTCGACCTATCTAAGGTGCTCGGTAAAATACCCGGTGCTACTACCGTCTCTAACTAATGACTCACATTTGTCACCACTGCCATTAACATTTTGAGGTAAGATATATAAAGAGCAACACCAATATTATCCTATTTCGCTTATTATTACGAACTGTAAGAATACCAGAAAGATTATATGACTAAGGTCATTTTTTGCTGCATACATAAAACAAAATGCCGCTGCATTGAAACACAATACACTGCTGCATCTATTCGTGACTAAAATTGCCCAAACGGCGCCACTATCGCCTTCTGAACTTTTGACACGAAAAAGAATACTTATCTGTCAACGTATGTAAACAGTATTTGTTTATAATCGGTTATTGGTGTACAGTATGTTTTTATTATAACTAAGTATTAAAAAAGTGTACAAATATATTTGCATCCATTTTAAGATAAAATTGTCTGTTTGTAAATGATTATTTATGCTAGCGCTAGGTTATACACACAGAGAAAATAAAATATTAAACTTAATCCATTTTTTTGAATACTTAATATCTACACATTCCTTTAATTTTATAGAATGAGAACTGGTAATTTATTCCTCACAAGAAAATTGTCAAATATTTGCAAACAAGCTCACTTTCGGAACATCCACATGAAATAACAGTGGGTTTTAATTATATTAACAATAGTTTAGTCAACTTTAAATGATTTTCTTGCACATGTGAGGCAGGGACAAGTGAACAGATTGTTTAAAAACATCTGAACAGCAGAAATTTCCTTCAATAATTTCGTCTTCACTTGTAGCAAAACATAAGCATAAATGGTACATTTATTAATTAATAACACATTTTTCTTGTTGCTATTAAAATTTAATTGCAGAACTAAAAATTGATAAGAAAACTTTGTAATACACTATAAATTTTCTAATAAAATTGATCCAATAATGGAAGATTTTTTTTACTTTGAATGACTATTTACACTTCTTTTCTTAAATTTATTTCTTTACTCATTGCAAAAACTAAGCGAGAATCTGAAGAAAAGAAAAAGAAAATCTTAAGAAAAGAAAATGTTGAACCAGCCATAAACAAAGAAAGTATCCTTATCATAGCCATTGTTGCTGTGCGTCATAATTTTTAACTAACTATCCTTTTATCAAGTGTTCGCCTGACTGCCGCTAGAGGGAACGCGTTATTGAGTCACCAATACACATAGGGGAAACTTTTTAAGATCGCAGCGCCATATGCGGCGAAAGCTGGAACACTCGAGAGTGACATTAAACTGTCACTTGTGTATTTGTCTACATGGTGAAAATGAACACGAGTTTTATTTAAAGGTAATCTATGATTTACAAGATATGTAATAATATACTATTCTAAAGAAATGTACTGGAAATTTTTAGTTTTTCATTGTATTTTCAATTCTTTTTGACTGTCTGTCAATATAATATCAACAAAAATATATTAGTAAAAAATAAAAGTCTCTGCCTGAAAAAGTGTAAGGGCCTTTTAATACATCGACTGATGATTTAGGCAAATTTTGGGTGGGGTAAGTGCCTTTTTTCTTGGACGTTATCACTTTCCATAAATAGCAACGAGCAAACGCGCATGAATGGGCTTGGATTTTTGCCCATTACTTATTAGTTTTTGGATCCATAGAAACCTACGATCCACTTTCTCTCTACCTCCAAATTTCGTTTCAATTGATATTGTTTCCGATTTAGGAAAATGATGGAATGTTAAAGTGGGATTATTTTTTATGCACGATTTACATAGCGCTACACAATATATATATTTTTTTTATATCATTATTCACAAAAATAAAACACAAACAACAAAAAACACGTATTTCTCTATTGAGCAAAACAATGTCACTCTCGTATCTTCCGAAAATCGCCATCAGGTGTCAGGGCGCTTATGAAGTTTCCCCTATTAAAGTTCATCTAGCGAAAGATTACCCATCAAGGACGAATGTGTGCAAAGATAAATCAAATGATGATTTTACGTATGTCACACACATACAATTTGTTAGAAAGAAATAGAACATTAAATGTAAGTCGAAATCTAACAAAGTAAGAGGAAACAACGCAGACATACTTAAGTCTAGCTTATTTTCTATTCTTGATAAAATTTCTCGATACGTATATGTTTGTTACTAGCATAAATTTTATACTCTATCGGTGAAATCTCAAACTAGCTATTTCGTAGGCGTCGTTTTGGTAAAATTATGGCTTTTGTATATTTGAAGTTTTGGTGTTGTTTGTATTTATTCATCTATCATTTTTATTTGTAATGTAATAAGACACCGAATAATGTATCATTTTAATAATATTTTGTTATGTTTAATAATTTGGTATTGTATATAACCTTTCAAACTTCCAACATAAATTAGAATCTTAATAAAATAGGTCTCTGTCAGACAGCGTTATATCCCGCCGCCAATGGTTTATCTTTGAACTTATACCAGACAGTTTATAGTTGACCTTGATGGGATATCGTTCGCTAGACGAACTATATTACATATACCGCATACCGCTACAGAAATTAACTACTAGCGCCGACATTGGCAATAAGTGCAAGCTATAAACTTACTATTTGACAGCAGCGGCATAACCTAAGTTGACCTCGAGACTATACAATCTTTCTGGGTATACTGTGTAAAGCTAACTTGGTTTTAAAATAAATAATTTCTAGCTATCATCTTCATGCTTTCTTATTTTTTCTTTATCATATTCTTGCATGGAAGAACTAGTTTAAATATAAAATAAAAATTAATCTAATGAATAATAATTAAAACTAATTTAAATTAATGCTTCTGCATAACAACATAAAGATGCATGCTTTCATTAACAAAACTTAGCTTATTTTGACAGAAGATATACAATCAAGAGATAATAAGTAATATTATAGTTAATAGATAATAATATATAAAAAATGTGTCAAAATAACCTAGGTTGGTAGTATTTTAAGGTCCCGTTTTCTTACCTTACACAAACACGAATAGATGAGAATATATTTTAATTGCTATTTGAGTAATGTTTGAAGGCTGGTTAACTGGATCTGTTTTACTAGTTCCTAACCTTTTCCATTTTCTAACGTTAATTATTTTTTAGGTATTTATGCGTTCGTCCTAAGGCATAAAAGGCATACCATAAACATTGTGTGTTCAAAATATTTAAAAAAAAGTATTTAAAAAATTCTATTTTAATTCTAAAACCTGTCTAAAACAGTTAATCCAAAATACATGCTTATTTTTTTTTTTTAATTTCTGTTAAGGATTGCTAGATTTATTCATGTTTGTCAAAATCGTTTGTGAATTTCTTGTGAAAAAATAGAAGAAATTAGATGTGTCCATATTTTTTTCATAAATGTGATAGTAGATTTTGAGAAGAAAATTGTAAAAAAAACACTAAAATTGAAAGTTTTCAAAAATTTTATAAGTAATAAAATGCTTTTTTAAAAACAGTGTTGTCAATATATTACATTATTGCAAGAATATAAATAATGCCTTTAATGTGCTACAAATTTAAATATAAATATTATAACCGAAATTTATACTTTTTTTTTTTTTTTTGGAAACTTTTCAATTTTTGTTGTTAAATAGGATTACAAAATAAACATTTTGGGTGAAATACAAATTTTTGGACCAACTAACAAAATAAATTGGTTTTAAAAAGTAGATTTTTGAAAAGATTGCCGTTTATATTAATTTTAATTATGATATATGTATAACCGATATTTTTAATGTACAGTATTATAATTATTTCACTAAATATCACTTTTTTATATCATTCTTACATTCTTTTTATGTTTGTTTTATTTGTATATTACTAAAATGGTAATTTGTAAAAGGTAATCTATCAAAATTATTACTTGGATTTTAAATAGCATAGATTTTGAAAACATTGATAATTTCAGTGTCCAAAAAATAATATAAGCAACAAATTATTTACAAATGAGATGATAAAAAAAAACAGTAGATGTTTAAAATAAGTGTTAAATGAAGTGCTTGGCGAATAAAAATGTAATACACAAACCAGAAACGTAAATAAATTAAGTAGGTAATTTTTAATAAAACTGACCTGTCGGTAATAATTTCATTGGAACAATTCTAAAGCATTGGAAACTATTTGGACATATGCTGGTGTATTTTAAATTGTATTGCTTTTGCCCAAATGTATTCCAAACGTTTCCAGAATCGTTGTTTGAAACATAATACATACGATAGATTCACTCATCGAAATCTTTGCGGCGGAATAGCTTGTTGAATTTTTGTTGTTGAACGAGCAAGCAAGAATAATACTCGTGAAGGAAATATAACTAATATACAACCTGTAACCGCGAGTAAAATAAAACGTTCATTACATATTAAAAAATAAATAGAATATTATTCGTAGAAAAATTGGAGGACGTCTTTGGCCAGGTTGGTTGCGACATAAAGCATTTTCACAAATCTTTAAGTATTTTTATTTTAATTTACAAGGGTTTTACTTTTTTCTGGCGTTTTTTTTTCTGTAATTAAAATGTTATTAAAACTTTATTAAATTGTAATAATAAGAAAATCTACAATAACAACAAAGGAAATTTACTTATAATTATACAAAATTAATTATAATTAAGGTGATATTTTATCCGCCCCTAATCATCTAGTAGAAATATTTTATTCTTTCGCTTATATGAAGCTGGCAAGACCATTTTATAAAAAGATATTTTAATATTCCATTTTAGTCTTGCGATATAAAGCATTTTCACAATAGATTTTTAGGTATTTTTATTTTTATTTACAGTATTTTACTTGTTTCTTGAGTTTTTTGTCACTAAATTAAAATTTTATAAAATTGTAACAATAAAAAAAATCTACAATAATAACTAAAGAAATTTACTTCAAAATTAATTATAATTATTGCAAATTTAAGTGTTATTTTACCCGGTCCTAATCATTTAGTAGAAATATTATTTCGCTTTATGTAAAGCTGGTAAGGTGATTTTATAAAAAGTTATATTTTAATATTCCAGTTTACTGCAGTTACGTAAAATTATCGTTTCGGATTTATGTATTACATATTTATTCAGTTTTTATTTAGAGTTCGCAGTGCTACCAAAATAAAGTAAGATGCAGTAATAAGTCACTATATGCCTAATAAATTATTTAAAAAAATGTTAACTCAGGGCATAGAAAAAAAATATTGGTGATCTATATTTATTAGCACTTTTCACTGCGAAATCAATAATAAAAGATTGTTTCAGTATATGTCACTTTTTATAGGTTATTATTTAGTATGTAAGTTAGTTTTTAGCGGTTATTATTTGATTCAACATCATTTATTATGAGTGGACAAAAAAATACGAAATATAATCTTAAATAAATTAGGATGTGGTTACGCAGTTTTTTATTATTTTTAGTATTATAAAGTTTGTTTAGGTACATCTTTAAATAAAATTATGTTCTATTGTTTCCGTTCTTTATATCATATATTACAGTAGATAGTAATTTTTAGTTTTATAATATTCTGAACGTTTACACAACCCATAAAAAGAAATATTTCTAATATACAGATGCTCTTCGACTGCGTAACTTGAAAGTAATTTCTAGTTACGCAGTATCAGACCCGCAATTTACGTTTGAATAAATAAAAATTTATTAATAATACACAATTTTTGGAATCCGCGTCATCATCAATCGCGCGAAGTTGATTCTGAATTTGGAATTGTTAATTGTAAGCATGTGTTGACTAGGAACACATTGGTCATGACGCGTTGGGTGGCTTGTTTGTCTCACCGCCGACAGGTGGACGAGGATAGTTTTAATCGAGTGTTGTGTCAACTCGTCGGATGTTAATAGTATGTTTCTGATCCATAGTCAACAATAGAAATTAACATTTGTTTGTGCCAACACGTGTCGCATTTGTTGCATTGCATCGGGTGCAAGTATGTTTCCTTCACTCACGTTTCGCGCAGTTTATGATTATGTGTTTTTATCCTGTTTTATGTCATTTTGATCCGTAATTAGACAATAATAATCCAAAATCCGAGTTTCGAAATGCGTTTCGAAATGGAACTACTGCGGAAGTCGGAGAATATGTATGTAAGAATATTTTTAATAAGGTTCCAGTATTAAACAAAAATAACACAAAAACTGAGATTGCTTTATTAGAATGTTTATTAAATGTTTTCCATATTGAAACAATTTGCATAAAATTCATGTTTAAAGTTGTTTGTTTTATTTCTCTGCTGTACCAATTTCTGGAATGAAATATATTTTCAAGTTTACTTAAGCAAAATTAAATCTTTTTGAAATATGTTTCCAGCATTCAAACTGATTCCCCAAACTAGCAAAAAATTGAAGTTCCTTCATAGAAGAACGTAGTTCAACATGACAATCATACATGTTAGCAATATTTTGTTTTTCTTTTAAAAACATTTTGTGATTATTAATCAGTTTCAATTATGTTGTAATAGATTATATTTACCACAAAGTGCCATAGTAATGTTAATTCGTCTTAAGCATTTCATAATTATGTACCGATTTTATCTGTGACAAATAGTAGAACGAAAAACACGCCGAAAATAATTCAAAAAGTAATTTTTTGTACTTAAACAATCTTTTGATATTAAAAAATAATTGGTTTGTTTTTATAATTTTGTATTTTATTATTTTGACTTTATTTTTAATCTAGAAATAATTTCGTATAAAGGAATTTAATATAATTGGCAAAAAAAAAATATATATGAAAATAGGTAAAAGGGAAATTATTTTTATTATTTAATCTGCGAACTAATAAAAGGATTCTTTTCAATAAATTTTTTGATAACATGATTCGCTTATGTTACTTGTAAAAGGAAAGTAATTTTACATTCGGTTACTAAATCATTGACATTAGACCAAAATATTGCTATCCACAGTAGGTAACGCGACCAGCAAACAAAAAATCATCGCGCTGCGTTGTGCTATGCGGAATATTCATGATTGTTCAATTTGGACGACAAACGCGCCGATTTGCGTAACTCTACGCTTGTACAAACAGGATCCGTCGAGTGTCGTACTTTTAAAAATTGTATGATCATGCGCGGTTGCTTTGGAGGACAACCACGATATATTGTAAGTTTGCGCAGTGTGCTCAATCTTGAACGCTGACGAATACACCTAAATCATGTTTATGAACGCTTCAAATGTTTTCAATTTGTGTAGCTCAGCACGGTTTGTTTGGGCGTAGTTGAGCCCAGTACGGCGCGTTTTGGTTTGAACGCGACTTTAGAAAGGGAGATAAGCTTTTTTGCTGCGTGTGATGATATCAATATATCAAACAAACGTGTTCTCATTTATCCAAAAGAATTAATAGTTAAAATTTAGAAACGATTCGTTTGGATTGGTAAACCCACAATTTAAGTGACATCAGCCTACGCATATCATATATTTTATCAATGTAGCGTTGTGTGCTTCGAGGTTTAAATGTCATTACAAAGGTGCAAATATCATCAAGGTGGACCAAAAGTTTTGATACCAATATGACTCGTGAAGATCTTTATTTCTAAAAATAATCATCTCGCACGTTTACACATTTGTCACAACGTATAACAAGTTTTTCTATGCCGGTGCGATAAATCGTCGCAATTTTCGAAGTCACTTCTCCGTTGTGTTTTTCAGCTCCTCGTCATCTTGAAAACGCTAAGAACCTAAGAAATTTTTCAGTGCTGGGAATAAGTATTATCGGGGGATGCGCAAAAATATCTCAATGAAAACGGTCCAAAAGTGCTCAGTACTCGTACGTTACGAATGCGGTCTTTCATTATAATAAACAAAATTACGGGCCTTCCGTCAATAAGTTTCGTTTTCGTTCTTTAATCTTGCTACGTAGTTTGTCTAGCGTGTTGCTGTACGATACAGTAGCGTTTCTCGACATAAATTCGATTTAAAAAAATATCCTCCTATTAAGGATGCGCGAAAATTTCCTAATGAAACCGATCCAAGTGCTCAGTAGTCGTACGTGACGAATGCGGTATTGTATTGTAATAAACAAAATTACAGGCTGCCCGTCAATAAGTCTGGTTTTCGTTCTTTCATCTTGGTACGTAGCTTGTTTAGTGTGTTGCTGTACGATACATAGTTAATAGTGGCGTTTCTCGTCATAAATTCGATTAAAAAATATCCTTTGATGATCCTAAAAAACGAAGTACATCAACTTCCAGACGTCACCGGAAACTGCACATATTTAAACACCTGTAGCTCACAAACTAGTACACACATATCGAACCTACTGTAGTAATAGCGCAACAGTGTTGCTAAAATTGGAAATTTAAGACCTTGACAAGGAAATTTTATTGGTTTATTACTATGAGTCGTGATTTTTAAAATATTGTTATTGAGTAGTAAAATCGGCAAAGAATAACGGTAAAAAGTAGTCAGTAATACGTTAAGACCTATGTTTTTGTACGCCTCTTTCGGTAGGTGCTTTTGTGCTGTGTACAACCGCACACACACACGAGACGGCTCCCACGTCGTCGATTTAGCCGCGTACTACGCTTGAGGCCATGTCTTATCAAAACAAAATAGAAACTTAAAATATTAATTATTATTAAGTTTTTATTGGCACGAAAATGTAGTTTTCGGATCAAACCTTAACGTTTACTTAAACAGTAATCCAAAATTTTCAGATCCGTAGTTCGCAGATTATATTAGAACACTTATATACCAAATGTGTTATATTAATTTGTATTTTTATTTTTGTAATAATTGTTTTTGTTACATCGTTAATGAATGTTTTATAATATGAACTTAAGTCAATCAGGTATCTAAGTGACATAAACTGAAACAATCTAATAATTTTTTTAAAATACTTTTTTTCTAGTAAAAAAAGATTAGAATTCTTTCTTAGATTTCTTATGATACCATGTATTTTTATACTCCAATATACCTTAAAATGCTGAAAAAATAACCATAGTAGTAGTACTTTGTCTTAGGATATATGTTTATAATGTTAAATTTGATTGTGGAAAAAATATACAAATATATAATTTATAATATATATAAAATTCAAAAATTTTAACTAAAAAAATTTAGGAAAATTATCTGCATAATGCATCTGAAATTCTATCATAGATTAATATTCATATTTTTAGGAAAATATATACAGGGTGCAGAAGTTCAATATGTTAGAAGGTCATTCAATTCTGTAACTGGTTATTTCTTTCAATATACATTTATTAAAAATTAGATTAGATTACATTTTAACTTCCCTGTACTCCTCATTAGTAGTACAGGGACTGTACTTTTGTGAAGTACTACTTAAGTCTACATGGTAGTCGAAATGTTCATCTAGTTTTTGATAAATGTATGAGGAAAGAATCGGTGCATCATTCAAAATTCAATAATAGCTATGTTTGTAAAGCCATTTCTAAAAGTTTATTATCGTCAGGCGCAAGCGCGTTATTTTAACGCACTTCTACGAACTCTGCGCCTGCGTCTAATGATAATAAACCGTTAGAAATGGCTACGAACAGACCTAATATTTTGGTTCAGACAATTGCGCACGCGTCAAAAAAGGAGGAGGACGTGCACCAAATCCAACTAATTTGTATGAGTCATATTAACGAATGTGAATTAGATACTTATTTTACTGTTTCATCACAATAAACAATTTTAACCATTCCTCCTGAATCAGGATAGAAACAAACAACTTCAAAATAATTTCTGGCATAATAGAAACCTTATTATTATCACCAAGTAACTGTAGTTTTGTGATCCACTGCCGGCTTCTTTTTTTAATAAAGAAAATATAAAGTGTGATATAGCCTCAGAGGAACTACTAATAGAGAAGCAAAATTTGCATAACGCAAATTTTGCGGAACCTAAGGGATTGACAAAGACAACATATCATCTGTCTCAAACTAAAGTCGACATGCGCAAAGAGCTCAGAGGAACCGATCTAATTGGTTTCTCTGAGACAGAATGCCGTTTATTACCGTAGGTGGCCTAAATTACCGGCTGAAAACACGTTTTGTGCGCATGTTATTAGTTTGAGACAAAAGATACGTATTTTTATATCTTTCTTTGTAAATCTCTCTGGTTACGAAATTTCACATGAATATGAATGCGCGATGCATTCTCTATTAGTGGTTTTTCTGAGGAAATAACTAATTTCAGATCGATTATAATTACTTATTTGTACTTATGATCGTACCTCATTATTAGCCGAGTAAGCATCCGCCCGAGCCGGCATCGTCTTTCCAAAACCATAGAAACAACCCATTTTAAAATAGTGAACTTGTCGCAGACAAAACTTAGTCTCTGCGCAAGTACTGCGATTCTTTCCCCATTTTAATATTACGTAGCTATTATACTTATATACACAACATGCTTTTTTGAACGCATTTACTGCTTGCGTCCGTTGTTCACGTATTGTTGGCATACTAAAACATTTACAGATGTTGCAACTTTGTTTATAATCCTTCTGAAAAATAATTTTCAATTCGAAAACGACATGGACTTACTTTTCACAAACACTATCACTCGATCTTATTGCAATTTTAATTAAAATAATGAAAACACAAAGTAAAACGTTTAGAACATAGCACAATTATAGCGTTATCGCAGAGATACATTCATGTCTTCTTCGATTTATCCTGATGATACTTGGAGTTGGATGCACACTATAAATTTAATTTAAGAATATTGATATTTAATAAAATGCCACTAGATTTTTTATATTCATATTTATAGAAAACTTGGTAGGTCATCTTTAGGCAACGCGAGTACAGATCGGATTAGTGCTTGAAGGGTCTTAAGGTAAGCGTCCATTATGCTGCATCGCAGACAATATGCTAATAGCATGGTTTTCGGTGAATACGTCCAGTAAGTCGCAGTGAATGCACTGCAGACATAATTGTGTTTTGTTTACATTGTCATCAACTTGGACGATGCTACTACGCGAGCGCAATGCATAAATGCGATTGTACCGTCACAGCATCAACGCAGTACACTCAAAAATATTCTTCGAGAAGGCTGGCCGCAGTTGCAGTACTTGTAGTGTGGGCTGGTAGACGCACTATCATTTAAAAACTGTAAGGAATATTTTAGGCGTTGACTGTGGTGTCTGCGTCACTCGCGGTGCGGCTCAGTCGACGCTTACTTTAATACTAGACTTACAGACTAGTCTTTTAATGGTTATGGAGTCCAAGTATCCACTCTTCCATATTAACAGATGTGCAGTAGTGCAATATTAGCAATTTTTTAATTATACACTGAGATATTTTATAAATAATATATTTGTATATTTTAAGGCAGTATATAAAAAAAAATAGATGTGCTTGAAATGTTCTTAATATGAATTATGTTATATCCTGTTTATACCCCTATTATATTATGGAAAAACAAATCTATGAAACACAATATTCTGTGTTATTGACTTATTATATGTATTTTCTTGTCTATGAAATGATGATCTGCACTTGAAACTCATATTAATTTAAGGTTTACAAAGGTTTCACGTATGTTTTTGAATATTCTTACAATAAATTTAAACTACCAGCATACCTGATTGCAAAATCAAATACTTGTTTTATTTTATGCTTATTCCCAATTCCAAGGATTTTATAATAGAACTAAGTTAAGGGTTTTCAGATTTTAATACTAAATAGATAATATTTGGAATAGGGTTGAATCGAATACACGAATTCTGGCGCAGAATTGGAGCAAATTCGTGGAATTTTCAGATATACTAGGAGAAGAGCCCGTCATTCGACGGGATAAAAGTAGTCACCAAATTAAAAAGAAACTCTCGGTACAATATTAAAACAGTTGTGGCGTTTAATGGTAAGTCATATACCTAGCTTTATTTCTAAATATCAGGTCGTCAAGCATGAAATTTGTAGTTAATAATATTGCCAACTTTAACAACTTATTATTTGACATTGGCTTAATATTTTACCGTTCTGTTTTTTTTTTTTTTGGAAAGTTACACATCTCGCCTATTTAAAGAAATCATTGTATGCTCTAAAAAATATCAAAAACTTTTTTTTAAAATTACTTTTGTTCTAAATGGAACAGTCGGAAATTCGCACTATTCTGAAGTACGAGTACGTGGAACTACGGCATCGCAGACCGCGTGAAACACTAATAATATATTTGTACAAAAAAAAAAAAAAATCGATCACAGCAGAAATATACTGCAACCAACTGGACGAAATGATGCAAAAACTTAAAGAAAAACAGCCTAGATTGGTCAACAGATCGACTCCTATCTTATTGCATGATAACGCTAGACCACACACTGCACAAATGACTGTGGCAAAACTACAGGAATTGGAGTTGGAACTTCTTCATCCTCCATACTCACCAGACCTAGCTTCTACTGACTACCACTTCTTCCGCAATTTGGACAACTTTTTAATAGAAAAACAGTTTAATTCCGATAATGATGTAAAACTGGCCTTCCAGGAATTCATTGACTCTCGTCCGCCAAGGTTTTATACCACCGGCCTGAACAACCTGCCGCTTAAATGACAAAAGTGTATAGACAATATGGGTGCATACTTTGATGAATAAAATAATTCCTTATATTTGTAAGTTATCAACCAACTTTGCCTTTTTTTCTACAAATTTCATCCTTGACGACCTAATAAAATAAATTGTCAAGTAAATGCCCAGTTAGGCAAAGGAATTAAACTGATTTAAAAAAGAAACTGTAAACATCTGTAAAACAATTATAAAGGGTAGCGAATATTAAACCATCTTCGTCACAGATCTTCGTGCAGAAACAGAAATTGATATGGAGCTACTGTCCATATCAAACACCAACTTAGGTTATTCATATTTAATAATTATAGGAAAAAAATTATAATAATAATTTTAAAAAAAATAAGTTATGTTAATTTGGTGGCAAGCACACCACAAAACTTTTTTTTAATTTTTAAAATTTAAAAACTACATTTTTTGTGAAAAACATAAATTCATGCGAAACCCTAAAAAACGAATTGTGTTCAGCAGTTATAAAGGGAGAGACAATCAAAATTTCGGAAAACTGATAACAGGATCATGTTTAGGAGTCTAGAACAGTGTTTCTCAACCAAAAACGCACCGCGGATCAATAAAATGTATAATTTTCTAACGCGGACCACTAATAATAATTATTGGTTCATTTTTTGCAAGAAAACAAATATATTTAATGTGCTACTAAATACATTTAGTTTATTTGTAGAGAATCACAGAAAGTTTACAGAAAATAAACAAATTATAAATTATTTACATAAAAAATGTGTATAAAAAATAACAAAAAAACAGCAAAAAAAAGTATCGCAGACCACTAAAATTTTTCTGCGGACCACCTGTTGAGAAACAGGGATCTAGAACAGCGTTTCTCAACCGGGGGGCCGTGAAACCTTCGTAAGGGGCCGCGAAGTCATACAAGATCGGATCATGAAATTATAATAGAAAAACGCTCAATTTTGCAAGATATATTCATAAATATATGACATTTATATTCATTAAAATATACCTTTTAAACATATATAAAATAAATTATACTTATTTTGACAACTAATTAAAACGGTTCGCGTTGGAGGTACGTGGAATATTTTTTTTATGCTCCGAGCTAAAGTGTAAGGATGCGAAAGTGTTCAAAATTGAAAGCAAGTTTGAATACTTGTAAATAAGAATACTTGCAAGCCATTATAGGTAACCGTAACAGATATTAAAAACATGTTTATGTAAAAGTTGTTTCTTTTCAAAAGCTTTATCCAAATATACACCAAATTTTTTTCCCAACTTGCTCACACATCGTCTTTTCGAGAAAAATCGTGTTTCCTCTATCTTGATACACCTTGTGATCCCTCCCTCTCGCTCTCTCTTTCTCTCTCTAAATATATATATATATATATATATATATATATATATATATATATATATATATATATATATATATACATATTTAAATTTTTTATTATAATATATATTTATTACAATATAATTAAAATATATATATATATATATATATATATAGGGGAGCCGTAGACCATAGTTACGTTATTTTGGGGGGCCCCATGCCAGAAAAGGTTGAGAAACACTGCTCTAGAACATACCCAGATATTGAAATTAAACGTAATCGAACAAACTTTACTTCCTTGTCCCGTTTTTAGACACATTTAATGCAAAAATCTCGTAAATATATTGCTTTGCAAAAATAAAATTTGGTTTGTTAATCTACGTGTCAATACTTCATTTGATACCCCACTCATATTTTTATATAATACACCAGTGGTTCTTAACCTTTTTTAAATGACGGCACTCTAATGTATTAATCCGTATTAATTCTACAGAGTTCGCCTTTCATATACCTAGAGCAGGATGCGGCGACACCGTGGTTGAAAATCACTGGTACAGGCAGATAGTCATACGAAACACTAAAAACCGGATTGTGTCCGTCAGTAAAAAATACCCCAACAAAAGTAAAAAACGATTTTGAAATTTTAAGCTATCATTCGGGTACCGATTTCGGAGTAGATAATCAAAATTTCGGAAAACTAATAACAGGGTCGTATTAAGGAGCTTCAAACACCCCCAGATATTTAATTTCAACGCAATCGAACAAACTTAATTTTTTTTTTAAATCCCTTTTTGAATTTTTCTAGGTATATAGGATTTTTCTCATCTTGAGAATGTTCCCAGGAGACCGCATGCCGAATTTCAACTTTCTAGGTCACCGGGAAATGCGCAAAAAACCTCTGGAAGGACATTGTGTGTGTGTGTGTGTGTGTGTGTGTGTGCGTGTGCGTGGGCGTGTGCGTGTGCGTGTGTGTGTATTGTAACGATTTACACATTTATCGTCACACAATGACCAAAAAAATTAATTGACTAAAGCTTTAACCTTAACCCATTAAAACGGACACTTACATTTTATTTTGCTGAGTTGCAAATAAAAAATTAATGTGAACTGTGAATTTTCACACATTTCAGGGTTTCGCAGGTATTTAGTAAGTGAATGATGAGTATGTGGGATGACAAAACAAATTTTATGTTAAAATATTTTTTTTTGTTAATTTTAATTCGAATGCATAATACCATTATTTAGGTTTCTAAATATGTGCAGTATTTTTTTTATATAGCAAGGTTGATTAAGATTTTGAACCCTCTAATTTCGTGTATTCAATTTCCACTGGTTATTTACACTTTTAAAAATTAAATGCAACATTTGCCCAAATATAACTAGTATTTTGAAAAAATAATTTAAACAAAATAAAAATGCATAAAAAACAGAAAAAATAATATTGTCTCGAGACCGGATCGAGCCTTAGTTTGCAAATTCGAACGCGAGCATGCTGACCATTACACTATCAAAGCATGCTGGTTAAGTGTGATACATAAGTTATTAAATATTTTACTTGGTCAAGCAAAAAACACAAATGATACCTTATTTTCCGAAAACATGATCTAATCAAAAATTCCTGTTGTACTATTCCGGTTCACACAAATGTACATTACTTATGCCAAATTTCAGCTCTTTAGGTTTAGCCGTTTGGCTACAGTGTTTACCGAACAGACAAAATGACGATATACGGGTTTTTTGGTCATACCTACAAAACCCCAAAAAGTATCGACAAGTGTCTTAGGTGCTGGTATACCGCAACAATCACAGTTGTGTGATGGCTATTGAATATTTAAAGTTTACTGTATATCTAAAACTCTTTTATGAAATGGATCCCGACTATAAACAACAAAGCATGGAGGTTCACTAATATTTTTATTTAGTACTGAACTGTTAAATTTTCTTATAATAATTTAAAATGTATTAAATTATATATAAATATTTATTGAATTATGTTAACATATAAAAAAAAAATCTATCAGTTCTATAACTCATATTTTATGACGTGTTCGTTATAACGGCATTATAATCAAAATATTAAAATAAATGTTTATTTTGTCAGATTATCTCTGCATTAGTTATTAGATATTATTGAAAATGAAAAAGATAGATGAAAATTTAAACATTTATATAACACCTCCCGATGAAAATTCTGCAGAAACGGAAGAAGACGGTGATAATTCTGATGATAAACATGAAGGCAACACGAACCATGTGCCACCTGAATTATTATAACACGAATTTGAAGTTAGATCAAAATATAAAGATGAAGATTTTGATGATGAAGCTCTATTAGATATGATAATGTTGGTCATACTGTGCGATATACGGAAACGGATAGGCGATATAAGGCGTGCAATAAAAAAAGTAAATTTATATGCATAAAATATGACTGTGGCTATTATTAGACCATAATTTTGGATTTAAATTATGGTTTGAAAACTTTCATAAAAATAATAGGCTATAAATATACTTTTATGCCTTATATATTAAGTACTTATATTATTTTATAAAGTTTCATAAATTTTAAATAAATTCTTATTTTGCATGACTAACTTACTGTAAATTTTGTTACTATTATTCATAGAGTCCGTTTCTGGCTTACCTTATAATACACAAAAGGAACTAATTTTAATATAAATCAAGAAAAAAATAAAAATTTATAACTTTATGCACTAATAGGTTAGTTTGGGCGCCAAAAGAAAAATATAGTTACTTACCTTTCCTCTTATTTAACTTTTTCTAGTAGATCTTCATTGGAGAGGGGTTGTTCATGGTTATCTAAAACTTCTATACGTCTACAATTGTAATATCGTTCAATACCACCACTAGCACAAATTTGCTAACGTCTTTAATATTGTCTACTTGCTCTAATCCTTCCAAATCGTAAATAAATGCTAGAAATTTGCGCCACACTCCATTTTAACATTTTGCCAAGGCTCGAAATATACCGTACCAAACGGAAACGGTATTTTTGTTCAGTATTAAAATCTTTGGAAGGAAAAATGGAAGAAATTATTGTTGATATAGGTCAACTAATATCCTTTAGTTTAAGGAAGACCCGCGCTGTGGGTAATCAGCAAACCGAAATCTGCCTCCATGGTGCACGTACCCTTGCTTTTAAATAAATAACCATACCATTGTCCCATATGGGTAATTGCTCAAATGTATGGAATTATGCCGGAATAAACAATTTTTATTGAATGATGACAGCTTCACCAACTACAACTTCTGGCATCATGGTGTCTGAAATTAGTTACCGGGTCTTTAAAAGCAACTGGTAATATTAACTCTATTTTTTGCTGAAGGAAAAATATCATTAGTTGGAATTGTCACTTTTTAGTAGTGTGGGACTGGGACGCTCAAGAAGAGATGATAGCAACATGTCTCGAAGCAGTTTAGCAGTACGCAGCTATGAGTAAAGTCGGAACAATCAACAGATTATAAAAATAAGTAAGTATAATTGGTGGCAGAACTTGTTGAATTGCAACCGCTATTCTTCCACCTCTACAAAAGACTAACTTGCCAATTGTAGAGGCCCCAACTCCACAACTGAAATATCCAACAATAATAAATATACACATATTTTATATCTGTTTATTTACCATGAAATAGGTTATAAACACAGTAGGGCTCATCACAATTTTTTAAAGAATAAATTCGACTGAAGTCTTGAATTGTACTGAAAAAATAAGTATTAATTAAGAGCAGTTCTAACATGGTATTGAGAAGTGACACCCACGAATATGCTAACTGGTGGCTAAATCATTATACTATAGTCCGTTCAAAGGTTAGAATGCAGTATTGCTCTTATGGGAAATGAGAGCGGTGTTACTAAATGTTGTAAAAGTAAATATATGTCAATGGATCCAAAATATTATGCGTAATTTTGTGTGCTTTTGTTGATAATTTATTACAATTAAATGGAAAAAGTAATAATAATAATAATCACAGAATCTTGGATAAATATTTGTACCGAGTTTTCAACGATCAGCGCATTTTACAGCTGGCAACCTCGCCAGGAAAGAAAAGGATATTGTTATTAAGAAAACCCATTAGAGAGTATTAAAAAGTACTACTCCATTTGCTCTTCACTGCATTATATTGCAGTACTATTTGAATTTAGTATGGATATTTTAGTTGATTTTTTTTACAATGGTGACAGTATTTGTGAAAAACTATAAAAGCAGAACAAATGATAGTCTTTTTGACTGTCATTTAAAAAAGTATAAAGATATGCATCTTAGTTTTTTATTTTATTTTTCCCAAGAAAAATGGAGGGAAAGTTAATATTAAGTCCAAATTGGGAAAAGATTTGGTTATGGACAGGAAAAAAGGGTGGGAATATGTTTTGAGTTACGGCAAAAAAAAAATCTGAGACTATTCGATTCTGTTCACTGCATTTTTTTAGATGATTCTGTTAAACACCTCGATACAAGCTCATGTAGCGCTTAAAAATTCAAAAATGGCGCAAATATTTACTGGTATTTTAATAAAATAAAAACGCATTGTGCTTTTTTCTGTTCGCTATGAGCAAATTGATGCCTAAGTACTACTGTCGTCAATCATATTTACTTCTATCACAGCGCCGCCACCGATAATGTCACTTCTCAACAATCAAAAAGTTTTAAATTACTTAAACAATCCTTACCTAAATTATGTATCTGAAGGATCTACGGACTTCATGAGAAGATGGGCCCTGAAAAATATTATTAGAATATGGAAAATTTGTCAGCAAAATATTTTCTATAAATAATATTGAGCAAAAAAATAAAATAAGTAAATTATATATATATATATATATATATATATATATATATATATATATATATATATATATATATATATATATATATATATATAACGGGTGTTTTTTTTAGAGGTATAGAACTTTAAATTGCAATAAAACAACGATGGATTATTCGATTGACATGAATTTTTTTTTATTCGAAAGATAATCTTGTGGCATTACATTAAATCATACCAACAAGACGGCGCAACATGTCACACAGCTCGTGCCACAATCGATTTATTGAAAGACACGTTTGGTGACCGCCTAATTTCACGTTTTGGACCTGTGAATTGGCCTCCAAGATCTTGTGATTTAACACCGCTGGACTACTTTCTGTGGGGCTATGTAAAGTCATTGGTCTATGCGGATAAGCCACAAACGCTTGACCATTTGGAAGACAACATTCGCCGTGTTATTGCCGATATACGGCCACAAATGTTGGAAAAAGTCATCGAAAATTGGACGTCCAGATTGGACTACATCCGAGCCAGCCGTGGCGGTCATATGCCAGAAATCATATTTAAAATGTAATGCCACAAGATTATCTTTCGAATAAAAAAAAATTCATGTCAATCGAATAATCCATCGTTGTCTTATTGCAATTTAAAGTTCTATACCTCTAAAAAAAACACCCATTATATATATATATATATATATATATATATATAAAGTATTATATATATATATAAAAAATTAATTAGTACAGAAAAATAAATCGGATATATACACATATATATATATATATATATATATATATATATTTGTTTTACCGCTTATGCAAGCCAATTCTATGTACTCAATGGACGGTGTCAAACCAAAATTGACGTTTTCAGACCAGGGGAATGGTCTGAAAACGTTTTTCATGTTTTTTGGAGCTCTTGCACCCTGATTATATAGCAGCGATGACAGAGAAAATTTCACAAATGGTCTGAATACGAGGGTAGATCGTATATTTATATACAAATTTAGTTCACTGATTTGTCGTGAAGAGCGCGCGCCAGTAGTTTTTGTATATAACTTTTTATACAAAAAATGTACGATTCCGACTTTGTCAGACCAGCACAATTCAGTCGACGTTGTCAAGCCTTAAATCTGGCAACACTGTGTAGAATGAGCTAGATAAACATTCCAGTCATGATAATTTTAGTTCATTGTAAGAACTTAAATATTTTTTTTCAATTTGTCTTACAGAAAAACTTTAAACTCAAATTTAGTTTTGGCAGACTCGTAGATACTTGAAAACAATGCATATAACCGATTTGTATCAAATTTGTTCAAATTAAAATTTTGGTATTTGCGCTATGAAATTCTTCTTTTTTTCCAATTTAGAAATAATTACATTTTTATAGTTTATAGATTTTTTAAAGCGTGCTGAATGTTACTGCTTCAAATGAGACGTTAAATTTATTTAATATTTTTATTAGAATCCCAAATAAATGTACATTTTAATAAGTTTGAACTTTGTTCATATATTTCACAGAAAATTATTCTAATACGGACATCAATGTCCATAATTTATTCTTAATTCCAAAGAAGAACACAAAAGGTTTCAAATTACAAATAACTCGTTTGAACAATTACTTTTCTTAATTGTAAAAAATAAAAATAATTGTAAAAAACAAAAGTTCCCATTTCATTTTGAGTATTGAACATTTATGTGTACGTTTAAGAGCGTACTGTACCTGGGTTACGCTCAACGGATACGTGCATTTGAAAGGGCCAAAGAATTTGAACCAAATGTTGTCGGATCAATTTGATTTTTTTTTTTAATTTGAAGATAAAGATTGGCTCCGTTGGATTTAAGAGTTAAAATTTGGTTTTATTTTTAATTTTCAGTTTTACAATGTCCTTAACTTTGTCTAACTTCACATCACTGTTCCTCCGTAAATCAATAACAATTGCAAATTCCATAGCTAGAATCCTATAGATTGTACTTTTATCTTTAAAATGAGCCTTTATTTATGAAAATTAATTAATATTTAGCACCAATTCTTTGGCCCACACCGAAACACTATTTATATGAAATACTGGCATTTACAAGCATCGAGAGATGTATCCATCTGGTATCGTGGTTTCAAACTAATCTAATCATAGTAGAGGGAGTCTTAAACTCCGCCTTCGTTTCCTACACATATCTTTGAATTCGGTTGAAATGGGTAACAGAAGATCTTTGGAATAAAACAGTTTGTGACGTCAAATTTACCTGTTTTATTTTAGACTTTCCGTGGTAGAATACAAATTCATATTGACACAAAAAAATGGTCCCAAAAATTAAGTTAAATAATTAGGACCGGCTTCTGAAAGCTTAGTTAACTATAACCAAATGGTCAGAACATGGTTGTTATGGTAACGTATGGGATTGTTATACTATAATCGAGTTTAACCAAAAGGTTAAATCAACCCCTAAATGGGTGAATCTATGATTATTAACATAATTTTTTGATGATAAAAAAAAAACTATTATTTCTACAAAATTATCTGTAAAATCAGAATTGGTAATAAATATTAATCACTTTTCACATACAAGAGCTTATTTTAAAGATAAAATTACAATATAGAGTGGTTAAGTGTTAACATTTGTAATTTTTATTCATTTACTGAGTAACAGTCATGTGAAATTGAAAAAAGTATAGCACTGTAAAATTGAAAATTAAAAATAAATCAAAATACAAATTTAAACTTATTAAAATATTTAATTTATTTACTTTATTTTTTATTAAAATTTATTTACTTATTTACTTATTAAAATTTTGATATTTTCTTTCATATCTTGAAATTAAAAAAAAAAAATCAAATTGATTCGAATATATTTAATCTATATTTTATGATTCCCAAAAATACAGGTTGATTTATAAATATTAGCACTTTTCCCTCTCCCTGTAAGCTACTTCCACTTTAGTCACTCCCCCAATGACGTAATACGACTTCTCGCCACCGCACCCCGCGTGCAACGATGGACTTTGGAGGTGGCTACATTCGCCTCTTAACTTCAAATTTTAAGATGCCATATCATAGGCTCGAAACCTGGTTTCACTCTGTCATGACATTAAATTACGAGAAAATATATATAGCTCTTGTTTTTTGAATGTCAGATAAATAAACCCATAGAAAAAAGCATATCAGACAGAGAGAGAGATTTTTTTTGTGAATTTTGTCTTATATTCACTTGGAACATGTAGAAACGAAAAATGGGTACCAAGAAAAAATTATGTGAAGTGTGAATTTTCACATGTTTCAGGGTTTCGCAGGAATTTAGTGAATGATGATTATTTGGGAAGCCAAAACAAATTTTTTGTTAAAATATTTTTTTATTAATTTTAATTCGAATGCCTAATACCATTATTTGGGTTTCTAAAAATTTGCAGTATTTTTTTTTATATAGCAAGGTTCATTAATATTTTGAAAATTGCGCCTACGGCTTCCATTGGTTGTTTAAGTCATAAACTCCGCCCCTCTGACTTCGTATACATTCAAACATAGAATTAAATTATAATATCAACACTTCCCACTGGTTATTAAATTTACGCTTTTAAAAATTAAATGCAACATTTGTCAAAATATAACTAGAATTTTGACAAAATAAAATTGCAAAAAAAAAAACAGAAAAAATAAAAATTGACGGGAGTTGAACCTACTGTTCAACTCCCGTCAATTTTCTTTCATATCTTGATATTTTCTTTCATATCTTGAAATTAAAAAAAAAAAAATCAAATTGATTCGAATATATTTAATCTATATTTTATGATTCCCAAAAATACAGGTTGATTTATAAATATTAGCACTTTTCCCTCTCCCTGTAAGCTACTTCCACTTTGGTCACTCCCCCAATGACGTAATACGACTTCGCGCCACCGCACCCCGTGTGCAACGATGGAGTTTGGAGGTGGCTACATTCGCCTCTTAACTTCAAATTTTAAGATGCCATATCATAGACTCGAAACCTGGTTTCACTCTGTCATGACATTAAATTACGAGAAAATATATAAAGCTCTTGTTTTCTGAATGTCAGATAAATAAACCCATAGAAAAAAAGCATATCAGACAGACAGAGAGATTTTTTTTGTGAATTTTGTCTTATATTCACTTGGAACATGTAGAAACGAAAAATGGGTACCAAGAAAAAATTATGTGAAGTGTGAATTTTCACACGTTTCAGGGTTTCGCAGGAATTTAGTGAATGATGATTATTTGGGAAGCCAAAACAAATTTTTTGTTAAAATATTTTTTTATTAATTTTAATTCGAATGCCTAATACCATTATTTGGGTTTCTAAAAATTTGCAGTATTTTTTTTTATATAGCAAGGTTCATTAATATTTTGAAAATTGCGCCTACGGCTTCCATTGGTTGTTTAAGTCATAAACTCCGCCCCTCTGACTTCGTATACATTCAAACATAGAATTAAATTATAATATCAACACTTCCCACTGGTTATTAAATTTACGCTTTTAAAAATTAAATGCAACATTTGTCAAAATATAACTAGAATTTTGACAAAATAATTTAAACAAAATAAAAATGCAAAAAAAAAAACAGAAAAAATAAAAATTGACGGGAGTTGAACAGTAGTTTGCAACTTACGAAGCGAGAACGTTACCACTGATCTACGAACGTTCACTCCTTTACTGTGTTAAATAGCGGATTAAATATTTTACATATTTTAGTTAAAAACACAAAAAATGCGTTATTTTCCGAAAACATAATCTGATCAAAAATTCCTGTTTTACTATTCCGGTGCACACCAATGTACAATACTTAGAATTTTTTCAGATTTTTAGTTTAAACCATCTGGGCTACAGGGTGTGGGACAAAATTTTGCACAATTCTCGCAAAAATCGCGTCAAAATAATTTATTTTGCAAAAATAAAATTTTGATCGTTAATTCAGGTTTCAAGGGCTTTCATTTGATACCATACACAGAATTGTAAAAAAATTATTTTTTTTTTCGATGAGCATATATTTGCTTATATTTTTAGGGGAATATGTTTTTTAGATGTTTTAGTATTTTTCCTATGTGCGGGTCAAAGAGTTGTATAAGCATGTCAAATTTCAACTCTCTAGGTTTAGCCGTTTGGCTACAATTTTTACCGAACAGACAGACAGACAGACAGACAGACAGACGACAAAATGACGGTATAAGGGTTTTACAAAACCCTAAAAAAGAACAGATTTAACCTCCAATTTTATTTATATATGTAAATTTTCCACAACTTTGTAAATTTCACTTAGAAGATAAAAGGTTGTTAAATGATGCTTGTTGTTACGTTTCACAGATTAGTTCACTGACTGTAGTTTCGGCTTACCGTAAATTTGAGAATTGCCAGAGCCGAAACTGCACACAAAAAAAAAAAAAAAAACAGTGAGATATAACAAAAAGGTCTAATTAAACAACCTTTTACAAATATTATTTTTTTCTCGTTTATGATCCACCTGACACGCATACTTCTTTTTGGTGTATAGAATTTCGTTTATCGGTGATTCTAAGGATCTTGCTTAATTTTACTTATCACAAGCAAGCCTGTGGCTGCCAGCAATAAATCGTTTGTGCTTGCCGTTGAACGCTCGCAAGTAGATAATAATTAAATTGTTAAAATAATTTGTGTAAAAAATATTTAGACAAATTACGGGCTCTGCTTAGCAACCGGCTTTAAGCTGTACGGGCATTTCTGTGTGCGCTAAAAAATAGACGTAATCCTGTCTATATTACTCCTACATGTACACAGATTGAAAATGTGTTCAGAAAACTTGAAATCAAGAGATCTAGACTCATCTCGCGCTGTCGCGTCAATGATGATGATGACTTCTCTTTATTTTTCATATGAGAAATATAATTGTAAATATTACCTTTTATTATCACGACAGTAATAGTTTACTGAATTTATACAGTAATAAATGTCCTTAATAACAAAATACGTAAATAATACGCCAATATAATTAAAACCAAGATACAATTTGTAAAAATATATTTTAATGCGCAGTACAACCTAGTGGCTGTGCTTTTCGGGTCAGGTATGCGACAGTATTGACTAATATTTCTTCATTTTATTGAGTAACAAAATTATTTAATTTGAAGTGTAATCATTTTCAAAAACGCGTGAAAAAAACAGCACAGGAGGATTCCCCGAATATATTTTATGTATAAAATAATAATCGGCATATATTAAATGTAATTACTAACTTATGATCAAAAAGTCTTTTAGTCTTAGATGGCTTATGTATTATAAATCGCAGATCTTCTTTTGTTAATTGAGTATTCATAATGCACGTGTCATTTATCGAAAAAAAAGGAGATTTTCTTATATAAAACATAGCCGCCCGAAGAAAGGACATTTTGATCCACATGTTACATTGCAAATACGTATATGAATTATCAACAATTGTTTTTTTACATATAATATTATTATTATTTATTTAAAATGCACTCTTGAGTGTAAACATACTCCTGAACAGTAGGACTGAATGAGTCGGTTTGAATGTTTTCAACTTTACAAATCATATTATACACTATGATAAAATTGGCAACGTCGCAAGGCCTGACAATGTCGATTGAACAACACTATTTTATACAGGTGATACTGAAAAAGCGGTTCCATATACTGGGTCTAATAATGTTTATTAAACATAGCGAATTTTTTTTTTGAGATTTTCTTACCCCTCTCAGTGTGCCCTGAGAGTTATAACTGGGAGATTCTATATCTGGCATATATACACGCGAAATCCTTTAAATAACGGTAGGTCTTAGGTCGCCTGTTGGATATCATTGGTCTGACCACGTCGGTTGTATCAATATATATATATATATATATATATATATATATATATATATATATATATATATATATATATATATATGTATATGTATATATCCGATTTATTTTTCTGTACTAATTAATTTTTTAAAATACAAACAAAATCATATATTTCAAATACATTTTTACTCATTTTAGTACATATACCTTGAAACGTATGAGAAATAAATGATAATAACGGAAATAAACAAACATCGCACAATACGCGTAGTCAAAAACAAATCAAAGTAAGTGACGCCACTGAAATGTGTCAAACTAACTGTTGATAATGTAATGGACGAAATTTGGTTTCTGTGCAAGAGAGAGGGTAACATCTGCCTGTACTGAAGTTAAGTTGAACGAGCTCTAACCATTGACATCATATAAATAGACATAGCACGCTCTATGCCTTAGCATTTGTTTGTTATGAAGCCAAAACCCTGCGGAGACGAAAGGGGGATTTGCCCTGAGGAGTATAACAAGTTGCCTAATTTACATTTATTTTATTGCTAGGAAAAACACCGGCGCCGTATTGTGTTTATGATTGTTTTGTTGTATTATTTTTTCTATTTTACTATTTTACCTTTTCATCATATTTCAACTCTTAATAATATTGCCGTAAATTGCATTTTAAGAGTTACGAACTGTATTTCAACTACGTAGTATTTTAAATACTAAAATGTAATATTTAATTAAAATGTTACATGTAGTTTTTCCTTTAAAAAAAGTATTTGTATTTAGTACTTCGAATACATCAGAAAATTATTTTACAATAAATGATGTAATATATGCCCGTTTTAAATTTAGAAAATGTCTGAAGCATTGCTATACAATATGATCGAGAAAAGAAGGTGTCTAGATAGACATGGAATTAATTTATTTTTATCCACTTAACATTTTAAATTCAGGGCCTACTAAACTTTTTTTCGATCATATTGTATTTTAAATGTATGTAATTTAGAAACCTACTAATTATCTTAAATATATACTAATAAATTCAGGTTAATTTAATATTATTTATGAAATTTATTTTCTTAACATTTGCAGTTTACAGTATTAAAAAAATATATTTTTACTTTCAATTGTTATCGGCAAAACATTGATGTATGCAAACTGTACAACTCCTCGGGGCAACCCCCGTTTCCCCGCTTAAGGAGGTGTTGGCTTCATAACAACTCTTCCTCGTTCAGTCTCTATGTTATACTATCTCATTGGCTCTAACTCATACAGGACTTCTACGGTTATGAGTAACAAACCTAACACCCCTATTATAAGTAAATTATACTCTATCTCTGAAAGCCTGATAGTAATAAATCATTTTTTCAGGCAGTTACCAGTGGCGTGCACATTTTAAACACGTTTAAATTGGTTTTGTGTATTTCTATATTACTATTTATTATTTTATTAAACACACCCCTGTGACCATATTTTTCCTCAAAATTTTATGGTCAAATTTTTATGGTCTATTGTGTTTAACCCTAGTTTGTATTCCCATATACTATGTGCGGCACACTCGGTTGTTTTTAACAATATTTCGTTTCGAACTATTCATATTTTGTCGCTTTTGTTTTACCGCTTATGTGTGATAATACAATAACTTTTTACAAATAATAAATTATATTACTATCAGTCTTTCGGAGATAGAGTATAGACCCGTCCAGACGAAAAATGGTTTATGCACATTTTTATTGGTGTACTCAACTCTATTTGAATCAAGTCTATACACAGTGCTGTAATAATTATTAATAATTTGAAATCTTATTTATAAAATTATTAAAGCTTACCTTTAAAATCATGGTAACAGCATGCGCATTAGAAGATCATCTACTATAAAGAGGTACAGTTTGAATACCGCTATGACGTAGATGGCTAGTATCCACGCCCCTAACAGATAGGATTCCTTCTGATTATTATTATACTCGTCGTCATCCATCTTTGTGATAATTACTGGACCTGTTAAAAAAATGATGTGAAGTGTGAATTTTCACACATTTCAGGGTTTTGTAAGTATTTAATAGGTGTAGCAGAACGCTGGATGTCTAGAACATTTTTTTTTTTTTTTTTTTCTATAATCACATAAAAATCAACAGATTTTTGATAATCATTTTCATTCGATATTTGAGAACTAAGAGCTTCCATTTAATTTGTTTAAACTAAATTTAATAATTTGCGAATATTACGTCATTAGAAAATATAAATTAAACAATCCTAGCGATTTTTTCTGCATTTACTTCGTATCTAAGTCTTCATTAAATTAATAAGTAATATAATGATAAATAGCTTCTATAGCGGGTTCATATTAAATATACGTTCACTATAAAGATTTAAGATTTTTTTTTATATATTATTACAGAAAATTGTATATATTGATTTAGATTTAACTAAATAACAATTTTGGTTATAAAGTGATGCAGTGTCTGCGAACACTCAACTGTGATTCTTAAGTCACATTGGTGGAGGGATACTATTGACGCAGATCATTTTCCGGGGCAAAATATAGTCCTGTTACACTTCATATTTTTTCAATATCAGAAACGTCCTCCCTCCGTTCCAAAATAAGTATTCGATTTAGGAATTTTATTTGTTCCAAAATAAGTGTCCAATTTCATAAAAAATATGCAAAGGGATATATAACATATATTTTTACAACTAAACTAAATGTGAGGAAGCTTGTAATCGTTGCCTCCTCGATGAAGCATGGTCAATTCCATACACTTCTGCAGTGTAATGAAACAATTGTCTAGTTTTTCCGCGGTTATTTCGTCTCATATTTTATGCACGGCCGCAATGAGTTCATCAATACTGGACGGGGACTCTTTGTGTTGTAATGACTGAATGGCGTTAAAGAAACCCAAATCGAGGACTAATTTAAATAAATAACTACTGATACATTTAATTTCATTATTTCAATAATCCATTAAAAAAACTAAAATCTGACACTTATTTTGGAACGGAGGGAGTATTTCTTACTGTTAACAATGTGCTATTTGGTTTATAAGTATTTCACTACTGTAAATGATTTTTTCCTCTTTGATACCTTAAAAACAAGACATATAATGATATACGCTACGTCTAATGATCGAGTTTATGAGGGCAAGCTCCTTGAGAAGGCGATTAGTTCTCAGCTGTTAATTTTTAGGGTTTTGTAGGTATGACCAAAAAACGCTTATACCGTCATTTTGTCGTCTGTCTGTCTGTCTGTCTGTCTGTTCGGTAAAAATTGAAGCTAAACGGCTAAACTTAGAGAGTTGAAATTTGGCATTCTTATACACAGAGGCGCAGCCAAGGGGGGGCGACGGGCCTGCGTTCCTCCCAGGACCAGCAGATTACACGTCGCTGCTCGGAGAGTTGAAGATAAAATTTGTTAACCACAACCATTGGCGCAGACAGGGGGGGGGTGACGGGCCTGGGCCACTCCCACTACTAGCAGATTACACGGCGCTGCTCGGAGAGTTGAAGATAAAATTTAAAATTTAATTAACCACAACAGTAGTTAATTTTTAAATTATTTCGTTGTAAACAATATTGGCATTTTTTTTTCGTGTAAATATTTTTTTTTTTTAGATTGCCTACTCTTGGTAAAGTCACATAAGTATTGTTCAAGTGAAAATATATTACTTTCCAAATATGCTCCAACGAATTATATGAAGGGGAGCGTTGATCCTTTTCCCCCCTGACACATCGACTAAAATATTCGCCTAGTCAAATGATAAAACTGTTTTAAACAACTAATTACTCGATTCAGATCTGGTGGAAATCAGACTTCAGTATAACCTTCAGAAGGTAATTTTAAAATGACACCTCAAACGTGAAATAGAGTAGAAATAGTATAAATACAAGGTGTCTCAAAAGAAATTTTATATTTATTTAGCTTACTGCGTGAACGCAACGAGGGGCGCGGGGGTTATGTCAATCGGTAGCCTGGGAGTTTCTCGGGAGCAGACCGCGCGTTATGCGTGCGAGAGTTTTACAAAAACGGTGATTCGGCGACTGTAGTGCGTAGAAAATTCTGCAGTATTCGAGGTTTTCGCCACTTAAATGATGCGCCAAGCATTCCTCTCATTCGACATTGGGTTAAAAAGTTTGAAGAGACTGGTACAACGCTGGATAAATCAAAATCCGGGCGACCTAGGTCATCAAGAACGGTAGAAAACGTGGAGAATGTTAATCAGTCTGTTCGTGACGACCCGAACCTTTCAATTCGGAAGCGCGCAAGTGCTTTAAATGTGCATAGATCATCATTACATCGCATTATGCACAAAGACCTAAAGCTGCACCCCTACAAAATTCAATTGGTGCAAGAATTAAAGCCCCAAGATGCCAGTCAGAGGCTTAATTCTCAGGCAAATTGATCTCCCGGAGAGGTGACATAAATTGGCCTCCACGCAGTCCAGATTTAACCCCTATGGACTTTTTCCTATGGGGTTATCTTAAATCTAAAGTTTACGCCAATAAACCGACTTCACTGGCGCATTTGAAAGAAAATATCCGTCACGAAATGGCAGCCATCCCTGAGTCCACCTGCCGAGACGTCATAAGTAATTTTACTGTTCGATTAAATGAGTGCCAAGAACGCGAGGGTCTACATTTAGACGATATTATTTTTAAGAAACAAATCCCCAAAAAGTGTATTTTAATAATTAATAAACATTTTTTCTATATACGTCTTACTTTTTTTTTAATCGATCCACTAAATATAAAATTTCTTTTGAGACACCTTGTATAATAAAGAGAGTAGTTTTGGAGACAATCGCGCTCTTAAAATCGGTATTTGGTTTTATTTAGTAGATAAATGTGAATATCAATATCTTCTTAGGTATTTTTGAAATTATGATGTTTTACACACAAAAAGGACTGATATAAGTTGTACTGAGCAACAGTAGTGTATTCAGAGGTGGGTGGCACAAGCCCCCTCTGAACATCCAATGAAATGAAAATTTAACAAATTTATCATAATCATATTTACATGTTATTTTTAGGTTTTCGTAAGTATAATGAAGAAATCCTTATTCGGTCACGTGAGTCTGTTCGTTCGGTACAAATTGTGGCCATGCGGCTGATTTAGAGAACTGAACATAAGTAAGAGGAATATTGAGACTTCAAAAATATATCCCGCGAAAAATATAAATACATATGTATTTATCGAAGAAAAAATCAAGTGAAAGTTTTTGATACATGGATTAGCAATTACATTCTAGCAGGGGCGTCGAACTGATTTGGATCGCAGTCTATTTTACATACAAAATGATAAGCAGGGACGGAACTTAAAATAATACCGTAAAATAGAACCGTAAATATCCCGAAGGGTTTCTGAACATTTTTTTACCAACAGAAAAGGGGAAGAGAGTATATTTTACATTTTTAAATATATGTTTCCCCAAAATAAGCTCAAGTGATTTTTATTACCGCTTCAGCAGCCACAAAAAATGAGGTTGAGGGCCGTATGAGGCCCGCGTGCCATCGACATTTGATTCGGCCCTCCCCAAGACAAAATCCTGGATGCGCCACTGCTTATACAACTCTCTGATCCGCACATAGGAAAAATACTAAAGCATCTAAAAAATATATTCCCCTAAAAATATAAACAAACATGTGCTCATCGAAAAATTCTGAGTAGGGTATCAAATGAAAGCCCTTAGTATGTGGGTTAACGGTCAAAATTTTATTTTTACAAAATAAATTATTTCGATGGGATTTTTGCCAAAATTGTTCAAAAAAGAAATTTGTCCCACACCCTGTAGCCCAGATGGTTTAAACTAAAAATCTGAACAATTCTAAGTAATGTACATTGGTGTGAACCGGAATAGTACAACAGGAGTTTTTGATCAGATTATGTTTTCGGAAAATAACCCATTTTTTGTGTTTTTTTGGTTGACGATTTACTAAAGTTATAGTTATGTAACACACCAGACTACAAGATGTATCATGTTGTAATGGTTAGCATACTCGCTAGCTACCCAGAAATCTAGGTTCGCTGTCAGAGGAGACAATTTTATTTTTTATTTATTTTTTTTTCCATTTTTATTTTGTTTAAATTATTTTGTCAAAATTTTGGCAAATGTTGCATTTATTTTTTAAGAGCGTAAATTTAATAACCAGTTGGAATGTTGGAATTATATTTTCATTCTGTGTCATGTATACGAAACCAAAGGGGCGGAGCATATGACAACCAATGAAAGCCATAGACGCAATTATCAAAATCTTAATTAACCTTGCTATATAAAAAAAATACTGCACATATTTAGAAACCTAAATAATGGTATTAGGTATTCGAATTAAAATTAACAAAAAACTATTTTAACATAAAATTTGTTTTTAAAGCTCTTAGATTAACAGACGCTAAATTATTTTAAAAATATCGTTCATTTTGTCGTAATTACTACGAAGCAAAATTTGTCCTATACACTCAGCATACAGCCTTCACTTACACATTATATACCTGCGATATCCTGAAATATTCAATCAAAAATTCACACTTCACATCAATTTTTTATTATATTTTTAATATAAAAAAAACATTCACTAAATACATAAATACAAAAAAATCCATAATATTATTATCCTTATAAAAAATAATTTATTTTTCAAAAATACGAAAACTGAAATATTTTCCAAAACCGAAATCTGATCGAAAATTTCTCTCGTACGTTCCGGCTCAAATCAGTGTACATTACCTATAATTTTTTCAGATTTTCAGTTTAACCCTTTCGGGTAAAAAGCGACGGGACAAGAACTATTTTGGCCCATTTTTGACTGAAATCGTGTTAAAAGAAACGAATTTTAAAAAACTACTTTTCATTCCTTAAGTCTACGTCTTAAGGCCTTCCTAATTGATTAATTTTAAAAAATATTTATTTTTTTCAACGACAAAATAATCGATGTTTCGAAAACAATAATCTAATTAAAAATTCCTGTTCCCATCAATTGTCATTATGGAGATTTTTTTAGATATTTAGATCAACCCCTCTAGTAGATAGAGTGGAAGACAAACATATTTTGACATATTTTTGGCGAGAATCCCATAAAAAAAAACTGATTTTTCAAAAATAAAAATTTACTCGTCTATCCACGCATTACGAGGTTTTATTTGATACCCTACTCAAAATTTTAAAAAAATATTTATTTTTTTATTAATACATATTTGTATTTATTTATCCCGGGATGTGTTTTTGAACTCTCTATATTTTTCCTATATGTGGGTCAAAGAATTGTATAAGCATGCCAAATTTCAACTTCCTATGTTAAGTCATTTGGCTACAATTTCTACTTTACAGATAGACAGACAGACACATGAGTGACGTTATAAAGATTGCCTCACCCTGTATAGACAAAGGTTGAAGAAGGAAGAAATCTTGAAGGTACAAATAGCCAGTGTTGTAATATATCTAAAGTCGTAAAATCAACAGAAGGTATACCGGTACATATATCGTAAAAATCAGAGGGTATACCAACTACAAAACTGTAACTTGGGCGGGAGTCAATACATAACAAATATAATACGCTATTCATTGGAAACAAAGCAGAAACTATAAGCGTTATACCCTTCCGTGGTCATATGCAGTGTTGTAATGTATCTCGTTACAAGTATCTAGCTACAAATTAGATACTTTTTGAAATATTTGTTTGTATCTGTATCTAGATATTTAAATTTAATAACCTGATCCTGATCCAACCTGATCCAACCTGATGAAAGTATCTATATTTCAGATACTTTGATCGTTACTTTATTTTAATTTAATTATAAATTGTCATTTTAAATATTTAATTTTTATTTTTACTATAAACAAAATTCAGAAAACAATTGAAATTCTGACGTTTACAAATTAAATTTATATGGATATAACAAATATATTTACTTGTTTATCGGTAGCTTTTGAACGTCCGTAAAAATAGTAGGTATTTAGGTACCACAATCAGTGGCGGACTTTCGCAGAGACAAAAAAGACATTTGTCTTGGGCCCGTAATTTTCAAGGGCCCGATTTGGAAGGTGAGAACCTTTTTTTTTTGCTTTTCACTTGGATTTAGGAGGTGAGGACCTTTTTTTCTTTTTTTTTTGCTCTTCACACCACGATAGTAGGTACAACACTTAAGGAAAATGGGTCATTATTAATGAATAACTTTTTTGAATAACGATTGTTGCTATTTTGATTGATGAGCAATTTACTAAAAATATATGAAAAATTATATCCACACAAGTGATTTGGAAGTGGACCGTTTGTGAAGCCTTGGGCAAGACAAATTAAGGCCCTTCAAAATTATCCATTGATTGAACATACACTTTGAAAATTTTTTTGGGCCATTTCATCACTTGAGGCCTGGCTCTAGTCCGACTCACCCAAGGGATGAAATGCCCCAAATGCTCTAGTCCCCCATGCTCTAGTCCCAAATGCTCTAGTCCCAAATGCTCTAGTCCGACTCACACTATGCTAGTGTGGATATTAAGTTTATTTCCTAATTAAAATCAGTAAAATAAGTAGGTATGTTTCCTAAAGGACGTAAAATTGAATAAATTATTAAACGTTCATATAAATTTAATTTGTAAGTATGAGAATGTCAAATTTTTGTGTATAAATTAAATTTGTATGGAATGAGAAAAAAGAAATAATCACATATTTCTTATCAGTAATTTTTTATTAGTGATCAAAAATGATCGTGACATTACACGAATTCCACTTCAATTAGGGCTAAAATTTGATTGAAATGAACATCCTCTTAACAAGAACATAGCTGCGTATCTATAAGACCAGTGATGGCATCCTAAATTTTCAGGATGCGGTTCTATAAAGTCATGTGATATCTAAGAACATATTCTGTATTTTTAAGAGTGAAAATTAATCACTTCCATTTATTAAATATAAGGAAAACATTTTAAGAGCGTATTATTAATAACCTATAAAATAAATATTACATTTGCAACACTGCAGGGCATGGCGCACGATGCAAAACTGAAGTCAGAGTAATTCATTTATTTTTGATAATTCTAACAACCGGTACCCTAAGGTTTCAATAATTTTAAGAAACGGTTCGCGCGAACCGTTCCGAACCGGTAGGATGCCATCACTGTATAAGACTAACAGTAGTCTTATAGATACGCAGTTCATACGTTAGCATATATGGCTAAAATAATACATACGTTATTTAATACAAATTTATTCCATAGAATAGCGTTTTACCTTGAATTTAGTGGGCTTTTTGTAACGTCACGGGCATTTTTGAACAGCCTGTATAATACTGATTAACATGCACTGTTTGTTTGGTTAAAAATATGGTATTTTCATTTTTCAGTTTTTTTACTAAAGTATCTAGTTGTATCTAGATACAAACATTTTTGGCATGTTCTGTATCTAGATATATTTTATAATTCTGTATCTGTATCTGCATTTAGACACAATTTTTCTTAGGTATCTATATCTGTATCTAGATATTTTTTTTAAATGTATCTATTACAACACTGCAAATAGCCTTCGTTTTTTTACGCCAACATTTTTAACTAACGAAAATAAGTCCTGGAAGACGAAGGATGATTACGTGGCTCGATAACCTAAGGAAATGGTTTGGAGATACATCCACAGAACTATTTAGGAATGCGACAACGGAGGAGACAAAGTAAGAAGATTGGCACGCCTTCACTTATTATATACGTTAAGTTTATATTATTTGTCATGTTAGCACAAAGAAATTCGTCAACCCTGATATAGATAGTGGTGTGTTGGAGATGACTCGCGCAAACCCGATACTGAATCTTCATGAACTATGCGAACTGATTATTAAGCATACTCATTATTAAAAATTAGATACAATTACAATTAAGTATTAAAATCAAACATATTACTTACGCAGAGGAATATTGGTATTACACTGTACTTAACGCTTGAACGTTGTAAGAATATTAAATAAAAATTTAGCTAGTATTTAATTTATTGTTTTGCGATAGCGATTTTATTCGATGTATATCGGTATTCGTCGGAAAACTGCCGGGAGATTTCTTATTCGCGAACTTATGGAGAAAAACAATTATATAGATCAGTATTTCCCCCCGCTTTCAGGGTTTTGTAGGTATGACCCAGCAGCGGCCCGTGACAATATTGAGTAGTAGGGCCAATTCTACTTCTCCCAATTTTACCTAAAGTTTTGAATCAGCTCAGCGTGCAGTAATTTATTACCTCGTTTATTATTAAAAAAACACCGGCACTAAAATTTTAATGTAGAAAAATTGAGAAGTCATTTAAAAATGAAAAATGCATTAAGTACTTTTTGCGGGTACTTATCTACCTAAATATGGATACTTAAATTAAATGGAACTGACTTACCAAAATCTCAGATGTGCACTAAATCCGTAATACCGTTCTTCGTCCATGTTAATTCTCCTCCAAATACAACGCAAGGAAAACAATACACAACTTGCTTTTCGTTTCATCGGCAAATCCAATTGTCCTTTAAGTAAATGTTTCTATTAAATTTTCTTTTCCGTGTTTTAGAAGCAGAGGCACAAACATTCTGAGTTTTTGAAATGTCCAAATCCGGTAGCGGTCTTTCTAGTTGTTTTATTTCGAGTTTTTGCTCGAGGGAATACGAAGAAAATGTTTTTTTCAAAAGGTTACTGACACTGTTCATTTCTAATAGTAACACAAAACAACACACATACACGACACAGTAAAAAAACACTATAATACGCGACACTTTCTATACGCAAGCGTAACTCAAACTAACAAGCCAAGATACAGCTGGCCCCGCTGTAATGTAATTCTAGCGCATGATCTGACCACCTGCACTTCCCGCCAGCTCTGCGGAGGCCTATCAACTGTCTAAAAATGGAGCCAGTTTCAATTTGGTTCGCCTGCCTAAATAAATACAAAGCGTGCTTCTTCGCATGAAATGCAAGGCAATAGCAGCGTTCCCTACTTAAACGCTTATATGTTTATTTGTGTTTATCGGTATTTAAAAAAAATAAAAGCTTCTTGCAATGGTAGCGCCTTGCCTTTTCATGAGGAGCCGCCACTGGTATGACCACCAAAAAACCCTTATAACGTCATTCATGTGTCTGTCTGTACGGTAGAAATTGTAGCAAACGGCTGAACATAGAAAATTGAAATTTGGCATGCTTGTACAACTCTTTGACGCACACACAGGAAAAATACTGAAAGTTCAAAAAATACAGCGCGAGATAAATATAAACAAATATGTATTTAATGGAAATATATTTTTTTAAATTTTGAGTGGGATATCAAATGAAACCTCTTAATGTATGGATAAACAACACACATTTTTATTTTTTAAAAATCGTTTATTTTATGGGTTTTTCGCCAAAAGTATGTCTAAAAACTTTTGTATCCCAACCTATCGCCCAGAGGGGTTGCAGTGGCGGCGCTAGCTCTTAAAATTTGGGGGGGCAAGAAATTTTTGAGTAAAATTTGGGGGGCCATGAAATATTTGAAATAATTTTTTTATCGTTTACACATGGAAATACAAGTGATGACCTAAAAAAAGGTCCTCACTTCTAAAATATATTTTCTCCAAACAATTCGGGGGGGGGGGGGGCAACTGGGGGGACGGGCCCCCCGTTAGCGCCACCACTGAGAGGTTGGTCTAAAAATCTGAAAAAATCTCCAGAATGTACATTGATGGGAACCGGAATAGTTCAACAGGTATTTTTGATCATATTAGTTTTTCGAAAAATATAAAATTTGCTCTGTTGTTGAAAAAAATAAGTATTTTTTAAAAATGTATGTCTGGTATCAAAAGAAAGTCCTTAAGACATAGATTAAGGAACAGAAAGTAGTTTTTCAATTTTTTTATTTTAAAACGATTTTTTCCCAAATGTACAAAAAAAATCACTGTTCGTACTCTTTAACCGAAAGGGATTAAACCAAAAATCTGAAGTAATGTACATTGATCTATACGCAAACATACGGGAGGAATTTTTGATCATATTAGTCTTTTAAAAAATATAGAATTTGCTGTGTTATTGAAAAAAGTAAATATTTTTTTAAAAATTTATTGTCTGGTATCAAAAGAAAATCCTTAAGACGTAAAATCCTTAAACAATTTTTTCCAAAAATGTACAAAATAAATTACTGTTTCGCACCCTATAATAAAGGGGTTAAACTAAAAATCTGAAAAAATTCTAAGTAATGTATATTGATCTAAACCGTAAATGTACGAGAGGAATTTTTGATCTGATTTCGTTTTTGGAAAATATTTCAGTTTTTGTGTTTTTGACAAAATTAATTATTTTTTAATTCATGGCTTAATTATGGCTAGCAATGTTATTGATTTTTTTGTATTTATGGCTAAGATATCTATACCAAAAAAATGCAACCCTAACATGCACCCAGGAATTTTAGTTGGGGGGGGGGGGGGAGCGGAAGACAAAATTATTTAAATTATGAATAAGGTTCACACTTCTAAATTTTAAGTGACGATCTAAAAAAAAAGGGCCTCACGTCTAAAATACAAGTGACGACCTCATCTCTATTTTTAATTTTTTTTAGTGTGTTTGTGTGATTTTATTTTTATTTCCTTCCTTCTTCGGGGGGTGCGCCATTGCTAACATGGCCTACTATGATAAGGAAACAGAAAAAATCGTAAATGGATTATACATTAGTATTTTTTTTTTTTCTAGTTCATGCTAAATATTATGAATCTCTTAATAATTTTTACTTGCCCGACCTTAATATATAAGGGGCAAGTATTGTAATTGCGAAAATTTTCGATGTCGAGATTTTGACTGATGACCACGTTTTATGGTCCAGGGAATCCAAAAAACCTATTTTCGAAGTGCCGTGCGTATGTGTGTCTGTGTGTGTGTGTGTGCGTGCGTGCGTGCGTGCGTGCGTGTGTATACACGATAACTCAAGAACGGTTTAACTTAGAGAGTTCGTTCTGGTACTAAAAAATTCTCCTATTAATTGGGAAGAACCCTATTGTTTTTTATAAAAATCCGAAATCGGAAACGGAAGCTATTAAACTTTAAAATTTTAAAAAATTCGTAACTAGTAAACCAAACTTTGGACAAAAATTTGTATACAACATAATTTGTATTTTTGAAGATTTACCTAAAACTTTTTTAAATTTTTTTATTTTATTTTTTTTATTTATTTTTTTTTTTATTATTTATTTATTTTTTATGGGAGGGCAAGTCTAGCGGAGGTCTCACTTCGCCACTGGTTAATAATGAATCACAATAATTTTCATCATAACTTTTTGAGAATTAATTTTAATGAGACTTGACTTTTTCTTTAATTTTAACTTAAACTTTAATTTTTCCGAAACAAAATAAATTTTAATTAAAAGCAGTTCTCAAATAGTATAATCAAAAAGTTTTAAATGAAATGGCTCAATCAATGTGAAAAATCTAACAATTCGCGACTGAAACTAACGTTGGCGACGCTGCGTAGAACAGCTGATGGCGGACGAGAAGCGTATATGTCAGAAGTTTTTTCTTAATATTTATCTGTTCAAACAATATTTCGGCAAAAAAACACTGTATTTAAGTCACTATATTTCAAAATACTTCTTAATTCACATAAACTGGAGCACAACACGCTACAAATATTATCCAAATATACGCTTCTGTTTAATTTAGCCAGTCACCACCAGATGTCTCACTGTTATTTGCAGTCGCGAATAGTCATATAAAATTACACATATATTTGTTTTAACTGAATTTATTATCAGTACATGATTGGATTTATTAAAACAGAGTTATTAGTAGGTATTAGATAATTTGTTATAGTATTTTCCTATTGTTATTTGTGTCTGAATATGAAGCCTTCTGAAACAAAATAAATTTAAAAAAATAACAGTTCTAAAATAGTATAACCAAAAAGTTTCATAATGGCTTAAACTATCCTTACCAATATGTTAATAAATGGAACATAATTTCAAAATGTAGAATCGGCGAATAGAATTCTTGCTATTGTTATGTTGAGATACTATAAATCAGTTCTGAAACAAAATATTATTTTCTATAAAGTTCAGCAAAAAATAAAATAAATGAAGTATAAGTATTAGATTTATTTTTCGGTGCTGCTTAATTTATCATATTGTTACAATACGGTCCTGTAATAAACTAGCTCCGACCGAGGCATAAGTCATGAAACTAGAAACACCGAGACCTCCTGCAAAGAGTTTGTCACAAGTGTAATTAGTTAATTATTATAATTAATTACAGCAGAAGGTATACCGGTACATATATCGTAAAAATCAGAGGGTATACAACTACAAAACTGTAACTTGGGCGGGAGTCAATACATAACAAATATATGGTATACGCAATTCATTGGAAACAAAGCAGAAACTATAAGCGTTATACCCTTCCGTGGTCATATGCAGTGTTGTAATGTATCTAGTTACAAGTATCTAGATACAAATTAGATACTTTTTCAAGTATCTAGATACAAATTACATACTTTTTGAAACATGTATCTGTATCTAGATATTTAAATTTAAGTATCTTGTATCTATATTTCAGATACTTTAAGTTTAATTATAAATTGTCATATTAAATATTTTATTTTTACCATACACAAAATTCATTACATTAAATTAGCTTTACAATGACACCAAAAAGTCATATTTTTATGTTAACCATTTCAAAATGGCAACCATTTATTTACAAAATAATAATCAACATAAGTTTTACAAAGTTGAACGTAGCAAGCTTTTAAAACAATAAAAAAAGAAACAGAAAACAATAAATGAGAAAATGTGTGGACAATAATGGTGGTTTGATCGAACATATGTATTTTTTTTTTTTTTGTAAAATAAGTTTAAAAAGTAATAGTTTTTTTTTTTCTAAATAATCAAATAGTTTATTTTAGAGATATTTTGTTTCTTTTTTTATTGTTTTCAAAGCTTGCTACGTTCAACTTTGTAAACCTTATGGTGATTATTATTTTGTAAATAAATGGTCGCCATTTTGAAATGGTTAATGTAAAAATATGATTTGGTGTCATTGTAAAGCTAATTTAATGTACTTTTAGGAAAAAAAAATAAAATTATCGATTCCCTATGCTAGATCAAAAGTTGACATCATTTACGGTGAAACCGGAAGTGCCTCAGAATTCTTATGGGCCTTTTTGTCTAGTTTAACTTTTGTTCTGAAGATTTTTTGTATCTTTACAAATAAAGGAGATTTTCGGAGTGCCCCGTTTTAAACAAACACTCTGTATATTCTCATTCTTTTTCTCAAGCTTTTAAACGGCCGTAAAAATAGTAGGTATTATGTACCACAATAGTAGGTACAACACGTACGGAAAATAGGTCATTATTAATGAAAAGTTCTAATAACTATTGTTGCTATTTTGATGAGCAATTTACTTTGCATTGTTTAATTCCTAGGTTATATTTAAGACCTACACTTGAGTATGGGAGCATTATCATCATTAGGTGCCCACCCTATCAAGTAAAATACCAAAAAAGTATTGAAAATGTTCAATCGCGGTATTACCGCGTTGTAGAATTACGCATGACAGGGGTATATCCAAGATACAAACCATCCCAAGACGTGCTATAAGCATTTGATGTCAGGACTTTGGCGGCGTGGAGGGATGTAATGTCGATCATGTTTCTATATAAGACACTAAATAATTTAATCAACGACATTAATATCTTGTCTGAGTGCCTTCTCGGGACTTTAGAATCAGAGACACATTATTTGTTCGTAAAAGGGCCGTAACACGGAGCACTATGAAATGAGCCCACTGCATAAAATGGCGGCTCTTTACAATCAACTTTTGTCTGCAGACAGATCTATTGATACATTTAATGTAAGTTATAAAAGATTTCGCAGTATTGTCTTAAACTTGATGTAATAGTAATGAGTCACATTGTAGTAATAATCCAAGTAAAAAACAACGTGCAATTTTCTACCTTCAAAATAAATCTGTGTAATACAAACGACCTTCAGTGTTTCTGTGAATATATGAAATGTTTTGATTATGCTTGTGTAACGGAAAAGATATTGTATGTTAGAACATGTAAATGTATTTGTATGTATAACAAAGTTACCGTATGTATGTACCGAAAATGTCACTGTATGTACTGTACTTTTATATATGTTTGAGTGTAAATGTTGTACATATGTAATGTCTGAGTGTATGGGCACAATAAAGGACCATTGGTCTGTGGTGTCCAATAATAAAATAAAATTAAAAAAATAAAATAAAAACATATGAAAAATTATATCCACACAAGTGGTTTGGTAGTGTACCGTGGTTTTGTGAAGCCTTGGGCAAGACAAATTAAGGTCTTTCAAAAGTATCCAGTGATTGAAAATACACTTTGATAATTTTTTTGAGGCATTTCTTCACTTGATGCCTGGCTCTAGTACGCCTCACCCAAGGACCGGCCATGCTAGTGTGGATGTTGTTCATTTCCTAATTGAAATCAGTAAGATAAATAGTTGTGTTTCCTAAAGGACATAAAATTGAATAAATCATTAAACGTTCATAAAAATTTAATTATTAGTGATCAAAAATGATCGTGACATTACACGAATTCCACTTCAATTAGGGCTAAAATTTGATTGAAATGAACATCCTCTTAACAAGAACATGCTGATTAACATGCACTGTTTGTTTGGTTAAAAATATGGTATTTTCATTATTCAGTGTTTTTTCAAAAGTGTCTAGCTGTATCTAGTTACAAACATTTTTGGCATGTATCTGTATCTAGATATTTTTTATAATTCTGTATCTGTATCTGCATCTAGATTCAATTTTTCTTAGGTATCTGTATCTGTATCTAGATATTTTTTTAAATGTATCTATTACAACACTGGTCAAATGGTTAGTTATTTAATGAGAACAGAGTCTACATTCTTATATACCGAAGAATTTAAGTAAAGCTTAGCTGTAGTAGAAGAGTAGTTAATATTGATTATTCAAGTGTTATTATTGTATAATAATTAGTTTATACTTCTATATTTAGATATTTTAATAAACATACAACGTCACAAAAAAAAAATTCTCTATATTTTATTGTCACCGCTCAACAATAACTACATTTTTAATATCAAATTATAGTTTGTCCGCAACACTGTTCGTAAAGAGATAGCTAAGGTTCTACGGAGAGATGGTGAAAGGTAGAACTTCTGGATATGGAGCAAGCGAAGTAACTCAATGAGAGCTAGTTTGTGAACATAGCACTGTTCTGGCAATGCACGCGCATATGAAAACGTTCTCCATATTAGAAAACTGCTTCTGAATCAGCTCTCCTTTAAAGTACCTTATTTATGTATCGTAAACTTATTGCATTGAATATTTAGTGTTGTAGAGATTCTATCGAGTGCAGTCCGGAGGTATTTTCATATTAGAAAACTGAATTGGGGAATGGAAGAATTAAACAGGAATTGTAACTCCGTTAACTCACTAAACTTGGAGAGTTAACCCCCTCTCAAAGTTTAAGTTACTATCACCAAATATAAATGTACATCTGACATCAACTAAATAAACTTCTACAACCTGAACTGCTTTAACGATAACAACTCAATTTACGAGGATAATGTGGTACTACGTGAGAATCACTTAATAAACACTCACTCGTATTCCCAGAGAAGACATTCCACCGAAGGCCCCTGGATGTGATTAGTGAAAAATACAAAGATAGATGGAAAATCGTACAGACACTAAAGTTATATATTTCATTTGCATTTAAAAGATGTTGTTTTCTTAAGTGTTCAATAGTTAGTTATGAAGATATATTTTTAATTAAATTATGAAATATAAAAATGTAATAATAGGTAGTGCAGTAGTAAAAATTATTTACTTCTCCTACAAATAAAAATTGCATAGTACTTTTCTGTGTTGAACTGCCTAAATTTTAATTGAAAAATTGATGGAAGAAATAACACCGTAGAATAGTTAACACAAGTATCATTAATGATAAGACAAATTGTTGACTGATCTACTAAACTTATATAAGTACAAGTTGTTGAGAAAAACGTTTTTCTACAAAACAATTATTTTGGTCGCCTGGAAAGTTTACAAATTGTCATTTACGAAGATTTCATAGTTCAACTAGCGATATACCTTTGTATAAGTGAGGTTATGTAACCTAAAATGGCAAATTACCTTAAAACCGGAAATATGTTCCTTTTTCTGTTATTTTCAAAAATAACATAATAATTAGATATTTCTTTTCATAAGTTGACGGCATTTAAGGTTATTAACGCCAAACAAGACCCATATACTTCAATTTTGCAATGCGGGTAAAATAATCTAATATTATTTTTGTTTTATTATTAAGACGAAAATGATGGTAATACAATTAGATAATACTTTTTGTCTATTAATAATTTGAAATCTCATCTTATTTATAAAATTATTAAGACTTACCTTTTTTTCCTCAAGGTAAAAAAATCGTTTGTATTTTGAGAATTATATATATAATCAATAAAAGTAGGATTCTTGCTGATATATCAGCCTCCAAAACTTTGTTAACTGTTTCCATTATTATGAATTATAATTGAAATTAAAAAAAAAAAAAAATTGTAGCACCGATAAAGAATTTTGTTATAATGACACAATATACATCATGGTGTCATACCATCATGTAAAAAACATTACAAAAAAATATTATAATAATAACATGACACAATTATATACGTAGGTAAGCGAAAGCTTTATGTTAATACTAAAAGTAAAATTTAATTTAATATTTAATATAACATAACACTAAAATAATAATTAATTTTCTTCTTTAAATAAAAACCAATTTCTCCAGTTTTACAATTATACATTATGATATTGGCGATACTGATTCTGAGATATGAGGAATTGAAAGCCAAAGTGGTGTAAGTCACATTTTATTCATTTCGAAAAGCAAATTAATTTAATGATTCGCTGTATTAAATGACACATCACTCTCTTTAAAGATTTTATACATTTAATACTAGGAGAAGAGATATGACTTGTTTCACTAAATTTTGCATCTATTTTTAAGCTCTCATTCGCTAATGAGGATGAGTTGCAGTTCTACCATGAAGCTGATGAAGCTGGCACTCAGCAAAAAAAAAAACTCTTTTTATTTATACCAATTATCTTTAAATATAGACAATTATTTTTTGAACCCCCACTTGGAAGCCTTACATGAACAATATTTATATTGCCACAAAGATAATTTTCACTAGCAAGTTCTTAAAAATTATAAATTAACTAGGAGAAAAGCCCATCATTCGACGGGGTAAAGGTAATCATCAAATTAAAAGTAAACTCTCGATGTAATATTAGAACAATGGTGGCGTTTATTGATAAGTCGTATACCTATAGTCCGTTCAAAGGTAAGAATGCAGTATTGCTCTTATGGAAAATGGGAGCGGTGTTGCCAAATGTTCAAAAGTGTCAAATGTATCAATTATAATAATATGAAAACCTTGTATGATTTACAAAAATCAACTCTTATAAAACTCAAAATAACTCTCAACAAAAAAAAAAATGACCATTTGTAAAATACTGCGTCTTCACAGATCAGCGCGTTTCAGAGCTGGCAACGTCGACAAGCAAGAAAAGGGTAGCGTCATTGTGTAAACCCATTAGAGAGTATGAAAAAGAACTACTCCATATGTCCTGTACTGCATACTCACCTTTGAACGGACTATAGCTTTCTTTCTAAATATAATAAATTGTTAAGCAAATGCCCATTTAGGGAAAGACTATTAACTGATTAAAAAAGAAACTATAAACATCTGTAAAACAATTATTTATAATTGTAATACAATTAGACTAGCAATTCGCTACCCTTTAGGGCAGCGAATATTTAAGCAATCTTCGTCACAGATTGCAGAAACAGAAATTGATATGGGACTACTGCTCATTTTAAACAGCAACTTGTGTTATTCATATTTAATAATTACAAGAAAGAAATGATAATAATAATTTAAAAAAAAATAAGTTGTGTTAATTTGCTGGCAAGCACACGACAATTTTTTTTAAAAAAACTGCATGTTTTGTAAAGAAATATTCAGACTGCTCTAGGAGTTTCCCATTAGTACTCCCATTGGTTATGCTCTTCACCTTAACGTCCGTCGCACGGCGTACCCGTGAAAGGGTTACTTAGAGCTGCCCATGGCTGAACACTGCATTGGGCAGGTTAACTACCACCTTGTCCAGGGTTTAACACCTTGCGATTTATTACTCGTGATGGAAAATGCCAGTTTGACTGGAAACTGCCTTCGACATAAGATGAAGGGCAAGTCGGGATAGGTGGGAGCTAAATCAATCCTAGCAATGAAAGCTGGATTTCCTTGGGAAGATCCAGTTATAACAGTGACAGTTATTAGATTTTTAAACAATTTTGTCACCACCAGGCGTGTGCCATTACATAGGTCCTTTTTTGTGTTGAGGTTTCGTAACAACATAATTATTGCTCGTACTTAAGTTTAATTTGTGAGGTGACATCTCTGAGGGACAAGACCATTTAAAAATGGTATTGGTATTGAAAAGTTTTCTGTTCCTGAGGCGTCCTCACACTGGATTGAATCGATGCTAAGATATGTTGCAGACTCGCCCTTCAAAAGGTTCAGAACCTCTTCGTTGATGCTTGTAGCCTCTTCATTTTGGAGGCGAAGGATGGCTGTATTGAGATAGTTAATGACATCCTTGGAAGTCAAACTGATTGATTCATTGATGATGAGCTTATCTGGAATTTCAATGATATCCTCTCCTAGACCCAGATACCCAACGCCAGTGCTAGGGCTAGTATAATTGCAAGCGTTTACATTAGGATAGTGACTATCTCAGTCACTAACAAGCCAGCTACTAGCCCGATTACTACCTTAATGTAATACTACATAATAATATTTTTTACAGATGGATATTGGTTGCTTAATAGCAGATTTACAAAATAGTTCGTTAAAGCAGGACTTCGTTAGGCGAGGTACGCCCGTAAAAAGTATCCTATCATGGAATTAGAAATATTATTACCAAAATTATCAAAATCCGACCTGCAGTTTTTGAGTTTCTCGTGGACAGAAAAAAATTCTAAAAATGGTCAAAATGGTATAAGCTAAGCATATTAAAGCTATCAAAGCCAAAATACTAAGAAAATTTTTAATGTTCAAACAGAGCCTCCAACTTTATATACAGGATGTTTACGGTCTTATTATTTATTTTTTAATGAGTGACATTACAGATCAAAAGAAGGCGAAAAACCTTAAAACACCTTTTATTGGTGTTATGTACAGAACGGGGCACTTGCCAGGAGCGCCATTGCAGAGATGAGGACTTTTTTTGCTCCTCATTTGAATTTGAAGAGGTGAGAACCTTTTTTTGGATCTTCACTTGGATTTGAGGAAGTGAGGACCTTTTCTTCTTTGCTCTTCACTTGAATTTGGGAAAGTCAAGACCATTGTTTTTTGTTTAATCAATTTACTTTATTTGCCAAGGGCGCCAAAAACATTGCTACGGTTCTGGTTATGTATTTTCTTATGAAAAGGGGCGCATTATTTTTAGTAGCCCACAGGCGCCGAATATCTTAAGACGGCCCTGTTGGTGTAGTGCACTTGAGAGAACTATGAACAATGGAAAATGTGGGAGTGGGGGTAGGCTAGTAGCCTAATACTTTTCCCGGCTGCCAAACCACCATCCTATCCCAACTACTAGCGCCAGTGCTAGGGCTAGTACAATTACAAGCGTTTACATTGGGATAATAGCTATCTTTGTCTCTCTCAAGCCAGCTACTAGCCCGATTATTAGCCTAATGTAAACGCGTCATTATGATGCCTACTTTTTTTATTATTATTATTATTTTAAGTTTTTGATATTTATTTATATTTAATTTAGTTCATTTCAGGTATAATTTATTTTACTTTTTATAAAAATATTTCAGTTAACAACAAATATTTGATATTTCATTATTTCGTGGGTGTGAAGTTGCTGTTGAGATAACTTGAATTTACCTGAAACAAAATAATTTTGAATTAAGAGCAGTTCTAAAATAGTATAATCAAAAAGTTTTAAATGGCTTAAACAATCCTTACCGCATTATTACTCTGTGTTAATTTTTCTTTTATGGATCCATAATTCATGAAATTGAAACAGACTTGCTGAAACAAAATAATATTTTCTATAAATAAACTTATAAAATGCAAATTATAAAATAAATGAAGTCTATACTATGAAATCATACATCTATATGTATGATTTTTATTTCATTACTGGTCAATTTATAATAGTATTACAGTTACAGGTTAGACCGGGGCAAATGTAATGGAATTTGAAACATCGGAACCTTCTGGAATGAATTCGTCACAGATATAATTAGCTGGCTACGTCCAGTCAGTTATTCAATGAGTAGAGACTCTACCTGCTCATATACTGAAGGATTCTACAAGTCCAACTGTTTTAACCATTACAACTCAAGCTACGAGGATATTGTGGTGTTACGTGAGAATCATTTAACTAACACCCACTCGTATTCCCAGAGAAGTTATGCTACCGAAAGCTTCCGGAAGCAATTATTGAAAATACAGATGGAAAATTGTAGCTACTAAAAATATGTGTTTAAATTACATTTAAAAGAAGTTGATTCTGAAGATATATTTTTAATAATAAAGGTATAAATAAAACAAATGCTCGATAAGTTTCAATAATTCTAATTCTATCTCACTCGATGCTAGTATTTTGACACGTATGTAATTTTAAAGAGTTCGTAACACATTTAACTTAATATTTAACAAAGAAATTATATTAGTCTCTGTTGAATAGCACACAATTTTACCCTGAACTGTGTTTTCTAAAATTATAAAACTCATGTGCTATTCAACAGACTAATATAATTTCTTTATTATGTTTTAAGTTTAATTTATTACAAACACTCGAAAATAAAATAATTTTTAAAATACTAGTATCAAAAGAGATAAAATAAATATTAGTGAAACTTATCGAGCATTTATTTTATTTATATCTTTATTATGTAATGTTTCACCGTAAAACTTAACATAATTCCGTTTGTAAGGTTCGCGACCTGTTGGAAGTAATGTCCCAAAAAACAGTGGCGTATCGGCGAAGCGGGGGCCTACTTGTAGTAGGACGCCCTATTATGTGAATGCTCTAATGATATTTGCATAATTATAATGAGCAGCCACTGACTGCGATATAAGCTGATGTCATCTATATGTTGAATGACAGGTGGTGGGGAAAAGCGTTTAAAAGCAGATGAAGGGACATGAGAAGGGATGGTCGTACCTAAAAGCCTCAATGGGCTAGTAAGATTCGCGTTCGGGATTTTGAACTTTACGATCCATCCTAGAATATACCTACAGAAGTGAACTACTTTTCTGTTCTGTTAAGAAATTGAGTGGCTAAATTGTGTGTTTTGTGATACATATTTGGATTAGCTGTGTCACCTCAGAAATGATGTATGTATGTTCTATGTATTTTCTTTAATTGGGCAAGTAAAATATTCAAATTATAAGTTTAATTTACTAAATTGACGTCAAAACGGACCTCCAAACTATTCTTCGAACATAATGTTTTTTTTTTTTTTTATTAAATTTCATAGACCACACGTAGACTTAAGTTTTGTATATCTTTAGCTTGATAAACCTAGTTATAAGTGAAACTTATAACTGTTGCTTAAATTCAAACAACCCCCACATTCTCCTCGAACCCATAATTTCCAGGTTACATGAGTGAGCTGCGAGCCAACCCAGCTTAATTGGGGCCTGAGAAGTAAGTGCCCACCGCTCGGAGTGTTAAATTTGGTGTCAGGTGTGGGGTAGTTTCAAGAAAATCCCTTGAAACGCAAAAATCGCCCGACAGGAGTAAATTTGTGCGGGAGTATTTGTACTCTAAATTAATAATAAAAAAAAAAAATAAATAAATAAATCTTCTAAATGTAAGAGGCGAGATGAACGCAAGTACGTCAGCAACAGATAGCATGTTACCATCAATAGGAGGACATATCTCGGTCAAGGCAATCCCGACCTACGATGGGACTGAGAATGTGAAAAACTTCATTTCTATTCTAGAAGATACAGCCCTTCTTGCGGGATGGGCAGACCCTCAAAAGGTACTAATCGCGAAGTTGCGATTAAGGGGTACCGCAAAAAGTATTATTCAGTCAGAAGAAGCGCCCGGTGGATGGCCTCAAATGAAGGACCGGTTGTTAGCCCGGTTTGGACCAAAAAAGCTACCGGGGCAACGTCTAGCCGACATAACGAGGTGTCGGCAGTATAAGGACGAATCGGTGCGAGCATATGCTGCTCGTTTGCGAGTATTATGCACTGAGAACGCAGCCGAAATTAAGACTGAAAATGTTGAAGTTTTAACAGCTTTGACGGAAGGAGAGAAAGCAGATGCCCTCAACCAGTTTTTACTGGGGTTGCAAACCTCAATACAGCGGAGGGTCATGTCCGCCAACCCGCTCACATTTGAGGCGGCTATTGAATTAGCCGAGAGGGAAGAGTTGATTAAAAGGTTAACTAGTAAAACCGAGAAATTAAATGTTAGGACTGTACGTGATGCGGATTATAAGAAAAGACCATCAGGACATCGTAATCCATCTGGAAATACGTCTGAATCCGGGCCTGGTCGTGATCGACACTATGAGAGTTACCGCGAGAATCGCGAGGGATACCAGCAAGCGCCGCGTAGGTTTCCGCCAAGACGAACAGAGCGCCGCCCGAATAATTATGCTGCCTACAATGAAGCCGGAGACCGGCTATGTTTTAAATGTGGAAAGCCCGGTCATTTCCAGAAGGACTGTAGAGACAAAAACAAACCCCGGACATACCAGGAAAAAGATACTGATTTAAACGAGGGGGCAGTCGGTGCAAAGCCCCGAACCTCGGCTGCAGATTCGGCTCAAAAATTTTAAATTGTAAACTAGGGGCCCGAATCCGACATAATGACGCTGAATATGAAGAATCTGGATGTAAGACTGTGCGTATTAAAATGGGGGACCGTGTTATTCACGCGATTTTGGATTCCGGAGCGGCAGTTTCTCTAGTTCATGAACGGGATTTAACGGGGCATTTTAGTAGTAGCGCTATAAAAATTAAAGATGTCTTAAACTTAATGTAATGGTAATGAGTCACATTGTAGTAATAATCCAAGTAAAAAACAAAGTGCAAGTTCCTACCTCCAAAATAAATCTGTGTAATACAAACGACCTTCAGTGTTTCTGTGAATATATGAAATGTTTTGATTATGCTTGTGTAACGGAAAAGATATTGTATGTTAGAACATGTAAATGTATTTGTATGTAAAACAGAGTTGCTGTATGTACCGAAAATGTCACTATAAGTACTGTACTTTTATATATGTTTGAGTGTAAATCTATATATATAAAAGGCAGTGTCCTGACTGACTGACTGACTGACTAACTCACTCATCACCGCCCAGCCTGAACCCCTGGGCCTAGAAACTTGAAATTCGGAGAGTATATTCCCTTCATGACGTAAGCACCCACTAAGACGGGATTTTTCGAAATTCTACTCCTAAGGGATGAAAAGGGGTGAAATGTGATTTCACGAATTCCTTAATATCTCTTAGGGCCGATGGGATATCGACTTAGTTTTTGCTTACAAGTATTACCCATACAAATACCGAAAAACCCATTTCGGGATTTTGCCCTAATCAACCCCTAAAGGGGTGAACCTACAATCGGGGTGGATTATACATCCCGTTGTATTTCCTGTGTTCGTTTAGTTGCAAGATTACTTTTTGGCACATAGGTGTCTTTTTAAAATATTTCAAAATGGTATTGACAGTTTTTTGAAATTTCACCCCTAAAGGGTGAAAAGGGGTGAATTGTGATTTTAAGGATTCTTTAATATCTCTTAGGACCAATAAGATATCGACTTGCTTTTTGCTTACAAAGATTACCCATACAAATACCGAATCACCAATTTCAGGATTTTGTCCTAATCAACCCCTAAAGGGGTGGATCTACAATCGGGGTGAGTTATACATTCCGTCGTATTTCCTGTGTTCGTTTAGTTACAACATTACTTTTTGGCACATAGGTGTCTTTTTAAAATATTTCGAAAAGGTTTTGGTAGTTTTTTAAAATTTCACCCCTATAGGGTGAAAAGGGGTGAATTATGATTTCAAGTATTCCTTAATATCTCTTAGAACCAATAAGATATCGACTTGCTTTATGCTTACAAAGATTACCTATACAAATACCGAATCACCAATTTCAGGATTTTGTCCTAGTCAACCCCTAAAGGGGTGGATCTACAATCGGGGTGAATTATACATCCCGTCGTATTTCCTGTGTTCATTAGTTGCAGCATTACTTTTTGGCACATAGGTGTCTTTTTAAAATATCTCGAAATGGGTTTGACAGTTTTTTAAAATTTCACCCCTAAGGGTTGAAAAGGGGTGAATTGTGATTTCAAGGATTCCTTAATATCTCTTAGGACCAATAAGATATGGACTTACTGTTTGCTTGCAAAGATTATCCATATAATTATCGAAAAACATATTTCAGGAATTTGTCCTAATCAACACCTAAAGGGGTGGATCTACAATCTGGCTGAGTTATACATTCCGTCGTATTTTCTGTGTACGTTTAGTTGCAACATTACTTTTTAGCACATAGGTTTCTTTTTAAAATATCTCGAAAAGGTTTAGATAGTTTTTTAAAATTTCACCCCTAAATGGTGAAAAGGGGTGAATTGTGATTTCAAGGATTCCTTAAATCTCTTAGGGCCAATAAGATATTGCCTTGCTTTTTGCTGACAAAGATTACCTATACAAATACCGAAAAATATATTTCAGGATTTTGTCCTAATCAACCCCTAAAGGATTGATCTACAATCGGGGTGAATTATACAGCCCGTCGTATTCCCTGTGTTTATTGAGATATAAGGTTTCTTTTTGGCACATAGGCGTCATTTTAAAATATCTCGAAATGGTTTTGAAAACTTTTTTAAATTTAACCCCTAAAGGGTGAAAAGGGGTGAAATGTGATTTCAAGGATTGTTTAATATATTTTAATACCAATAAGATATCGACTTGGTTTTTGCTTACAAAAACTACCTTTGCAAATGCCGAAAAACCAATTTTTTGATTTTGTCCTAATCAAGCTCTTAAGGGGTGGATCTACAATCGGGGTGAATTATACATCACGCCATATTTCCTGTGTTCGTTTAGTTGCAACATTACTTTTTGGCACATAGGTATCTTTTTAAAATATCTCGAAATAGTTTTGACATTTTTTTAAAATTACCCCCTAAAGGGTGAAAAGGGATGAATTGTGATTTCAAGGATTCCTTAATATCTCTTAGGACCAATAAGATATCGACTTGCTTTTTGCTTACGAAGATTACCCATACAAATACCGAAAAACTTATTTCAGGATTTGATCCTAATCAACCCCTAAAGGGATGGATCTACAATCAAGCTGAATTATACATCCCGTCGTATTTCCTCTGTCCGTTTAGTTGCAACATTAATTTTTGGCACATACATGTATTTTTAAAATATCTCGAAATAGTATTGACAGTTTTTTTTTAAATTTCACCCTAAAGGGTGAAAAGGGGTGAATTGTGATTTCAAGGATTCCTTAAATCTCTTAGGGCCTATAAGATATTGACTCGCTTTTTGCTTACAAAGATTACCCATACAAATACCGAAAAACTTATTTTAGGATTTGTAACCCCAAAGGGGTGGATCTACAATCGGGGTGAATTATACATCCCGTCATATTTCCTGTGTTGGTTTAGTTGCAACATTACTTTTTAGCACATAGGTATCTTTTTAAAATATCTCGAAATAGTTTTGACATTTTTTTAAAATTACCCCCTAAAGGGTGAAAAGGGATGAATTGTGATTTCAAGGATTCGTTAATATCTAGGTGTTTTTTTTAATATCTCGAAATGATTTTGACATTTTTTTAATTTCACCCCTTAAGGGTGAAAAGGGGTGAAATATGATTTCAGTAATTCCTTAATTCTTTTAGGACCAATAAGATAACGACTTGGTGTTTGCTTACAAAAATTATCCATACAAATGCCGAAAAACTTATTTCAGGATTTCGTCCTAATCAACCCCTAAAGGGGTGATTCTACAAACGGGGTAGATTATACATCGCGTCGTATTTCCTGTGTTTGTTGAGTTATAACGTTTCTTGTTGGCACATAGGTGTCTTTTTAAAATGTCTCGAAATGGTTTTAACAGTTTTTTACCTTTAACAAATATCACTCCTAAAGGATGAAAAGAGGGAATTGTGATTTCAAGGACGCCTTAATATCTTCTAGGATCAATAAGATATAGACTTGGTTTTTGCTTATAAAGATTACCCATACAAATGCCGAAAAATGAATTTCAGGATTTTATCTTAATCAACCCCTAAAGGGGTGAATCTACATTCGGGGTGAATTATAGAACGCTTTGTATTTCCAGCGGTTGTTGACATTCCATTTTGGCATATATGAGTTTTGACAGTTTTCTTTCACTCCTAAAGGGTAAATTAGTATTTTTTTGTTAGAAATAAAAAATTCGGAGAGTACATTTTTCATTATGACGTCAGAACCCACTAAGAAAGGATTTTTTCAAGTTCGACCCCTATCTGGTGAAAAGGAGTAAAATGTTTTTTCCCGGATTCCTCAATATCTCTTAGGACAGATGAGATATCGACTAGATTTTTTGTTACAAAGGTTACCCGTACACAAGTTTAAAAACAAACTGCGGATTTTATGCCAATGAGACCATCAATATACCGTAGCGAAGCATGGGTTTTCAGCTAGTGTTGTATATATGTAATGTCTGAGTGTATGGGCACAAAAAAGGACCATTGGTCTGTGGTGTCCAATAATAAAATAAAATAAAATAAAATAAAATAAAATAAAATAAAATAAAATAAAATAAAATAAAATAAAATAAAATAAAATAAAATAAAATAAAATAAAATAAAATAAAATAAAATAAAATAAAATAAAATAAAATAAAATAAAATAAAATAAAATAAAATAAAATAAAATACAATAAAATAAAATTAAATTAAATTAAAAAAATAAAATAAAAACATATGAAAAATTATATCCACAAAAGTGGTTTGGTAGTGGACCGTGGTTTTGTGAAGCCTTGGGCAAGACAAATTAAGGTCTTTCAAAAGTACCCAGTGATTGAAAATACACTTTGATAATTTTTTTGAGGCATTTCTTCACTTGAGGTCTGGCTCGAGTCCGCCTCACCCAAGGACCGGCCATGCTAGTGTGGATGTTGTTCATTTCCTAATTGAAATCAGTAAGATAAATAGTTGTGTTTCCTAAAGGACATAAAATTGAATAAATTATTAAACGTTCATAAAAATTTAATTATTAGTGATCAAAAATGATCGTGACATTACACGAATTCCACTTCAATTAGTGCTAAAATTTGATTGAAATGAACATCCTCTTAACAAGAACATAGCTGCGTATCTATAAGACTAACATTAGTCTTATAGATACACAGCTCATACCTTAGCACATATGGCTAACATAATATATACGTTTAGTACAAATTTATTCCGTAGAATAGTGTTTTTCCTTGAATTTAGTGGGCTTTTTATGACGTCATGGTCAATTTTGAACAGCCTGTATAATACTGATTAACATGCACTGTTTCTTTGGTTAAAAATATGGTATTTTCATTATTCAGTGTTTTTTCAAAAGTATCTAGCTGTATCTAGTTACAAACATTTTTGACATGTATCTGTATCTAGATATTATATATATAAAAGCCCTAATTTCTGTGTGTTTGTAACGCTAAGTTCCTAGGTTCTAGCGGGGCTTGAGGTGTGTGGTCAGTCACTCCCCACCAGTGAGAGCGACGTTCTCCGACAAACAACAGCTCACTTATGCTAAGCACATAGTGAAGCATAGAGCAAAGCAGCGATGAAAGCGGAGAGTAAAACAGCGAAAGAATGTCGCGCTTATAAAAGAGTGTCTACACATAGTGACGCGTTTAAAATCGAGCAGAAAGTTCACAAAATTATAATGGATTTTTTTGCTAAAATAAAACTCTTCCCTGAAAATTTGGTATTTACTAAAAAATAAAAATAAACACACTAGAAGGTGCAATGTTCACAGAATAAATAAAAGTAGACATATACATGGTGAATTTCATCATTTCTATATGCAACTCCGCGAACATCCAGAAAAGTTTCATTCTTATTTTCGCATGAGTATTTCAACGTTTGATTATATTTTGGAAAAAATTCAACATAAATTGGTAAAAAATGGACAAATTTCAATCGGAACCTACAATAAATACCTCTTATAAATGAGAACTACTTGTAAATGCCTCAATATCCATTTTAAACAACTATTTCAGCAACGATGATAGCAGAGAAATCAAAATTGTTTGAACGCGTCGCCTTGCTCGACTATAACAACGATATAACCTCGCTGCAGTACGCTCCACTATGTGCGTGTTAACAGGAATTAATTTATTTAATTTCGCCGCTTAGCAGACACTAGAGCAGAGCATTGCAGTACATACGGTGATTCGAGGGAAGGTTGTTGTGTTAGGGGCAGGTTTTGAATTGATGTTACGCAACGTATAATGACCCGCGGGCCGTCTCCAGCCCGATACTAAATTTTTAAACTTTAAACCAGCGTATCTCAACCGGGGGGCCGAGAAGGTTTCGTCGGGGGGCCGCGAAGTCATACAAGATCGAAACATGAAAATATAATAAAAATGCACTCAATCTTACAAGATATAGATTTTATTCATATTTATAAATACGAGTATCTTATATTGATATTCATAAAAATATACCTTTCACAACATAAATAAAATAAATATTCTATTTATTTTTATACTTAATATACTTATTTTGACAACTAATTTAAACTACAGGCTATTTCAAATGTTTAAGTTGTCCCTAGCTAACTTTATAATGAGTAAATGGGCTTTTTCTAAACAAAATGATCAAAATATTCATTTAATCGATAAAAATTACTAGATTTGAAAATCTAGTTCCGCTTTAACAAAAGAAACAGACTATAAGTAGACTATATCAATGTCAAATAAATTGTATGTGTCAGTTAATGGGTTCGCGTTGGAGGCACTTCAAGTGTTTTTAAGTTGTGCTTTGAAGTAGGTACGATTTGAAAGTGCAATATTTGTTATTATATATTTTTTTAATTGCTCTCCGAACTACAGGTAACTCAAGAGTAAGGATGCGAATGTGTTTAAATTAAAATGGAAGGCACTTTGAGCATTTGTAAATAAAAATACTTTACTTTCAAGTCGTTATAGGGACTATAATCGTCCTTTAAAAATATCACAGTTTTTTGTGTCAACCGTAAAAGATATTAAAAAAATGTTTAAGGAAAAGTTGTTGAAAAGCTCTATCCAAAGATATCCAATATGACATACGTTCCCATTTAAAAATTCGAAATTGTCCTTGAGTTCCTGTAATTCCGTTTTTTTCCGGAAAATTTCAATACTACCATTCAATTTTGTGGATACATTTTAGTTCAAAATTTTTGATATGTGAGTGACGTGTGAGCAACATCGCCTTTTCGAAAAAACTTGTGTTCCCATCCATGTTATCTTGATACACCATATATATATGTTAGCGAAAATATAATTATGCAACATTTACCCTAATTAACGATCATGGTGTGCTATATCGTTGCTAAGGCACATTGTTTTATGTAAATAAAATAGTAGAAAATATATAATATGATGTGCGATATATATATAGGGGGGCCGCAGACAATATTTATATAATTTGGGGGGTCCCAGGCCATAAAAGGTTGAGAAGCACTGCTTTAAACGACATGCATTGAGCGGCTTTTTAGGATTTTCTAGGTATAATCAGAAACAGCTATACCATTGATGTCCAGCATATGGCCCGCGGGCCGTATCCAGCCCGATACTAATTTTTAAACGACACGCATTAAGTGGTTTTTAGGATTTCCTAGGTATAATCAGAAACATCTATAACATTGATATCCAGCATATGGGCCGCGGGCCGTATCAAGCCCGATACTAATTTTTAAACAACACGCATTAAGCGGTTTTTAGGATTTCCTAGGTATAATCAAGAAACGTTTTTGTTTTGTTAATATACGCAGAATCATGCAAATTTTAATTATTAATTCCTGCTTATATTGATTTTTATTCGATATCAGTTTGCCAACGTTGTTGGCAACGGGGTCTGCTGGTTTTTTATAATTCTGTATCTGTATCTGCATCTAGATTCAATTTTTCTTAGGTATCTGTATCTGTATCTAGATATTTTTTTAAATGTATCTATTACAACACTGGTCAAATGGTTACTTATTTAATGAGAACAGAGTCTACATTCTTATATACCGAAGAATTTAAGTAAAGTTTAGCTGCAGTAGAAGAGTAGTTAATATTGATTATTCAAGTGTTATTATTGTATAATAATTAGTTTATACTTCTATATTTAGATATTTTAATAAACATACAAAGTCACAAAAAAAAATTTCTCTATATTTTATTGTCACCGCTCAACAATAACTACATTTTTAATATCAAATTATACTTTGTCCGCAACACTGTTCGTAAAGAGATAGCTAAGGTTGTACGGAGAGATGGTGAAAGGTAGAACTTCTGGATATGGAGCAAGCGAAGTAACTCAATGAGAGCTAGTTTGTGAACATAGCACTGTTCTGGCAATGCACGCGCATATGGAAACGTTCTCCATATTAGAAAACTGCTTCCGAATCAGCTCTCCTTTAAAGTACCTTATTTATGTATCGTAAACTTATTGCATTGAATATTTAGTGTTGTAGAGATTCTATCGAGTGCAGTCCGGAGGTATTTTCATATTAGAAAACTAAATTGGGGAATGGAAGAATTAAACAGGAATTGTAACTCCGTTAACTCACTAACCTTGGAGAGTTAACCCCCTCTCAAAGTATAAGTTACTATCACCAAATATAAATGTACATCTGACATCAACTAAATAAACTTCTACAACCTGCACTGCTTTAACGATAACAACTCAATCTACGAGGATAATGTGGTACTACGTGAGAATCACTTAATAAACACTCACTCATAGTCCCAGAGAAGACATTCCACCGAAGGCCCCTGGATGCGATTAGTGAAAAATACAAAGATAGATGGAAAATCGTACAGACACTAAAGTTATATATTTCATTTGCATTTAAAAGATGTTGCTTTCTTAAGTGTTCAATAGTTAGTTATGAAGATATATTTTTAATTAAATTATGAAATATAAAAATGTAATAATAGGTAGTAAAAATTATTTACTTCTCCTACAAATAAAAATTGCATAGTACTTTTCTGTGTTGAACTGCCTAAATTTTAATTGAAAAATTGATGGAAGAAATAACACCGTAGAATAGTTAATACAAGTATCATTAATGATAAGACAAATTGTTGACTGATCTACTAAACTTATATAAGTACAAGTTGTTGAGAAAAACGTTTTTCTACAAAACAATTATTTTGGTCGCCTGGAAAGTTTACAAATTGTCATTTACGAAGATTTCATAGTTCAACTAGCGATATACCTTTGTATAAGTGAGGTTATGTAACCTAAAATGGCAAATTACCTTAAAACCGGAAATATGTTCCTTTTTCTGTTATTTTCAAAAATAACATAATAATTAGATATTTCTTTTCATAAGTTGACGGCATTTAAGGTTATTAACGCCAAATAAATTTTGCAATGCGGGTAAAATAATCTAATATTATTTTTGTTTTATTATTAAGACGAAAATGATGGTAATACAATTAGATAATACTTTTTGTCTATTAATAATTTGAAATCTCATCTTATTTATAAAATTATTAAGACTTACCTTTTTTTCCTCAAGGTAAAAAAATCGTTTGTAATTTGAGAATTACAAATATAATCACTAAAAGTAGGATTCTTGCTGATATATCAGCCTCCAAAACTTTGTTGACTGTTTCCATTATTATGAATATTAATTGAAATTTAAAAAAAAAAAGATGTAGTACCAATAAAGAATTTTGTTATAATGACACAATATACATCATGGTGTCATACCATCATGTAAAAAACATTACAAAAAAAATATTATAATAATAACATGACACAATTATATACGTAGGTAATCGAAAGCTTTATGTTAATACTAAAAGTAATATTTAATTTAATATTTAATATAACATAACACTAAAATAATAATTAATTTTCTTCTTTAAATAAAAACCAATTTCTCCAGTTTTACAATTATACATTATGATATTGGCGATACTGATTCTGAGATATGAGGAATTGAAAGCCAAAGTGGTGTAAGTCACATTTTATTCATTTCGAAAAGCAAATTAATTTAATGATTCGCTGTATTAAATGACACATCACTCTCTTTAAAGATTTTATACATTTAATACTAGGAGAAGAGATATGACTTGTTTCACTAAATTTTGCATCTATTTTTAAGCTCTCATTCGCTAATGAGGATGAGTTGCAGTTCTACAATGAAGCTGATGAAGCTGGCACTCAGCAAAAAAAAAAACTCTTTTTATTTATACCAATTATCTTTAAATATAGACAATTATTTTTTGAACCCCCACTTGGAAGCCTTACATGAACAATATTTATATTGCCACAAAGGTAATTTTCACTAGCAAGTTCTTAAAAATTATAAATTAACTAGGAGAAAAGCCCATCATTCGACGGGGTAAAGGTAATCATCAAATTAAAAGTAAACTCTCGATATAATATTAGAACAATGGTGGCGTTTATTGATAAGTTGTATACCTATAGTCCGTTCAAAGGTAAGAATGCAGTATTGCTCTTATGGCAAATGGGAGCGGTGTTGCCAAATGTTCAAAAGTGTCAAATGTGTCAATTATAATAATATGAAAAACTTGTATGATTTACAAAAATCAACTCTTATAAAACTCAAAATAACACTCAACAAAAACAAATGACCATTTGTAGAATACTGCGTCTTCACAGATCAGCGCGTTTCAGAGCTGGCAACATCGACAAGCAAGAAAAGGGTAGCGTCATTGTGTAAACCCATTAGAGAGTATGAAAAAGAACTACTTTATATGTCCTGTACTGTATACTCACCTTTGAACGGACTATAGCTTTCTTTCTAAATATAACAAATTGTTAAGTAAATGCCCATTTAGGGAAAGGCTATAAACTGATTAAAAAAGAAACTATAAACATCTGTAAAACAATTATTTATAATTGTAATACAATTAGACTAGCAATTCGCTACCCTTTAGGGCAGCGAATATTTAAGCAATCTTCGTCACAGATTGCAGAAACAGAAATTGATATGGAACTACTGCTCATTTTAAGCAGCAACTTAGGTTATTCATATTTAATAATTACAAGAAAAAAATGATAATAATAATTTAAAAAAAAATAAGTTGTGTTAATTTGCTGGCAAGCACACCACAAAACTTTTTAAAAAACTGCATGTTTTGTAAAGAAAGATTCAGACTGCTCTAGGAGTTTCCCATTAGTACTCCCATTGGTTATGCCCTTCACCTTAACGTCCGTCGCACGGCGTACCCGTGAAAGGGTTACTTAGAGCTGCCCATGGCTGAACACTGCATTGGGCAGGTTAACTACCACCTTGTCCAGGGTTTAACACCTTGCGATTTATTAATCGTGATGGAAAATGCCCGTTTGACTGGAAACTGCCTTCGACATAAGATGATGGGCAAGTCGGGATAGGTGGGAGCTAAATCAATCCCAGGAATGAAAGCTGGATTTCCTTGGGAAGATCCAGTTATAACAGTGACAGTTATTAGATTTTTAAACAATTTTGTCACCACCAGGCGTGTGCCATTACATAGGTCCTTTTTTGTGTTGAGGTTTCGTAACAACATAATTATTGCCCCTACTTAAGTTTAATTTGTGAGGTGACATCTCTGAGGGGCAAGACCATTCAAAAATTGTATTGGTATTGAAAAGTTTTCTGTTCCTGAGGCGTCCTCACACTGGATTGAATCGATGCTAAGATATGTTGCAGACTCGCCCTTCAAAAGGTTCAGAACCTCTTCGTTGATGCTTGTAGCCTCTTCATTTTGGAGGCAAAGGTTGGCTGTATTGAAATAGTTAATGACATCCTTGGCAGTCAAACTGATTGATTCATTGATGATGAGCTTATCTGGAATTTCAATGATATCCTCTCCTAGACCCAGATACCCAACGCCAGTGTTAGGGCTAGTATAATTGCAAGCGTTTACATTAGGATAGTGAATATCTCAGTCACTAACAAGCCAGCTACTAGTCCGATTACTAGCTTAATGTAATCGCGTCATTATGATGCCTACATAATAATTTTTTTTACAGATGGATACTAGTTGCTTAATAGCAGATTTACACAATAGTTCGTTAAAGCAGGACTTCGTTAGGCGAGGTACGCCCGTAAAAAGTATCCTATCATGGAATTAGAAATATTATCAAAATCCGACCTGCAGTTTTTGAGTTTATCGTGGACAGACAAAAATTCTAAAAATGGTCAAAATGGTATAAGCTAAGCATATTAAAGCTATCAAAGCCAAAATACTAAGAAAATTTTTAATGTTCAAACAGAGCCTTCAACTTTATATACAGGATGTTTACGGTCTTCTTATTTATTTTTTAATGAGTGACATTATAGGTCATAAGAAGGCGAAAAACCTTAAAACACCTTTTATTGGTGTTATGTACAGAACGGGGCACTTGCCAGGAGCGCCATTGCAGAGATGAGGACTTTTTTTTGCTCCCCATTTGAATTTGGAGAGGTGAGAACCTTTTTTTGGATCTTCACTTGGATTTGAGGAAGTGAGGACCTTTTTTTCTTTGCTCTTCACTTGGATTTGGGAAAGTCAAGACCTTTGTTTTTTGTTTAATCAATTTACTTTATTTGCCAAGGGTGCCAAAAACATTGCTACGGTTCTGGTTATGTATTTTCCTATGAAAAGGGGCGCATTATTTTTAGTAGCCCACAGGCGCCGAATATCTTAAGACGGCCCTGTTGGTGTAGTACACTTGAGAGAACTATGAACAATGGAAAATGTGGGAGTGGGGGTAGGCTAGTGGCCTAATATCTATCCCGGCTGCCAAACCACCATCCTATCCCAACTACTAGCGCCAGTGCCAGGGCTAGTACATTTACAAGCGTTTACACTGGGATAATAGTTATCTTTGTCTCTCTCAAGCCAGCTACTAGCCCGATTATTAGCCTAATGTAAACGTGTCATTATGATGCCTACGTTTTTTTTTATTATTATTATTATTATTATTTTAAGTTTTTGATATTTATTTATATTTAATTTAGTTCATTTCAGGTATAATTTATTTTACTTTGAATAAAAATATTTCAGTTAACAACAAATATTTGATATATCATTATTATTCGTCTGTCAACTATAGATGCCCGAATGATTGCTATTGGTTCCCCACCCTTACGGCCACGCCTCCTCATTTTTTACATTACAATATACTCTATTCTAAACATAGAGTCTAATTCTAATTTAAGCTGGTGGTATCATGTGAAACATTTACCAAAACCTGTGCAACTGTTGTTTACATTGGTGTTGTGCACTTGAAAGTACCCCGAACAATGAAAAATGTGGGAGTGGGGGTAGGCTAGTAGCCTAATAACTATCCCGACTGTCAAACCACCATCCTATACCAACTAGTAGCGCTAGTGCTAGGGCTAGTACAATTGCAAGCTTTTATATTAGGATAGTAGCTATCTTTGTCTCTCTCAAGCCAGCTACTAGCCTGATTATTAGCCTAATTTAAACCCGTCATTATGATGCCTACGTTTTTTTTTTATTATTATTTTAAGTTTTTGATATTTATTTATATTTCATTTAGTTCATTTCAGGTATAATTTATTTTAATTTAAATAAAAATATTTCAGTTAACAACAAATATTTGATATATCATTATTTCGTGGGTGTGAAGTTGCTGTTGAGATAACTTGAATTTACCTGAAACAAAATAATTTTGAATTAAGAGCAGTTCTAAAATAGTATAATCAAAAAGGATTAAATGGCTTAAACAATCCTTACCGCATTATTACTCTGTGTTAATTTTTCTTTTATGGATCCATAATTCATGACATTGAAAGAGACTTGCTGAAACAAAATAATATTTTCTATAAATTAACTTATAAAATGCAAATTATAAAATATATGAAGTATAGATGTATGATTTCTATTTCATTACTGGTCAATTTATAGTATTACAAATATGGTCGTGTAATAAAAGGACACCGGTTAGACCGGGGCAAATGTAATGGCATTTGAAACGTCGGGACCTTCTGGAATGAATTCGTCACAGATATAATTAGCTGGCTACGTCCAGTCAGTTATTCAATGAGTAGAGACTCTACCTGCTCATATACTGAAGGATTCTACAAGTCCAACTGTTTTAACCATTACAACTCAAGCTACGGGGATATTGTGGTGTTACGTGAGAATCATTTAACTAACACCCACTCGTATTCCCAGAGAAGTTATGCTACCGAAAGCTTCCGGAAACAATTATTGAAAATACAGATGGATGTCACTCGATGCTAGTATTTTGACACGTATGTAATTTTAAAGAGTTCGTAACACATTTAACTTAATATTTAACAAAGAAATTATATTAGTCTCTGTTGAATAGCACACAATTTTACCCTGAACTGTGTTTTCTAAAATTATAAAACTCATGTGCTATTCAACAGACTAATATAATTTCTTTGTTATGTTTTAAGTTTAATTTATTACAAACACTCGAAAATAAAATAATATTTAAAATATTAGTATCGAAAGAGATACAATAAATATTAGTGAAACTTATCGTGCATTTATTTTATTTATATCTTGATTATGTAATGTTTCACCGTAAAACTTAACATAATTCCGTTTGTAAGGTTCGCGACCTGTTGGAAGTAATGTCCCAAAAAACAGTGGCGCATCGGCGAAGCGGGGGCCTACTTGTAGTAGGACGCCCTATTATGTGAACGCTCTAATGATATTTGCATAATTATAATGAGCAGCCACTGACTACGATATAAGCTGATGTCATCTATATGTTGAATGACAGGTGGTGGGAAAAAGCGTTTAAAAGCAGATGAAGGGACATGAGAAGGGATGGTCGTACCTAAAAGCCTCAATGGGCTAGTAAGATTCGCGTTCGGGATTTTGAACTTTACGATCCATCCTAGAATATACCTACAGAAGTGAAGTGCTTTTCTGTTCTGTTAAGAAATTGAGTGGCTAAATTGTGTGTTTTGTGATACATATTTGGATTAGCTGTGTCACCTCAGAAATGATGTATGTATGTTCTATGTATTTTCTTTAATTGGGCAAGTAAAATATTCAAATTATAAGTTTAATTTACTAAATTGACGTCAAAACGGACCTCCAAACTATTCTTCGAACATAATGTTTTTTTTATTTTATTAAATTTCATAGACCACACGTAGACTTAAGTTTTGTATATCTTTAGCTTGATAAACCTAGTTATAAGTGAAACTTATAACTGTTGCTTAAATTCAAACAACCCCCACATTCTCCTCGAACCCATAATTTCCAGGTTCCATGAGTGAGCTGCGAGCCAACCCAGCTTAATTGGGGCCTGAGAGGTAAGTGCCCACCGCTCGGGGTGTTAAATTTGGTGTCAGGTGTGGGGTAGTTTCAAGAAAATCCCTTGAAACGCAAAAATCGCCCGACAGGAGTAAATTTGTGCGGGAGTATTTGTACTCTAAATTAAAATAAACAAAAAAAAAATAATAATAATAAATAAATCTACTAAATTACGTTCAGAGGCGAGATGAACGCAAGTACGTCAGCAATAGATAGCATGTTACCATCAATAGGAGCACATATCTCGGTCAAGGCAACCCCGACCTACGATGGGACTGGGAATGTGAAAAACTTCATTTCTATTCTAGAAGATACAGCCCTTCTTGCGGGATGGGCAGACCCTCAAAAGGTACTAATCGCGAAGTTGCGATTAAGGGGTACCACAAAAAGTATTATTCAGTCAGAAGAAGCGCCCGGTGGATGGCCTAAAATGAAGGGCCGGTTGTTAGCCCGGTTTGGACCAAAAAAGCTACCGGGGCAACGTCTAGCCGACATAACGAGGTGTCGGCAGTATAAGGACGAATCGGTGCGAACATATGCTGCTCGTTTGCGAGTATTATGCACTGAGAACGCAGCCGAAATTAAGACTGAAAATGTTGAAGTTTTAACAGCTTTGAGGGAAGGAGAGAAAGCAGATGCCCTCAGCAAGTTTTTACTGGGGTTGCAAATCTCAATACAGCGGAGGGTCATGTCCGCCAACCCGCTCACATTTGAGGCGGCTATTGAATTAGCCGAGAGGGAAGAGTTGATTAAAAGGTTAACTAGTAAATCCGAGAAATTAAATAATAGGACTGTACGTGATGCGGATTATAAGAAAAGACCATCAGGACATCGTAATCCATCTGGAAATACGTCTGAATCCGGGCCTGGTCGTGATCGACACTATGAGAGTTACCGCGAGAATCGCGAGGGATACCGGCAAGCGCCGCGTAGGTTTCCGCCAAGACGAACAGAGCGCCGCCCGAATAATTATGCTGGCTACAATGAAGCCGGAGACCGGCTATGTTTTAAATGTGGAAAGCCCGGACATACCAGGAAAAGGATGCTGATTTAAACGAGGGGGCAGCCGGTGCAAAGCCCCGAACCCCGACTGCAGATTCTATGTAATGGTAATGAGTCACATTGTAGTAATAATCCAAGTAAAAAATTAATGTGAAGTGTGAATATTCACACATTTCAGGGTTTCGCAGGTATTAATAAGTGAAGGTGGTATGCTGAGTGTGTAGGACAAATTTTACTTTGTAGTAATCACGGCAAAATGAACGATATTTTTAAAATAATTTATCGTCTGTTAATCATATAATAAGACTGGTTATTAAATTTACGCTCATAAAAATTAAATACAACATTTGTCAAAATATAACTAGAATTTTGACAAAATAATTTCAACATAATAAAAATGCAAAAAAAAAACAGAAAGAATAAAATTCACTCCGTACTCGAACTCGAAACCCTTCGTTTTCCAGCCAGTTTAAGAGCGCTCTAACGCATGTAGCCATCGAACGCTATGCATGTGAGTGTCTTACATTGGTATAACTTTTGTACTTTGTGAACCAAAAAACCACAAAAAATGCGTTATTTTCCAAAAACATAATCTGATCAAAAATTCCTGTTGTACTATTTCGGTTCACACCAATATACATTACTTAGAATTTTTTTAGATTTTTAGTTTAAACCATCTGGGCTACAGGGTGTGGGACAAAATTTTTTTTGCACATTTTTGGCAAAAATCGCATCAAAATAATTTATTTTGCAAAAATAAAAATTTGATCATTGATCCATGTACTAAGGGCTTTCATTTGATATCCTACTCAGAATTTAAAAAAAATATTTTTGTGTTCGATGAGCACATATTTGTTTATATTTTTAGGGGGGTATGTTTTTTAGATGTTTTAGTATTTTTCCTATGTGCGGGTCAAAGAGTTGTATAAGCATGCCAAATTTCAACTCTCTAGGTTTAGCCGTTTGGCTACAATTTTTACCGAACAGACAGACAGACAGACAGACAGACAGACGACAAAATGACGGTATAAGGGTTTTTTGGTCATACCTACAAAACCCTAAAAACAACGTGCAAGTTCCTACCTCCAAAATAAATCTGTGTAATACAAACGACCTTCAGTGTTTCTGTGAATATATGAAATGTTTTGATTATGCTTGTGTAACGGAAAAGATATTGTATGTTAGAACATGTAAATGTATTTGTATGTAAAACAGAGTTGCTGTATGTACCGAAAATGTCACTATAAGTACTGTACTTTTATATATGTTTGAGTGTAAATGTTGTATATATGTAATGTCTGAGTGTATGGGCACAATAAAGGACCATTGGTCTGTGATGTCCAATAATAAAATAAAATAAAATAAAATAAAATAAAATAAAATAAAATAAAATAAAATAAAATAAAATAAAATAAAATAAAATAAAATAAAATAAAATAAAATAAAATACAATAAAATAAAATAAAATTAAATTAAAAAAATAAAATAAAAATATGAAAAATTATTTCCACACAAGTGGTTTGGTAGTGGACCGTGGTTTTGTGAAGCCTTGGGCAAAACAAATTAAGGTCTTTCAAAAGTACCCAGTGATTGAAAATACACTTTGATAATTTTTTTGAGGCATTTCTTCACTTGAGGCCTGGCTCTAGTCCGCCTCACCCAAGGACCGGCCATGCTAGTGTGGATGTTGTTCATTTCCTAATTGAAATCAGTAAGATAAATAGTTGTGTTTCCTAAAGGACATAAAATTGAATAAATTATTAAACGTTCATAAAAATTTAATTATTAGTGATCAAAAATGATCGTGACGTTACACGAATTCCACTTCAATTAGGGCTAAAATTTGATTGAAATGAACATCCTCTTAACAAGAACATAGCTGCGTATCTATAAGACTAACATTAGTCTTATAGATACACAGCTCATACCTTAGCACATATGGCTAACATAATATATACGTTTAGTACAAATTTATTCCGTAGAATAGTGTTTTTCCTTAAATTTAGTGGGCTTTTTATGACGTCATGGTCATTTTTGAACAGCCTGTATAATACTGATTAACATGCACTGTTTCTTTGGTTAAAAATATGGTATTTTCATTATTCAGTGTTTTTTCAAAAGTATCTAGCTGTATCTAGTTACAAACATTTTTGACATGTATCTGTATCTAGATATTATATATATAAAAGCCCTAATTTCTGTGTGTTTGTAACGCTAAGTTCCTAGGTTCTAGCGGGGCTTGAGGTGTGTGGTCAGTCACTCCCCACCAGTGAGAGCGACGTTCTCCGACAAACAACAGCTCACTTATGCTAAGCACATAGTGAAGCATAGAGCAAAGCAGCGATGAAAGCGGAGAGTAAAACAGCGAAAGAATGTCGCGCTTATAAAAGAGTGTCTACACATAGTGACGCGTTTAAAATCGAGCAGAAAGTTCACAAAATTATAATGGATTTTTTTGCTAAAATAAAACTCTTCCCTGAAAATTTGGTATTTACTAAAAAATAAAAATAAACACACTAGAAGGTGCAATGTTCACAGAATAAATAAAAGTAGACATATACATGGTGAATTTCATCATTTCTATATGCAACTCCGCGAACATCCAGAAAAGTTTCATTCTTATTTTCGCATGAGTATTTCAACGTTTGATTATATTTTGGAAAAAATTCAACATAAATTGGTAAAAAATGGACAAATTTCAATCGGAACCTACAATAAATACCTCTTATAAATGAGAACTACTTGTAAATGCCTCAATATCCATTTTAAACAACTATTTCAGCAACGATGATAGCAGAGAAATCAAAATTGTTTGAACGCGTCGCCTTGCTCGACTATAACAACGATATAACCTCGCTGCAGTACGCTCCACTATGTGCGTGTTAACAGGAATTAATTTATTTAATTTCGCCGCTTAGCAGACACTAGAGCAGAGCATTGCAGTACATACGGTGATTCGAGGGAAGGTTGTTGTGTTAGGGGCAGGTTTTGAATTGATGTTACGCAACGTATAATGACCCGCGGGCCGTCTCCAGCCCGATACTAAATTTTTAAACTCTAAACCAGCGTATCTCAACCGGGGGGCCGTGAAGGTTTCGTCGGGGGGCCGCGAAGTCATACAAGATCGAAACATGAAAATATAATAAAAATGCACTCAATCTTACAAGATATAGATTTTATTCATATTTATAAATACGAGTATCTTATATTGATATTCATAAAAATATACCTTTCACAACATAAATAAAATAAATATTCTATTTATTTTTATACTTAATATACTTATTTTGACAACTAATTTAAACTACAGGCTATTTCAAATGTTTAAGTTGTCCCTAGCTAACTTTATAATGAGTAAATGGGCTTTTTCTAAACAAAATGATCAAAATATTCATTTAATCGATAAAAATTACTAGATTTGAAAATCTAGTTCCGCTTTAACAAAAGAAACAGACTATAAGTAGACTATATCAATGTCAAATAAATTGTATGTGTCAGTTAATGGGTTCGCGTTGGAGGCACTTCAAGTGTTTTTAAGTTGTGCTTTGAAGTAGGTACGATTTGAAAGTGCAATATTTGTTATTATATATTTTTTTAATTGCTCTCCGAACTACAGGTAACTCAAGAGTAAGGATGCGAATGTGTTTAAATTAAAATGGAAGGCACTTTGAGCATTTGTAAATAAAAATACTTTACTTTCAAGTCGTTATAGGGACTATAATCGTCCTTTAAAAATATCACAGTTTTTTGTGTCAACCGTAAAAGATATTAAAAAAATGTTTAAGGAAAAGTTGTTGAAAATCTCTATCCAAAGATATCCAATATGACATACGTTCCCATTTAAAAATTCGAAATTGTCCTTGAGTTCCTGTAATTCCGTTTTTTTCCGGAAAATTTCAATACTACCATTCAATTTTGTGGATACATTTTAGTTCAAAATTTTTGATATGTGAGTGACGTGTGAGCAACATCGCCTTTTCGAAAAAACTTGTGTTCCCATCCATGTTATCTTGATACACCATATATATATGTTAGCGAAAATATAATTATGCAACATTTACCCTAATTAACGATCATGGTGTGCTATATCGTTGCTAAGGCACATTGTTTTATGTAAATAAAATAGTAGAAAATATATAATATGATGTGCGATATATATATAGGGGGGCCGCAGACAATATTTATATAATTTGGGGGGTCCCAGGCCATAAAAGGTTGAGAAGCACTGCTTTAAACGACATGCATTGAGCGGCTTTTTAGGATTTCCTAGGTATAATCAGAAACAGCTATACCATTGATGTCCAGCATATGGCCCGCGGGCCGTATCCAGCCCGATACTAATTTTTAAACGACACGCATTAAGTGGTTTTTAGGATTTCCTAGGTATAATCAGAAACATCTATAACATTGATATCCAGCATATGGGCCGCGGGCCGTATCAAGCCCGATACTAATTTTTAAACAACACGCATTAAGCGGTTTTTAGGATTTCCTAGGTATAATCAAGAAACGTTTTTGTTTTGTTAATATACGCAGAATCATGCAAATTTTAATTATTAATTCCTGCTTATATTGATTTTTATTCGATATCAGTTTGCCAACGTTGTTGGCAACGGGGTCTGCTGGTTTTTTATAATTCTGTATCTGTATCTGCATCTAGATTCAATTTTTCTTAGGTATCTGTATCTGTATCTAGATATTTTTTTAAATGTATCTATTACAACACTGGTCAAATGGTTACTTATTTAATGAGAACAGAGTCTACATTCTTATATACCGAAGAATTTAAGTAAAGTTTAGCTGCAGTAGAAGAGTAGTTAATATTGATTATTCAAGTGTTATTATTGTATAATAATTAGTTTATACTTCTATATTTAGATATTTTAATAAACATACAAAGTCACAAAAAAAAATTTCTCTATATTTTATTGTCACCGCTCAACAATAACTACATTTTTAATATCAAATTATACTTTGTCCGCAACATTGTTCGTAAAGAGATAGCTAAGGTTGTACGGAGAGATGGTGAAAGGTAGAACTTCTGGATATGGAGCAAGCGAAGTAACTCAATGAGAGCTAGTTTGTGAACATAGCACTGTTCTGGCAATGCACGCGCATATGGAAACGTTCTCCATATTAGAAAACTGCTTCCGAATCAGCTCTCCTTTAAAGTACCTTATTTATGTATCGTAAACTTATTGCATTGAATATTTAGTGTTGTAGAGATTCTATCGAGTGCAGTCCGGAGGTATTTTCATATTAGAAAACTAAATTGGGGAATGGAAGAATTAAACAGGAATTGTAACTCCGTTAACTCACTAACCTTGGAGAGTTAACCCCCTCTCAAAGTATAAGTTACTATCACCAAATATAAATGTACATCTGACATCAACTAAATAAACTTCTACAACCTGCACTGCTTTAATGATAACAACTCAATCTACGAGGATAATGTGGTACTACGTGAGAATCACTTAATAAACACTCACTCATAGTCCCAGAGAAGACATTCCACCGAAGGCCCCTGGATGCGATTAGTGAAAAATACAAAGATAGATGGAAAATCGTACAGACACTAAAGTTATATATTTCATTTGCATTTAAAAGATGTTGCTTTCTTAAGTGTTCAATAGTTAGTTATGAAGATATATTTTTAATTAAATTATGAAATATAAAAATGTAATAATAGGTAGTAAAAATTATTTACTTCTCCTACAAATAAAAATTGCATAGTACTTTTCTGTGTTGAACTGCCTAAATTTTAATTGAAAAATTGATGGAAGAAATAACACCGTAGAATAGTTAATACAAGTATCATTAATGATAAGACAAATTGTTGACTGATCTACTAAACTTATATAAGTACAAGTTGTTGAGAAAAACGTTTTTCTACAAAACAATTATTTTGGTCGCCTGGAAAGTTTACAAATTGTCATTTACGAAGATTTGATAGTTCAACTAGCGATATACCTTTGTATAAGTGAGGTTATGTAACCTAAAATGGCAAGTTACCTTAAAACCGGAAATATGTTCCTTTTTCTGTTATTATCAAAAATAACATAATAATTAGATATTTCTTTTCATAAGTTGACGGCATTTAAGGTTATTAACGCCAAATAAATTTTGCAATGCGGGTAAAATAATCTAATATTATTTTTGTTTTATTATTAAGACGAAAATGATGGTAATACAATTAGATAATACTTTTTGTCTATTAATAATTTGAAATCTCATCTTATTTATAAAATTACCTTTTTTTCCTCAAGGTAAAAAAATCGTTTGTAATTTGAGAATTACAAATATAATCACTAAAAGTAGGATTCTTGCTGATATATCAGCCTCCAAAACTTTGTTGACTGTTTCCATTATTATGAATATTAATTGAAATTTAAAAAAAAAAAAGATGTAGTACCAATAAAGAATTTTGTTATAATGACACAATATACATCATGGTGTCATACCATCATGTAAAAAACATTACAAAAAAAATATTATAATAATAACATGACACAATTATATACGTAGGTAATCGAAAGCTTTATGTTAATACTAAAAGTAATATTTAATTTAATATTTAATATAACATAACACTAAAATAATAATTAATTTTCTTCTTTAAATAAAAACCAATTTCTCCAGTTTTACAATTATACATTATGATATTGGCGATACTGATTCTGAGATATGAGGAATTGAAAGCCAAAGTGGTGTAAGTCACATTTTATTCATTTCGAAAAGCAAATTAATTTAATGATTCGCTGTATTAAATGACACATCACTCTCTTTAAAGATTTTATACATTTAATACTAGGAGAAGAGATATGACTTGTTTCACTAAATTTTGCATCTATTTTTAAGCTCTCATTCGCTAATGAGGATGAGTTGCAGTTCTACAATGAAGCTGATGAAGCTGGCACTCAGCAAAAAAAAAAAACTCTTTTTATTTATACCAATTATCTTTAAATATAGACAATTATTTTTTGAACCCCCACTTGGAAGCCTTACATGAACAATATTTATATTGCCACAAAGGTAATTTTCACTAGCAAGTTCTTAAAAATTATAAATTAACTAGGAGAAAAGCCCATCATTCGACGGGGTAAAGGTAATCATCAAATTAAAAGTAAACTCTCGATATAATATTAGAACAATGGTGGCGTTTATTGATAAGTTGTATACCTATAGTCCGTTCAAAGGTAAGAATGCAGTATTGCTCTTATGGCAAATGGGAGCGGTGTTGCCAAATGTTCAAAAGTGTCAAATGTGTCAATTATAATAATTTGAAAAACTTGTATGATTTACAAAAATCAACTCTTATAAAACTCAAAATAACACTCAACAAAAACAAATGACCATTTGTAGAATACTGCGTCTTCACAGATCAGCGCGTTTCAGAGCTGGCAACATCGACAAGCAAGAAAAGGGTAGCGTCATTGTGTAAACCCATTAGAGAGTATGAAAAAGAACTACTTTATATGTCCTGTACTGTATACTCACCTTTGAACGGACTATAGCTTTCTTTCTAAATATAACAAATTGTTAAGTAAATGCCCATTTAGGGAAAGGCTATAAACTGATTAAAAAAGAAACTATAAACATCTGTAAAACAATTATTTATAATTGTAATACAATTAGACTAGCAATTCGCTACCCTTTAGGGCAGCGAATATTTAAGCAATCTTCGTCACAGATTGCAGAAACAGAAATTGATATGGAACTACTGCTCATTTTAAGCAGCAACTTAGGTTATTCATATTTAATAATTACAAGAAAAAAATGATAATAATAATTTTAAAAAAAATAAGTTGTGTTAATTTGCTGGCAAGCACACCACAAAACTTTTTAAAAAACTGCATGTTTTGTAAAGAAAGATTCAGACTGCTCTAGGAGTTTCCCATTAGTACTCCCATTGGTTATGCCCTTCACCTTAACGTCCGTCGCACGGCGTACCCGTGAAAGGGTTACTTAGAGCTGCCCATGGCTGAACACTGCATTGGGCAGGTTAACTACCACCTTGTCCAGGGTTTAACACCTTGCGATTTATTAATCGTGATGGAAAATGCCCGTTTGACTGGAAACTGCCTTCGACATAAGATGATGGGCAAGTCGGGATAGGTGGGAGCTAAATCAATCCCAGGAATGAAAGCTGGATTTCCTTGGGAAGATCCAGTTATAACAGTGACAGTTATTAGATTTTTAAACAATTTTGTCACCACCAGGCGTGTACCATTACATAGGTCCTTTTTTGTGTTGAGGTTTCGTAACAACATAATTATTGCCCCTACTTAAGTTTAATTTGTGAGGTGACATCTCTGAGGGGCAAGACCATTCAAAAATTGTATTGGTATTGAAAAGTTTTCTGTTCCTGAGGCGTCCTCACACTGGATTGAATCGATGCTAAGATATGTTGCAGACTCGCCCTTCAAAAGGTTCAGAACCTCTTCGTTGATGCTTGTAGCCTCTTCATTTTGGAGGCAAAGGTTGGCTGTATTGAAATAGTTAATGACATCCTTGGCAGTCAAACTGATTGATTCATTGATGATGAGCTTATCTGGAATTTCAATGATATCCTCTCCTAGACCCAGATACCCAACGCCAGTGTTAGGGCTAGTATAATTGCAAGCGTTTACATTAGGATAGTGAATATCTCAGTCACTAACAAGCCAGCTACTAGTCCGATTACTAGCTTAATGTAATCGCGTCATTATGATGCCTACATAATATTTTTTTTTACAGATGGATACTAGTTGCTTAATAGCAGATTTACACAATAGTTCGTTAAAGCAGGACTTCGTTAGGCGAGGTACGCCCGTAAAAAGTATCCTATCATGGAATTAGAAATATTATCAAAATCCGACCTGCAGTTTTTGAGTTTATCGTGGACAGACAAAAATTCTAAAAATGGTCAAAATGGTATAAGCTAAGCATATTAAAGCTATCAAAGCCAAAATACTAAGAAAATTTTTAATGTTCAAACAGAGCCTTCAACTTTATATACAGGATGTTTACGGTCTTCTTATTTATTTTTTAATGAGTGACATTATAGGTCATAAGAAGGCGAAAAACCTTAAAACACCTTTTATTGGTGTTATGTACAGAACGGGGCACTTGCCAGGAGCGCCATTGCAGAGATGAGGACTTTTTTTTGCTCCCCATTTGAATTTGGAGAGGTGAGAACCTTTTTTTGGATCTTCACTTGGATTTGAGGAAGTGAGGACCTTTTTTTCTTTGCTCTTCACTTGGATTTGGGAAAGTCAAGACCTTTGTTTTTTGTTTAATCAATTTACTTTATTTGCCAAGGGTGCCAAAAACATTGCTACGGTTCTGGTTATGTATTTTCCTATGAAAAGGGGCGCATTATTTTTAGTAGCCCACAGGCGCCGAATATCTTAAGACGGCCCTGTTGGTGTAGTACACTTGAGAGAACTATGAACAATGGAAAATGTGGGAGTGGGGGTAGGCTAGTGGCCTAATATCTATCCCGGCTGCCAAACCACCATCCTATCCCAACTACTAGCGCCAGTGCCAGGGCTAGTACATTTACAAGCGTTTACACTGGGATAATAGTTATCTTTGTCTCTCTCAAGCCAGCTACTAGCCCGATTATTAGCCTAATGTAAACGTGTCATTATGATGCCTACGTTTTTTTTTATTATTATTATTATTATTATTTTAAGTTTTTGATATTTATTTATATTTAATTTAGTTCATTTCAGGTATAATTTATTTTACTTTGAATAAAAATATTTCAGTTAACAACAAATATTTGATATATCATTATTTCGTGGGTGTGAAGTTGCTGTTGAGATAACTTGAATTTACCTGAAACAAAATAATTTTGAATTAAGAGCAGTTCTAAAATAGTATAATCAAAAAGTATTAAATGGCTTAAACAATCCTTACCGCATTATTACTCTGTGTTAATTTTTCTTTTATGGATCCATAATTCATGACATTGAAAGAGACTTGCTGAAACAAAATAATATTTTCTATAAATTAACTTATAAAATGCAAATTATAAAATATATGAAGTATAGATGTATGATTTCTATTTCATTACTGGTCAATTTATAGTATTACAAATATGGTCGTGTAATAAAAGGACACCGGTTAGACCGGGGCAAATGTAATGGCATTTGAAACGTCGGGACCTTCTGGAATGAATTCGTCACAGATATAATTAGCTGGCTACGTCCAGTCAGTTATTCAATGAGTAGAGACTCTACCTGCTCATATACTGAAGGATTCTACAAGTCCAACTGTTTTAACCATTACAACTCAAGCTACGGGGATATTGTGGTGTTACGTGAGAATCATTTAACTAACACCCACTCGTATTCCCAGAGAAGTTATGCTACCGAAAGCTTCCGGAAACAATTATTGAAAATACAGATGGATGTCACTCGATGCTAGTATTTTGACACGTATGTAATTTTAAAGAGTTCGTAACACATTTAACTTAATATTTAACAAAGAAATTATATTAGTCTCTGTTGAATAGCACACAATTTTACCCTGAACTGCGTTTTCTAAAATTATAAAATTCATGTGCTATTCAACAGACTAATATAATTTCTTTATTATGTTTTTAGTTTAATTTATAACAAACACTCGAAAATAAAATAATTTTTAAAATACTATTATTGAAAGAGATAAAATAAATATTAGTGAAACTTATCGAGCATTTATTTTATTTACATCTTTATTATGTATTGTTTCACCGTAAAACTTAACATAATTCCGTTTGTAAGGTTCGCGACCTGTTGGAAGTAATGTCCCAAAAAACAGTGGCGTATCGGCGAAGCGGGGGCCTACTTGTAGTAGGACGCCCTATTATGTAAATGCTCTAATGATATTTGCATAATTATAATGAGCAGCCACTGACTACGATATAAGCTGATGTCATCTATATGTTGAATGACAGGTGGTGGGGAAAAGCGTTTAAAAGCAGATGAAGGGACATGAGAAGGGATGGTCGTACCTAAAAGCCTCAATGGGCTAGTAAGATTCGCGTTCGGGATTTTGAACTTTACGATCCATCCTAGAATATACCTACAGAAGTGAAGTGCTTTTCTGTTCTGTTAAGAAATTGAGTGGCTAAATTGTGTGTTTTGTGATACATATTTGGATTAGCTGTGTCACCTCAGAAATGATGTATGTATGTTCTATGTATTTTCTTTAATTGGGCAAGTAAAATATTCAAATTATAAGTTTAATTTACTAAATTGACGTCAAAACGGACCTCCAAACTATTCTTCGAACATATTGTTTTTTTTTTATTAAATTTCATAGACCACGCATAGACTTAAGTTTGTATATATTTAGCTTAATAAACCTAGTTATAAGTTAAACTTAGAACTGTTGCTTAATTTCAAACAACCCCCACATTCTCCTGTCCGGGTCGAACCCATAATTTCCAGGTTCCATGAGTGAACTGCGAGCCAACCCAGCTTAATTGGGGCCTGAGAGGTAAGTGCCCACCGCTCGGGGTCTTACACGTTCAACATATTTTTAATAATTTTATAAAAAGTTAATGAGAGTGCAACAATAAAATGTATTAACTTGTACTAGAACTAAAAGTTATCTAATACTTTTCTGTGTTGAACTGCATAAATTTTATTCGGATAATTGATGGAAGAAATGACACAGTAGCATTGTTAATCATCAACGATAAAGTTGATAATAGTTGATAAATCTACTTAACCTCGTATCTCCAGTTTTTTGAGAAATACGTTTTTTTAAATACAGATATTTTAGTCGTCTTGAGAGTTTAGGCATTGTCAATTATTAAAGTTTGGTAATTTAACCAAAGATGTCTATTTTAATACAAGATGTGAGGTTATGTAACAGAAATGTCAAATTAACATGAAACCGGAAATATGTTCCTTTTTCTGATATTTTCAAAAATAGCATAATAAGTTACTTTCATAAGTTAACGGCATTTAAGGCTATTAACGGCAAACAAGATCAATATGCTTCAATTTACACATGCTTAAAATGATTAATTATTTTTGTGAGACAAAAATGAGGATAATAAAATTTGAGAATTACTTTTTATCTATCAATAATTCGAAATCGTGTCTTATTTATTAAATTACTAAAGCTTACCCTTTGAATTAGCTATAAATTATTCTACGCAGATGCTCATTGAACTGTTCCGCTAGACGTTCATAAATTCGTAACCAAAAGGCAACAAGAACTGCCTGAAGATACCTGCCTGTTGCACGAAGTGGAGATAGATTTTCTTTATTGGAAGGCATTTTCAAAATTAATTAAAGATTTTAAAAAAGAATTAAAAAAAAATACGTCTATCACTCTGAAACAATTTTGCTATAATGGCACCTTATACATCACGGTGCCCTTCCGTCATGTAAAAAACATTACAGAAAAAAAAATTGATGTGAAGTGTGAATATTCACACATTTCAGGGTTTCGCAGGTATATAATAAGTGAAGGCGGTATGCTGAGTGTGTAGGACAAATTTTACTTTATAGTAATCACGGCAAAATGAACGATATTTTTAAAATAATTTATCGTCTGTTAATCATATAATAAGACTGGTTATTAAATTTACGCTCTTAAAAATTAAATACAACATTTGTCAAAATATAACTAGAATTTTGACAAAATAATTTCAACATAATAAAAATGCAAAAAAAAAAACAAAAAATAAAACTCACTCCGTCCCGTACTCGAACTCGACACCCTTCGTATTCCAGAGAATTTTAGCTTCCGACACCAGCGCTCTAACCCGTTGCGCCATCGGACGCTATGTATATGAGTGTCTTACATTGGTATAACTTTTGTACTTTGTAAACCAAAAACCACAAAAAATGCGTTTTTTTCCGAAAACATAATCTGATCAAAAATTCCTGTTGTACTATTTCGGTTCACACCAATATACATTACTTGGAATTTTTTTAGATTTTTAGTTTAAACCATCTGGGCTACAGGGTGTGGGACAAAATTTTTTTTGCACAATTTTGGCAAAAATCGCATCAAAATAATTTATTTTGCAAAAATAAAAATTTGATCGTTAATCCACGTACTATGAACTTTCATTTGATACCCTACTCAGAATTAAAAAAAAATATTTTTGTTTTCGATGAGGACATATTTGTTTATATTTTTAGGGGGGTATGTTTTTTAGATGTTTTAGTATTTTTCCTATGTGCGGGTCAAAGAGTTGTATAAGCATGCCAAATTTCAACTCTCTAGGTTTAGCCGTTTGGCTACAATTTTAACCGAACAGACAGACAGACAGACAGACAGACAGACAGACAGACAAACAGACAGACAGACAGACGACAAAATGACGGTATAAGGGTTTTTTGGTCATACCTACAAAACCCTAAAAACATTATTGTGATACAATTATATATATAATCTAAAGCTTTATATTAATAATAAAATTAATATTTAATATAATATTTCATTAAACGTAACATAACATTAAAGTAACGAATCATTTTCTCCTTTAAATAAAAACAAACTTCATCAGAATTAAATCTTTTACTTTATGTTACTGGCAACACTGATTTTAGGATATGAGGGGTTGAAAGACAATTTGGTGTAAGTCACATTTTAATCATTTCAAAATACAAATTTTGACCCGCAATGTAACAAAACATAATGCATTTATCTCAAAATTCTTTTAATATATTCCACATAGAGTTATTGGCCATATATCACGCCACACAATATATCTTACAACTGCCAAATCTCCTGGACAAAACATCAGTTGCTATATTTTCAGACAGCTATAGTGCATTACAGAAAATTGCAAATCCTGGATTCAAGAACAATGAACCAATAATATATAAAATAGTAAATAACATCCATCTATGCAAGAACCACAAGGACACAGAAATCAAATTAATATGGATTAAAGGGCACTCCGATGTACCGGGCAACATTATAGCCGACAATAAGGCCAGAGAAGCTGCAAAACACGGCACACTCATCAATGAATCTCACTTTCCGACTGAATATATGTCGACTATAAAAAACAGCTGTTACAGCACATAGCAAATTGAATATACCCGGCAATCGGAAAATAAATGAGAATTTTATTATAACCTGCAAAGATTGATTAAGACACCATGGTACAAAACCGTCTCATTTCCCAAAAAATACAGCTCTGCAATCTGCAGAATGCGTTTGAATCACACGCTCGTTCCTGTACATCTGTACAAACTTAAAATAATTGATTCTGACACATGCACCTATTACCAAAATGCAGTTGCAGACACAAACCATCTAATATTATCCTGCCCAAATTTCCAGGCACAACAAATACAGTTTATAGAATCCCTAATTAAGAACAAAACAGTACTTCCAACCAGTGGCGGATCAAGCCTTCGCCGGGCCCAAGACATTTTTGCTTTACGGGCCCGCAACCCAGAGACGTACAAAGTGAAGAGCAAAAAAAAAGGTCCTCACCTCCCAAATCCAAATAAAGAGAAAAAAAAGGTCCTCACCTCCCAAATCCAAATAAAGAGAAAAAAAAAGGTCCTCACCTCCCAAATCCAAGTGAAGAGCAAAAAAAAAGGTCCTCACCTCCAAATGAAGAGCAAAAAAAAAACAAAAGGTCCTCACCTCCCAAATCCAAATGAAGAGCAAAAAAAAAAAAAACAAAAGGTCATCACCTCCCAAATCCAAGTGAAGAGCAAAAAAAAAAGGTCCTCGCCTCCCAAATCCAAGTGAAGAGCAAAAAAAAGGTCCTCACCTCCCAAATCTGGGCCCTTCAAAATTACGGGCCCAAGACAAATGTCTTTTTTATTTCGGGCGAAAGTCCGCCGGGAAGCAGTTTCCCGGGACGTGAAAAGTCCCGGTTTCAGCAATAACACAATGTTTTGGAATCTTTTTAGAAAAATTAAATAATATTAAAAAACTAAATATTTTTCATCCTCAGTTCCTCATGTACCAGATATACAAGTATGAAATGCGGATTTTTTTTTAAATAAAACACATTAAACTCAAAAGAACAGTAAAAGTTTATTTATTCAAAGTATGCTCCATTAGAAGTTATACATTTTTCCCATCTTTCAGGCAATTTGTGAATACCTCGCCAGTAGAACTCTTCCTCTTTCCCCGCAAACCATTCATCTAGCCATTCTTTCACATTTTCATATGAACAAAAGTGCTGCTCGGCAAGTGCGTGACCCATCGATGCGAACAAGTGGTAATCTGAAGGGGCCAAGTCTGGTGAGTAAGCGGCATGGGGTAGCACTTCCCACTTGAGTGCCTCCAATGTGTTACAAACTGCTTTTGCCTTATGTGATGGAACGTTATCGTGAAGAAAGATTACCTTGTGCTGTCTTCTTTCGTATTCTGGTCGTTTTATGAGCAGCGAATGGTTCAATTCGATCAGTTGTTGTTGGTAGCGTTGGGTATTAACTGTTTCACCAGGTTTTAACAATTCATAATAGACCACACCCTTTTGGTCCCACTAAGTACAGAGCATTGTCTTTTTGCCAAAGCAGTTCGGTCTTGCAGTTGATGTGGATGGTGAGCCTGGGTTCACCCATGATTTTTTGCGTTTAAGATTTTCAAAATAAATCCATTTTTCATCGCTAGTAATGATACGATGCAAAAAAGACTTTCTTTTGTATCGTGCAAGCAAAATTTCACAAGTGTTTTTGCGTTTTTCCATTTGCCTCTCATTCAATGCATGTGGAACCCATCTGCCGACTTTCTGTATCTTACCCATCTCTCGTAGGCGATTGGAAACAGCTTGTTGACTAACGCCTAACTGCTCTGCTAGTTGTTTTTGTGATTGACTATCGTCTTCCTGTAGCAATGTTTCCAATTTTGTATCTTCATATTTTTTTGGAGGTTTTCCATGTTCTTTATCTGTAAGATCAAAGTCACCACTTTTGAAACGCCGAAACCATCGTTCACACGTATCTTGCGATGGAGCATATTCACAATAAGCTTCTCGAAGCAGTCGGTATGATTCAGCAGCAGTTTTTTTCAAATGAAAACAAAACAGTAGTACTGTCCGCGAATGCTCTTTATTTGGCACAAAATTTGACATTTTTAACACAGTAAAACAAAACTATATGATCACTTTTCAAATTATAACCTATACGCATTTGACACTTAATGATAACTTAACAAAACGCCATATGTGTTGAAACTTTGAACTATACACTGTTTGCGTGGCAAGTTTGAAAAAAATCCGCATTTCATACTTGTAGACCTGGTAACTAGATAAACTCCTTAGGCATGTTCCTACAAGATAGTTATCGTTATTACCAGCAATATATAAAATGTTGGTCAGGTCTAAAAACTTATTTTCAAAGTATGGGACAAGACCAATGTCTTACGCTTATTTGGAAATACATTATGGATGAAAATAGAGAAGAAGAATACAGTAGAACCGAAATTTACATGTCATTCCTTCAAAATGGTTTGCCAGTTTTTGAAGAGGCTATAAGGAGTTTAGAACAGAACAATCTTACTGCGCCTGAATTGTTCGATGTTATGTATACAGGTTATGTCAAAAACATGAAGTGCGAAAAAAAAATCCTTCTTTGGAGAAAAAACTGCTACAGAATTCAACAAAATGCTGCCAGCACTATCTAGAAAAATTGCACAAGATTTTTTTATTTATTTTTTTTTTTTTTCTTAAAACTCTAAACTATTTAGAATCAAATTTTGTTTTTTCCAATTCAAATTACTTACATGCAATAAGGCCATTTTCTTTAAAAACAACAAATTTAACATATGATCATATAAAATCTGCCGCAAAAAGTTTGAAAATTACAGACGCTTTAGAGATGGACAGCCTGCATGATGAATTCATAGATGCAAAGGACACTATCGAAAAACAGCTGTCTTACAAAAATAAGCCTGTAGACAAAATGTGGATGATATTTTAGAAGCTAATTCTTACAGTTATAAGAGACTTTTGCTACTAGTTGGCATTATTCTCAGTATCCGATGGTCAAACGCATTTGTTGAGAGGATCTTCAGTTTGATGTCTTCTCATTGGACTGACACCAGAAACCGTTGCAATACTGATTTAATAAAGACCGAACTGCAAATAAAAGTTAATTTTAAAATGGACTGCATTGAATTTTACAATTTTATAAAAGAAAAAAATTATTTATTAAAAACGGCAAGTAGTTCGGAAAAATATTACTGGAAAAGGCAATGAAACGTATTTCATTCATTTATAATATGTAATTTCATTAATATGTAAAAAAAGGTTAAATAAACTAAATTTTTCTCATTTTCTTTTTTTTTTGTCCCGGGTTGGTTCTTCAAAAAGTTGGTCACCCTAACCTATATTTACAGAATAAGTATAGTGAAAATATAAATGTTATACACTTGTCAAATGACAGTCAAATTTGTTAATTGGATTTTCGGTCACGACTAGCAGTTGCTCTTATGAAGAATCAGGATAATGCAGATACAATGGATGTTGATAGAGTAGCAACAAAATTCAAACTATGGAAGCCTTCAGTCCTTCAAAAAACAGTGTACCAGATGTCATCAGATTTGATAATATTGTTCATCTGATCAGGGCCGGCTCAAAGCTCGGATTTTCGGGATTTTTCCCGAGGCCCCGCGTTTGTAAAGGCCCCATACGCGTAATTTTAGGGCCCAGCACAATTTTTTTGCTCAGGGTAAGAATATATTTTTATATAAGAATATATCGAAAAAATTTTTTTGACAGAAATAATGTAAAAATTATTGTCCTAAGGGCCCCGCAAATTTTATTTTCCCGAGGCCCCGCAAAACTTCCAACCGGCCCTACATCTGATAAAGAGGCATGAAACGAATGAAAGAAAAAAATGCAGATTGTTTAAGAGCAACACCATTTTCTTATGTGTAAAATGTTAAGTAAATCTGCATCTAGAATGTTTTGAATTGTTTCATTCCAAATAATATTTCATACAATACACTTTATATACTTTCTATGTAGCCTGTTTTTATTATATTTTGCGTTTTAATCTATTGTAATTGTTTCAGAATGGAAGAAATAAAATTAAATAAATAAATTATTATTTGTCTGTCAACGTCTGCCACCCTTACGACCACGCTTTGTCGTGTCTAACGTTACAATATATTCTATTTTCAACATAGAGTCTAATTCTAATTTAAGATGGTGAGATCAAGTGAAATATTTACCAAAACCTGTGCACCTCTTGTTTACATTGTTGTAGTACACTTAAGAGAACTGCGAACAATTGAAAATGTGGGAGTGGGGGTAGGCTAGTGGCCTAATATCTATCCCGGCTGCCAAACCACCATCCTATCTCAACTACTAGCGCCAGTGCTAGGGCTAGTACAATTGCAAGCGTTTACATTAGGATATTAGCTATCTTTGTCTCTCTCAAGCCAGCTACTAGCCTGAATATTAGCCTAATGTAAACGCGTAATTCTATTATTATTTTAAGTTTTTGATATTTATTTATATTTAATTTAGTTCATTTCAGGTATAATTTATTTTACGAAAAATATTTCAGTTAACAACAAATATTTGATATTTCATTATTTCGTGGGTATGAAGTTGCCGTTGAGATAACTTGAATTTACCTGAAACAAAATAATTTTGAATTAAGAGCAGTTCTAAAATAGTATAATCAAAAAGTATTAAATGGCTTAAAGAATCCTTACCGAGTTATTACTCCGTGTTGTTTTTCTTTTATGGATCCATACTTCATGACATGGAAAGAGACTTGCTGAAACAAAATAATATTTTCTATAAATAAACTTATAAAATGCAAATTATAAAATAAATGAAGTATAGATGTATGATTTTTATTTCATTAATGGTCAATTTATAATAGTATTACAAATATGGTCGTGTAATAAATGGACACCGGTTAGACCGGGGCAAATGTAATGGAATTTGAAACGTCGGGACCTTCTGGAATGAATTCGTCGCAGATAGAACTAGCTGGCTACGTCCAGTCAGTTATTCAATGAGTAGAGACTCTACCTGCTCATATACTGAAGGGTTCTACAAGTCCAACTGTTTTAACCATAAGAACTCAAGCTACGAGAATATTGTGGTGTTACGTGAGAATCATTTAACACCCACTCGTATTCCCAGAGAAGCTATGCTAACGAAAGCTTCCGGAAGCAATTATTGAAAATACAGATGGAAAATTGTAGCTACTAAAAATATGTGTTTAAATTACAATTAAAAGTAGTTGATTCTGAAGATATATTTTTAATAATAAAGGTATAAATAAAACAAATGCTCGATAAGTTTCAATAATTCTAATTCTATCTCACTCGATGCTAGTATTTGACACTTATGTAATTTTAAAGAGTTCGTAACACATTTAACTTAATATTTAACAAAGATATTATATTAGTCTCTGTTGAATAGCACACACTTTTACCCTGAACTGATTTTTCTAAAATTATAAAACTCATGTGCTATTCAACAGACTAATATAATTTCTTTGTTATGTTTTAAGTTTAATTTATTACACTCGAACATAAAATAATTTTTAAAATACTAGTATCGAAAGAGATAAAATAAATATTAGTGAAACTTATCGAGCATTTATTTTATTTATATCTTTATAATGTAATGTTTCACCGTAAAACTTAACATAATTCCGTTCAACATATTTTTAATAATTTTATAAAAAGTTAATAATAGTGCAACAATAAAATGTATTAATTTGTACTAGAACTAAAAGTTATCTAATACTTTTCTGTGTTGAACTGCATGAATTTAATTCGGATAATTGATGAAAGAAATGACACCGTAGCATTGTTAATCATCAACGATAAAGTTGATAATAGTTGATAAATCTAATTAACCTCGTACTTCCAGTTTTTTGAGAAATTCGTTTTTTTAAATACATATATTTTAGTCGTCTGGAGAGTTTAGGCATTGTCAATTATTAAAGTTTGGTAATTTAACCAAAGATGTCTATTTTAATTCAAGATGTGAGGATATGTAACAGAAATGTCAAATTAACATGAAACCGGAAATATGTTCCTTTTTATGATATTTTCAAAAATAGCATAATAAGTTACTTTCATAAGTTAACGGCATTTAAGGCTATTAACGGCAAACAAGATCAATATGCTTCAATTTAGACATGCTTAAAATGATTTAATTATTTTTGTGAGACGAAAATGAGGATAATAAAATTTGAGAATTACTTTATATCTATCAATAATTCGAAATCGTGTCTTATTTATTAAATTACTAAAGCTTACCCTTTGAATTAGTTATAAATTATTCTACGCAGATGCTCATTGAACTGTTCCGCTAGACGTTCATAAATTCTTAACCAAAAGGCAACAAGTACTGCCTGAAGATACCTGCCTGTTGCACGAAGTGGAGATAGATTTTCTTTATTGGAAGGCATTTTCAAAATTACTTAAAGATTTTAAAAAAGAATTAAAAAAAAAAATACGTCTATCACTCTGAAACAATTTTGCTATAATGGCACCTTATACATCACGGTGCCCTTCCGTCATGTAAAAAAACATTACAGAAAAAAAAATATTATTGTGATACAATTATATATATAATCTAAAGCTTTATATTAATAATAAAATTAATATTTAATATAATATTTCATTAAACGTAACATTACATTAAAGTAACGAATCATTTTCTCCTTTAAATAAAAACAAACTTCATCAGAATTAAATCTTTTACTTTATGTTACTGGCAACACTGATTTTAGGATATGAGGGGTTGAAAGACAAAGTGGTGTAAGTCACATATTATTCATTTCAAGATACAAATTATTTAAATTTATTTCAGTGCATTAAATTACACGTCACTCTATATAAAATTCTTATAAAGTTAACACCAGGGGAAGTGAATTTGCTCCAGTTTACATTTAACAGATTTGTACCTACCTATTTCTAGCTTTTGCTACCACATTTAATTAGTTTCGTTTTTGAAATTATAACTTTCACCACTCTATTGATCCTTTATATATTGCAAGATTGTGTATGCTGTAGAATATTTATAAATATCACAATTTTCACGAAACTGTCGTTCAAATATGGTACGCCATTTCAACATTTATTATTAAAATTTACAAAGCTTAATAGAAATTGAATTCTAATTATGTTTTGTTAAAATTTAAACTATTTTTCTTAAGCTGGTTAAAGTTTGATAGCTATTAATTAAACAAATAATTAATTTCTCTCGTACGCTTCCGACTCAGATCAATGTACATTAACTACAATTTTTTCAGATTTTTGCCAAAATCGTGTTAAAAGAAACAAATTAAAAACAACAACTTTTCGTTCCTTGATCTACGTCTTAAGAGCTTCCTTTTGATACCACACAATAAATTTTTTTTAAATACTTTTTTTTTTCAACGACACAAACCCCAACAACATCAAGCCCTCTGGAGGATAGGGTGGAGGACAAAAGTTTTTTGGCATATATTTAGCGAAAATCTCATAAAAAAATATTTATTTTTTCATTAAATACATATTTGTTTATATTTATTCCCTGATGTGGTTTTTGAACTCTTAGTATTTTTCCTATATGTGGGTCAAAGAGTTATATAAGCATGCCAATTTTCAACTTTCTATCTTAAGGCGTTTGGTTACAATTCTACCGTACAGACAGACAGACACAGTGACTTTATAAGGGTTTCTTGGTGGTCATACCCAGTGATGGCATCCTACAGGTTCGGAAGGGTTCGCGCGAATCGTTTCTTAAAATTATTGAAACCTTAGGGAACCGGTTGTTAGAATTATTAAAAATAAATGAATTACTCTAACTTCAGTTTTGAATCGTGCGCCGTGCCCTGGCAGTGTTGCAAATTTAATATTTATTTTATAGGTTATTAATAATACGCTCTTAAAATTTTTTCCTTATATTTAATAAATGGAAGTAAGTGATTTGTTTTCACTCTTAAAAATACAGAATAGGTTCCTAGATATCACATGATATTATAGAACCGCTTCCTGAAAATTTAGGATGCCATCACTGGTCATACCTACAAAACCCTAAAAATAAGCACAGGTGCATTATGGACTACGCATACTTATCTCCTACTACTGTAACCGAGAACAAAATAGTCACAGATAAATAAATACTCAAATTACTTCACACAATAACACGTTAACTATCCGCTACCCGTTAATTACCCGCTACGCGCTAATTATCCGCTACTCGTTAGTAATCTGATACCCGTTAGTTAACGGGTAATGGGTAGGTAACGGGTATTCAAATTCAGAACCGGGTACAACCTTAACGGGTCGGGTAGCGGGTACCCGGGTACCCGTCGTCATTCCTAATATATACCTACATTTACAGAATAAGTATAGTGAAAATAAAAATGTTATACAGTTGTCATATGACAGTCAAATTTATTAATTGGATTTTTGGTCACGACTAGCAGTTGCTCTTATGAAGTATCAGGGTAATGCAGATACAATGGATGTTGATAGAGAAGCAACAAATTCAAACTATGGGCGTCCTTCAAAAAACAGTTTACCAGATGTCATCAGATTTGATAATATTAGACATCTGATAAAGAATGCAAGAAAAAAAAGCAGATTGTTTAAGAGCAACACCATTTAATTATGTGTAAAATGTAAAGTACAACTGCAACCAGAGTGTTTTGAATTGTTTCATTCCAAATAAAGTTTGTATTTCATTCAATACACTTTATATACTTTTTATGTTACCTGTTTTTATTATATTTTGCGTTTTAATCTATTGTATATGTTTCAGAATGGAAGAAATAAAATTATTATTCGTCTATCAACTATAGATGCCCGAATGATTGCTATTGGTTTCCCACCCTTACGGCCACGCCTCCTCATTTTTTACGTTACAATATACTATATTCTAAACATAGAGTCTAATTCTAATTTAAGCTGGTGGTAACATGTGAAACATTTACCAAAACCTGTGCAACTGTTGTTTACATTGGTGTTGTGCACTTGAAAGTACCCCGAACAATGAAAAATGTGGGAGTGGGGGTAGGCTAGTAGCCTAATAACTATCCCGACTGTCAAACCACCATCCTATACCAACTACTAGCGCTAGTGCTAGGGCTAGTACAATTGCAAGCTTTTATATTAGGATAGTAGCTATCTTTGTCTTTCTCAAGCCAGCTACTAGCCTGATTATTAGCCTAATTTAAACACGTCATTATGATGCCTACGTTTTTTTTTATTATTATTTTAAGTTTTTGATATTTATTTATATTTCATTTAGTTCATTTCAGGTATAATTTATTTTAATTTAAATAAAAATATTTCAGTTAACAACAAATATTTGATATTTCATTATTTCGTGGGTGTGAAGTTGCTGTTGAGATAACTTGAATTTACCTGAAACAAAATAATTTTGAATTAAGAGCAGTTCTAAAATAGTATAATCAAAAAGTTTTAAATGGCTTAAACAATTCTTACCGAGTTATTAGTCTGTGTTAAGTTTTCTTTTATGGATTCATATTTCATGACATTGAAACAGACGTGCTGGAACAAAATAATATTTTCTATAAAAGTAGTTAAGCAAAATATAAAATAAATGAAATATAGATATATGATTTTTATTTCATTACTGCTCAATTTATCATATTATTACAAATATGGTCGTGTAATAAAAGGGCAACAGTTAGACCGAAGCAAATGTAATGGAACTTGAAACGCTGGGACCTTCTGGAATGAGTTTGTCGCAGGTATAAATAACTGGCTACGTCCAATCAGTTATTCAATGAGTAGAGACTACCCGCTCATATACCGAAGAGTTCTACAAGTTGAACTGTTTTAACCATAACGATTCAAGCTACGAGGAATATGAGGATATTGTGGTGTTACGTGAGAATCATTTAACTAACACCCACTCTTATTCCCACAGAAGCTATGTTCTCGAAAGCCCCTTGAAGCAATTATTGACAATACAGATGGAAAATTGTAGATACTCAAAATATGTGTTTCAATTACATTTAATAGTAGTTGATTCTGAAGACATATTTTTAATAATAAAGGTATAAATGAAGAACTGCTCAATAAGTTTCAATAATTCTAATTCTCTCACTCGATGTTAGTATTTTAACACTTATGTAATTTTCAAGAGTTCGTAACACATTTAACTTAATATTTAACAAAGAAATTATATTAGTCTCTGTTCAACAGCACAAAATTATACCCTGAACTGTTTTTTCTAAAATTGTAAAACACATGTGCTATTCAACAGAGACTAATTTAATTTCTTTGTTACATTTTAAGTTTATTTTATTACAAACACACAAAAATAAAATAATTTTTAAAATACTATTATTGAAAGAGATAAAATAAATATTAGTGAACTTTATCGAGCATTTATTTTATTTATATTTTTATTATATAATGTTTTACCGTAAAACTTCGCATACTTCTGTTCAACAAATTTTTAATAACTTTATAAAATGTTAATAAGAGTGCAACAGAAAAATGTATTTACTTTTACTAGAACTTAAAGTCATCTAATACTTGTCTGTGTTGAACTGCATAAATTTATTTTGGAAAATTGATGGAAGAAATGACACCGGAGCATTGTTAATCATCAACGATAAAGTTACAAACAGTTGATAAATCTACTTAACCTCGTATCTCCAGTTTTTTGAGAAATACATTTTTTTAAATACAGATATTTTGGTCGTCTGGAGAGTTTAGAAATTGTCAATTATTAAAGTTTGGTAGTTTAACCAAGATGTCTATTTTAATACAAGATGTGAGGTTATGTAACAGAAATGTCAAATTAACATGAAACCGGAAATATGTTCCTTTTTCTGATATTTTCAAAAATAGCATAATAAGTTACTTTCATAAGTTAACGGCATTTAAGGCTATTAACGCCAAACAAGATCAATATGCTACAATTTAGACATGCTTAAAATGATCTAATTATTTTTGTGAAAGAAATTGAGGATAATAAAATTTGAGAATTACTTTTTATCTATCAATAATTCGACATCGTGTCTTATTTATTAAATTACTAAAGCTTACCCTTTGAATCAGTTATAAATTATTCTACGCAGATGCTCATTGAACTGTTCCGCTAGACGTTCATAAATTCTTAACCAAAAGGCAACAAGTACTGCCTGAAGATACCTGCCTGTTGCACGAAGTGGAGATAGATTTTCTTTATTGGAAGGCATTTTCAAGATAACTTAAAAATTTAAAAAAATAATTTAAAAAAAAAATACGTCTATCACTCTGAAACAATTTTGTTATAATGGCACCTTATACATTATGGTGCCCTTCCGTCATGTAAAAAAACATTACAGAAAAAAATATATATTATTGTGATACAATTATATATATATATATATATATATAATCTAAAGCTTATATTAATAATAAAATTAATATTTAATATAATATTTCGTTAAATGTAACATAACATTAAAGTAACGAATCATTTTCTCCTTTAAATAAAAACAAACTTTATCAGAATTAAATCTTTTACTTTATGTTACTGGCAACACTGATTTCAGGATATGAGGGGTTGAAAGACAAAGTGGTGTAAGTCACATTTTAATCATTTCAAGATACAAATTATTTAAATTTATTTCAGTGTAATAAATTACACGTCACTCTATATAAAATTCTTATAAAGTTAACACCAGAGGAAGAGAATTTGCAGATTTGTACCTACCTATTTCTATCTTTTGCTACCACATTTAATTAGTTTGAAATTATAACTTACACCACTCTATTTATCCTTCATATAATGTAAGATTGTGTATGCTGTAGAATATTTATAAATATCGCAATTTTCACGAAACTGTCGTTCAAATATGGTACGCCATTTCAACATTTATTCTTAAAATTTACAAAGCTTAATAGAAATAGAATTCTAATTAAGTCTTGCTAAAATATAAACTATTTTTCTTGAGCTTGTTAAAGTTTCAAACATTTTTATTTTGATTTTTAAAATGAAAGTAAGTGTAATCCATTGCAAAGCATAATAATAAAAGGCAACATTTTAAAATGCTACATAGAAAGAATAAATTTCAATTTTGTTTAGGTATTTTAGGTGTTTAAATTTTAATTTTATTACGATTTTGAATCATTTTTATTTTGCTTTGTAAATTTTAACCAATCTAAAATCTTAATTTTAATGTCTTCTATTTTAATTCTTAGGTTCTTAATTTAGGTTTTATTTTAATGTTTTTATGGCACGTCATTTCAATACAATTATTAAAATTTAAACAATTTAAATATATTTGAAATACTAGGAAATATTTTTTATTTCGCAGTTTATTTAAAGAGTATATTTTTTTTAAATACTTAGAATTTAGTAAATTTTTGAAGATTTTGCTGATTTATTAAAGCAGACATTTTTTGTACACTTATTGTTAAAATAATATAATATATATATATATATATATTGTCAAACCGTATAAAAACATGGTTAGGAGTTATCCTCTTTTGAAAAAATATAAATTTTATCTGTCATATCGCTTTGTACATCATTCAAATGTGTGGGGTGCATACACACACCTTTGGCCAAATCAGTGAAATGTACAGACGTGATTCATCGTCGACAAATCTCAACTTATCTTAGCCATCTAACTTTATTGTTCGTTTGAACTGTGTGTTCTTTCGTATAGCATAGGGTGCCCCGACGTACTCTTTTTTAGGGTATTATACTCTTTTTTGAGTAATATCCTCTATAATTTTACTTTTTATAAAAAAACCTTGAATATACTCTTTTTTGCTGGTCACTTGTTTTTATCACTTCTATTTTGGAAGTGAGGACCTTTTTTTTGCTCTCTACTTCTATTTTGGGAGTGAGTACCGTTTTTTTTTGCTCATCTCTTCTATTTTGGGAGTGAAGACCTTTTTTTTGCTCGTCACTAGTATTTTTGAGTGAGGACCTCTGTTTTTTGCTCATCACTTGTATTTTTGGAGTGTGACCTTTTGTTTTTTTGGTATACTCTTTTTCTGTAAAAAAAAATCTGGCCAGCCTAGTATAGCATATGTATCTATATTAGGAAGCAGTTGCCCGGGACGCTAAAAGTCCCGGTTTCAGCAGACACACAATGTTTTGGAATCTTTTTAGAAAAATTAAATAATATTAAAAAACTAATTATTTTTCATCCTCAGTTCCTCATATAACTAGATAAACTCCTTAGGCATGTTCCTACAAGATGGTTATCATTATTACCAGCAATATATAAAATGTTGGCCAGGTCTAAAAACTTATTTTCAAAGTATAGGACAAGACCAATGTCTTACTCTTATTTGGAAATACATTATGGATGAAAATAGAGAAGAAGAATACAGTAGAACCGAAATTTAAATGTCATTCCTTCAAAATGGTTTGCCAGTTTTTGAAGAGGCTATAAGGAGTTTAGAACAGAACAATCTTACTGAGCCTGAGTTGTTCGATGTTATGACTTGAAGGGCGAAAAAAGACTCCTTCTTTGGAGAAAAAACTGCTACAGAACTCAACAAAATGCTGCCAGCAGAATCTAGAAAAATTGTATAAAGTTTTATTATTTTTTTTTTACCAAAACTCTTAAGTATTTAGAATCAAATTTTGATTTTTCCAATTCAAATTACTTACATGCAATAAGGCCATTTTATTTAAAAACAACAAATTTAACATATGCTCATACAGAGCGATCAAGATATCTTGTCCGTTATGCAACACCTGACAGAAACATTTAGTTATCAAACTTATTTCCAAGGACATGTACACACAAGCGTTAGGGCCGTCTTAAGAAATTCGGCGCCCGTGGGCTACTAAAAATAATGCGCCCCTCTTCGTAAGAAATTTCACAGAATAGCAAACTGTAGGGTGGCCATTTTCTTAAGAAGGCAATGCGGGACGGAGCAAAAAAAAAGGTCCTCATCTCCCAAATCCAAGTGAAGAGCAAAAAAAAAAAAAAAAACTCACCACCCAAATCCAAAATGCGGGACAAAATGTTAAAATGCGGGACGAATGGTCACCCTAGCAAACGGGGAAATAAAAATAGCCGCCCCAAAAGGCTTGCGCCCTGGGGCTATAGCTCATTTAGCCCTGTGGTTAAGGCAGCCCTGACAGGCGTACATCCTATTTTTATTACGTTATACGAATTGATTATTAAATGAACACTATTTTTCTGTACACGCCAATGAGTTGACAACAGGTATGAAGTTAGGAACACATATTTTCGTTGATTATCGGGTGAGTTCGGACAAACGAAGTAATCTGATTGGTTCTTTGTTAAATTGTGATTTTCAGCTGTGGATTAGAACACCGTTTCGATATTTTTAAACTCATTGTTTATTGTTATGTAACTGACAAGAAATTTTGATCGCACGGTATAAAATCTGCCGCAAAGAGTTTGAAAATTACAGACGCTTTAGAGATGAAGTCGCCTCTATGATGAATTCATAGATGCAAAGGACATTATCGAAAAGAAGCTGTCGTACAAAAATAAGCCTCTAGACAAAATGTGGACTGATATTTTTGAAACTAATGAATTAGAAGCTAATTTCTACAGTTGAAAAAACAGTTTCCTATATTATTCGATATTTTGGTAAAGCATCCAGCGGAATGTTTTAATTATCGTCGAATGTCAAAAAACTCTTTTGACGAGTTACTATTCGAACTAAGATTATTAATTACGTATCAAGATACCGTAATGAGAAAATGCATTTCAGAAATGCAAATATGATCAATGATATTAGAATAAAAAAATATTTAAAAAATAAACAAATGTGCAATATCTTAAAGGCGCCTAGAGCTATCGCTCCATTGCTCCATGCCACCGCACGGCCCTGTTCTTTGGAGAAAAAACTGCTACACAACTCAACAAAATGCTGCCAGCAGAATCTAGAAAAATTGCACAAGATTTTATTATTTTCTTTTTTTACCAAAACTCTTAACTATTTAGAATCAAATTTTGATTTTTCCAATTCAAATTACTTACATACAGTAAGGCCATTTTCTTTAAAAACAACAAATTTGACATATGATCATATAAAATCTGCCGCAAAAGGTTGAAAACTACAGACGCTTTAGAGATGAAGTCGCCTCTATGATGAATTCATAGATGCAAAGGACATTATCGAAAAACATCTGTCGTACAAAAATAAGCTTGTAGACAAAATGTGGACTGATATTTTTGAAACTAATGAGTTAGAAGCTAATTTCTACAGTTATAAGAACCTTTTGCTACTAGTTGGCAAAATTCTCAGTATCCCATGCTCAAACGCATTTGTTGAGAGGATCTTCAGTTTGATGTCTTCTCATTGGACTGACACTAGAAATCGTTGCAATACTGATTTAATAAAGGTAATGATATTTTAAATTTAATAAAAAAAAATAAATTTAATATTTTTTTTTGTCCCGGGTTGGTTCTTCAAAAAGTTGGTCACCCTAACCTATATTTACAGAATAAGTATAGTGAAAATATAAATGTTATACAGTTGTCATATGACAGTCAAATTTATTAATTGGATTTTCGGTCACGACTAGCAGTTGCTCTTATGGTGTATCAGGGTAATGCAGATACAATGGATGTTGATAGAGTAGCACCAAATTCAAACTATGGGCGTCCTTCAGTCCTTCAAAAAACAGTTTACTAGATGTGAACAGATTTGATAATATTGGTTATCTGATAAAAAGGATGAAAAGAATGTTTTTGTTATATTTTGCGTTTTAATCTATTGTATTTGTTTCAGAATGGAAGAAAAAAAATTAAATAAATAAATTTTTATTCGTCTGTCAACTATAGATGCCCGAATGATTGCTATTGGTTCCCCACCCTTACGGCAACGCCTTCTCGTTTTTTACGTTACAATATACTCTATTCTAAACAAAAAGTCTAATTCTAATTTAAGCTGGTGGGATCATGTGAAACATTTACCAAAACCTGTGCAACTGTTGTTTACATTGGTGTTGTGCACTTGAAAGTACTCCGAACAATGGAAAATGTGGGAGTGGGGGTCGGCTAGTAGCCTAATAACTATCCCGACTGTCAAACCACCATCCTATCCCAACTACTAGCGCTAGTGCTAGGGCTAGTACAATTACAAGCTTTTATATTAGGATAGTAGCTACCTTTGTCTCTCTCAAGCCAGCTACTAGCCTGATTATTAGCCTAATTTAAACACGTCTATTTTTTTTTATTATTATTTTAAGTTTTTGATATTTATTTATATTTAATTTAGTTCATTTCAGGTATAATTTATTTTAATTTAAATAAAAATATTTCAGTTAACAACAAATATTTAATATTTCATTATTTCGTGGGTATGAAGTTGCTGTTTCGATAACTTGAATTTACCTGAAACAAAATAATTTTGAATTAAGAGCAGTTCTAAAATAGTACAATCAAAAAGTTTTAAATGGCTTACACAATCCTTACCGAGTTATTAGTCTGTGTTAAGTTTTCTTTTATGGATCCATATTTCATGACATTGAAACAGACTTGCTGGAACAAAATAATATTTTCTATAAAAATAGTTAAGCAAAATACAAAATAAATGAAGTATAGATGTATGATTTTTATTTCATTACTGGTCAATTTATCATATTATTACAAATATGGTCGTGTAATAAAAGGACACTGTTTAGACCGAAGCAAATGTAATGGAACTTGAAACGCCGGGACCTTCTGGCATGAGTTTGTCGCAGGTATAAATAACTGGCTACGTCCAAGCAGTTATACAATGAGTAGAGTCTACCTGCTCATATACCGAAGAGTTCTACAAGTTGAACTGTTTTAACCATAACAACTCTAGCTACGAGGAATATGAGGATATTGTGGTGTTACGTGAGAATCATTTAACTAAACCCACTCGTATTCCCAGAGCAGCTATGCTACCGAAAGTCTATTGAAGCAATTATTGAAAATACAGATGAAAAATTGTAGATACTCAAAATATGTGTTTCAATTACATTTAATAGTGGTTGATTCTGAAGATAAATTTTTAATAATAAAGGTATAAATAAAACAACTGCTCAATAAGTTTCAATAATTCTAATTCTCTCACTCGATGTTAGTATTTTAACGAAGCTAGTATTTGACACTTAAGTGATTTTCAAGAGTTCGTAACACATTTAACTTAATATTTAACAAAGAAATTATATTAGTCTCTGTTGAACAGCACACAGTTTTACTGTGAACTGTTTTTTCTAAAATAATAAAACTCATGTGCTATTCAACAGAGACTAATTTAATTTCATTGTTACATTTTAAGTTTAATTTATTACAAATACTCGAAAATAAAATAATTTTTAAAATACTCTTATCGAAAGAGATAAAATAAATATTAGTGAACCTTATCGAGCATTTATTTTATTTATATTTTTATTATGTAATGTTTTACCGTAAAACTTCGCATACTTCCGTTCAACAAATTTTTACTAACTTTATAAAATGTTAATAAGAGTGCAACAGTAAAATGTATTTACTTGTACTAGAATTTAAAGTCAACTAATACTTGTCTGTGTTGAACTGCATACATTTTTTTTTGGAAAATTGATGGAAAAAATGACACCGTAGCATTATCAATCATCAACGATAAAGTTACAAACAGTTGATAAATCTACTTAACCTCGTATTTCCAGTTCTTTTAGAAATACATTTTTTGGTTGTCTGGAGAGTTTAGGAGTTGTCAATTATTAAAGTTTGGTAGTTTAACTAAAGATGTCTATTTTAATACAAGATGTGAGGTTATGTAATATCAAATGTCAAATTAACATGAAACCGGAAATATGTACCTTTTTCTGATATTTTCAAAAATAGCATAATAAGTTACTTTCATAAGTTAACGGAATATAAGGCTATTAACGCCAAACAAGATCAATATGCTTCAATTTAGACATGCCTAAAATGATCTAATTATTTTTGTGAGACGAAAATGAGGATAATAAAATTTGAGAATTACTTTTTATCTATCAATAATTCGAAATCGTGTCTTATTTATTAAATTACTAAAGCTTACCTTTTGAGTCAAATTGTAGAAGTTATTCTATATCTATGTTAAACTGATACACCATGCGTTCGCATAGTCTGAACCAAATGCTGATAAGTACAGCCAGAAGATATACAGGTGTTGAACAAATTGAATAATGATTTTCCTTATTGGAATCCATAATGAAAATGAATAGATAATTTCAAAAAATAATTAAAAAAAAAAATACGTCTTTCACTCTGAAACAATTTTGATATAATGGCACCTTATACATCATGGTGCCCTTCTGTCATGTAAAAAACATTACAGAAAAAAAAAATTATCGTGATACAATTATATATATATAATCTAAAGCTTTATATTAATAATAAAATTAATATTTAAATAATATTTCATTAAACGGAACATAACATTAAAGTAACGAATCATTTTCTCCTTTAAATACAAACAAATTTCATCAGAATTAAATCTTTTACTTTATGTGTTCTGTGATGTTATTGGCAACACTGATTTTGAGTTATGAGGGTTTGAAAGACAAAGTGGTGTAAGTCACATTTTATTCATTTCAAGATACAAATTATTTAAATTTATTTCATGTATGTGATGTGTAAAATAAAGAGGTAAAAGTTACAATTTTAAAAAACTAATTAAATGTGTTAGCAAAAGATAGAAATAGGTACACATCTGTTAAATGTAAAAATGGAGCAAATTCTCTTCCCCTGGAATTAACTTTTATAAAACTTTAATAACTTTATAAGAATTGAAAATAGAGTGACGTGTAATTTAATAAACTAAAATAAATTTAAATAATTTGTGTATTAATATGAATAAAATGTGACTTACACCACTTTGTCTTTCAAACCCTCATATCCCAAAATCAGTGTTGCCAGTAACAAACAGAAAAAGTGTTAATTCTGATGATATTTGTTTTTATTTAAAGGAGAAAATGATTCGTTACTTTAATGTTATGTTACATTTAATGAAATGTTATACTAAATTTAATTTTTTTATTAATATACAGCTTTAGATTACATATATAATTGTATCACGATATATTTTTTTTTATTCTGTAATGTTTTTTACATGACGGAAGGGCACCATGATGTATAAAGTGCCATTCTAACAAAATTGTTTCAGAGTGAGAGACGTATTTTTTTTTTTTTAAACTATTTTTTAAAATTTTCTATTATACTTCGCAATGGAATCCGATGAGAAAAATCAATCTTCGTTCTATTCAACAGCTATGTGCCTTCTGGCTATACTTTGCCTCATATTGTTCAGACTTTGTGAACGTATGGTGCATCAGACTCAATTAAACATATACATAGAGCTATAGAATAAATCCTACAACCTGACCGAAAAGGTAAGCTTTAGTAATTTAATAAATAATTTCGAAGTATTGATAGATAAAAAGTAATTTTCGTCTTACAAAAATAATCATTTTACTCATATCTAACTTGAAGTATATTTATCTTGTTTGGCGTTAATAGTCTTAAATACCGTCAACTTATGAAAGTAACTTATTATGCTATTTTTGAAAATATCAGAAAAAGGAACTTATTTCCGGTTTCATATTAATTTGACATTTATGTTACATAACCTCACATCTTGTATTAAAATAGACGTCTTTGGTTAAACTACCAAACTTTAATAATTGACAATTTCTAAACTCTCCAGATAACCAAAATACCTGTTTGTTAAAAAACTTATTTCTTAAAAAATCGGAGATACGAAGTTAAGTAGATTTATCAACCATTTGTAACTGTATCGTTGATTAACTATGCTACGGTGTCATTTATTCCATCAATGTTCCAAATTAAATTTATGCAGTTCAACACAGAAAAGTATTAGATAACTTTTAGTTCTAGTACAAGTTTACTATTGCACTCTTATTAATATTTTATAAAATTATTAAAAATATGTTGAACGGAAGTATGTGAAGTTTTACGGTGAAACATTACATAATAAATATATAAATAAAATAAATGCTCGATAAGTTTCATTAATATTTATTTTATCTCGATACTAATATTTTAACAATTATTTTATTTTCAAGTGTTTGTAATAAAAACATAAAATGTAACAAAGAACTTAAATTAGTCTCTGTTAAATAGCACATGTGTCTTACAATTTTAGAAAAAACAGTTCAGGGTAAAACTGTGTTGTTCAATAGAGCCTAATATAATTTTTTGCTAAATATTAAGTTAAATGTGTTACGAACTCTTGAAAAAAGTGTCAAAATACTAACATCGAGTGAGATAGAATTAGAATTATTGAAATTTATCGAGCATTTGTTTTATTCCCAGATAACACACTGACGTCCTAAGAACATTCAAAAGATGTCCCACATGGGACATCTACACGTCCGTAGGATATCTGTTTTTGCGCCACGGATTTTCTATGGACATATCCTATATATGTCCATAGAAAATCCGTTTTTTTGTCAAAAATTTGGATTGGTCGTTAATATCCAATTACGACATGCTATGGATATCAGCAATAGATATTCTATGGATGTACAGTATGTAACTTTTCGGATATTTTAAGGGTATCTGTTTTGGACGTCTGAACATCCTCATATTAGGATATATTAAGGATATATGTTATGGATACTCGAACATCCTTTTATTGGGATATTTTATAGACATCTGTCTTGGATGTCCGAATATCCATTTATAAGGTTGTTTCTATGAAAACTGAAATAAAAACAAATAATTAAAATTACAAGTTATATTTGCAAAGTAATACATTATTAATTTACTGAGAATTAATGATAAATATTATATAGTAAATAACATAAACATGTGTGTAATATAGTGATAAACACGATATATACACGGTTGAATGAAATTTGGGACATAGGCGTTCATTATGTAACAATTGTTAATTGCAAATATTTGGCTCCCCTAATTATTTTAGGGAATACTAGTAATTGCATAACCGCATAAAGCGCATGCATTAAAAGCAATTTTTAATTCCAAATAATGTATTTACTATTTTGTCTAAAATAATCACGGGAGCCAATATTTGAAATTAATTATTTTTACATACCAAATACCTATGTCCCAAATTTAATTACTTTAAAATGCTAAGTGTATAAAAACAAAGATGTCTAAATAACAGTAATACACTTTGGACTCAAATACATTAATCAGTACTAATATAGTACTAGTAATAAACTAACATTAATGATTAATATTATAATGAAAAGAATATCAAAAAGTATAACAGCAATATGATATACATAAGGAAACAAAGTTCATTACCTTCAAATTACAAGTTCGTAAAATCTGGAAATGTATATTGCAGTAATGTAACGCAACAATAACAACTAAAATATTTGAATATACGTTAATCTACTGTGGACGCAAAACTAATAAATTTAAACAAAATATAAATAATATGGTTTTAAACAGTGTAATAAAAACTAAATTAATATTCAAAGTTTCACTGAAATTATTATTCAGGCTGATTCCAATTAAAAGAATCCTGCACTGTACTCACAAGAAAATCACTGTATTTGTAAATAATTCATAAAAAGTAACGAATTAAAAGAAATAAAGTACAACAGAATCAACAAAGAGTATATGATCTTCACTTGAATAGAATGAATAAAATCTGTCAAATTATAACACATGATATAAAATCTTGTCTTAACATGCAGTTGATCAAAATCAAACAATAATATATGTAATAATCATGTGTTATTTGTTCATTCTGTTGTATTATTATTTTTTTAAATTTATGAATTATTTACAAATACAGTGATTTCCTTGCGTATACAGTGCAGGTTCCTATTAAAGTGGCCTGTGGAAAGTGAATTTTGTAAATATTCTAAAATTAATTTAAATCCTGCTCACTATCTGGAGTTACAGGCAGCAAGTTCCTTGTTGATTGATTCTTGTCCTTTTTGAACTTTGATTCTGCCCCTTCCTTTGCTCTACGTAGCTAGTTTTTTATGGCATCTTCTAAATTTTTAACAGTGACTTCTTCCAAAATATTCATACTGGCTTCTTAAACAAAATTGTTGTCATTAGTAAAACAGTAGTTAAATACAAGTAATGTAGTTCTTTACTAACGACATGCATATGATAAATTTTTAAAATTTTGAAATTTCTTTTATCAGGTATATGAATATGCTATTGCAATAAGCAATTTGTGACAAATATAATTGTGAATTAATAAATATAAATATAAAACTTACCAATAACTGCTCGGCTCAACAAAAAATTATTAGAAGCATTTTTCTTTTTTGCTCCATAATAGCTATAAGTTGATGCTAATTCATCAGAAATTACTTTGGATAAGATACGTTTTATGGCATCATAAGAATTTGCCCCTCCAACATAGAAAAATTCCTTAGCCAGAAAATTGAATACAAAATTATTTAAATAAAATTTAACTATAAAATACTTTAAAAGTGTCATATTGTCTGCCTACAACTGTAAAAAAGTGTAAGATACATATCGTTTTCTTTTTTAATTAAAAACTCCTCAAATTTTCTTAATTCTTCTTCAGTATTTAACGCGAAATCGAAAAATGTAAAAATTGATGAATCAAAATCAATGTTATCAATCCCATTTGGATTATTAATTGAATTTTTTATTTCTGATAATTCCTGAAGAATTTGGAATTGTGTGGACTGTATCATACTCTGTTTTCTAATAATCTTCTTAATAAATCCTAAAACATGAAAGTGAATAAAGGTATGAAAACATTAAACTAATGACATTAATATTTTTAGTAATAAACAAATTCAGTAAGTGGTACAAAAATAAAAGTAATAAGTAAAGTATTTACCAGTGAGATCTGCTTTTTCGCTGTTGGTTGTGAGTAGGTGTGATTTGTCTTTATTGCTGATTTCATGATCATCTGGAATAATAAATGAAAAAAAATGAAATTTGTAATAAATAAAAACAATAGTTTACATGAGAAAAGCAAAATATACCCGTGGGTTCTTGATTTTGGACACTTTGCAATATTTTAGAAGTGAGTTTTGGTGGTCTTGGTTATGATGCGAATTGAAGTAAAGATTGATCTTCTGTTTCTTCATCTTTACTGCTACTAAGAGAAAAACGCTACATTTTTCGTTTTCTTCTTTCTTCTTCAGTGTCCGAGTTTAAATATGACACAGATTCAGATTTTTTTTCTTTTGATCGAGCTGTCTGATAATCATCTAAAAATTATATAAAGTTCACCAAACTTAACTGTTGAAAACTGTATCAAAATTAATATAATCAACTTGATTACCATATGTGCTATTTCATAGTACCCTGATGCTATGTTTGGGCCAGCTATTTTATCGTTTGTATATGGAGGCCAATAACATTCATTATTTGTTAGAATGATCCATGTTGTAGGTACAGCTTCTACAGTATTTTCCTCCAAAAATTTTATTACTGTCCAAGTTCGGCCCATTATTAAATTGTAAAATAATTTTAATGACAAAAACCTAAACATGTAGAGGAAAATCAACAAATTTATCGAATGATTCAAATTATAAGTTCAAATGAAACATTTGGCGAATGATTCAAATCATTATTTGAAGGATAGCCGACATATTTAAACTATTTGTATTTAAAAAAATTTCAGTATTAGAATTAATGCTTTGATTAGGAGAAATGGACCGAACTTTTTTGAAGTGAGATGTTTGTTCAAGTAAGTCTATTTCCAAATTGAAATTTCGCTTTTCGGTACCTTTCTCTTGAAGCTTTGACATAAGTTTAATATATCACTAGAAAAATAAAATAGAATAATAAATTTTAATATATTATCATGTCACACATGAACATAAATATTAGATGCACATTGTACACCATTTTGAATATTATATTATGTACCTGTTGCATGTTATTTACATTAACCAGTTTAGAAATTCGTACAACGAAATTAAATATTTTTTACTGAAAATGGTATTTTAACACATTAGGCTACATAGAATATTAAAATTTTAACATAATACTTACTGTTGCCAATTCGCGACTCCAAATAACAGTGAGACAACTGGTGGCGGCTTGGTAAATTAAACAGAACCGTATATTTGTATAATATTTGTAGTGTGTTGTGCTGCAGTTTATGTGAATTAAGACGTATTTTTAAATATAGTTACTTAAATACAGTGTTTTTTGCCGAAATATTGTTTGAACAGATAAATATTAAGAAAAAACTTCTGACATATACGCTTCTCGCCGGCCAGCAACTGTCGTACGCAGCGCCGCCAACGTTAGTTTGAGTCGCGAATGCTGCACTAAAAACACTGCAATTAATTACAACCACAACCGACGTTTACCAACTATAGTGTGTTCAAAGGTGAGTTTGCAGTATAGCTCTTATGGCAAATGGGAGCGGTGTTGCCAAATGTTGTAAAAATGTCAAATGTGTCAATTATAATAATATGAAAAACTCGTATGATTTACAAAAATCAACTCTTATAAAACTCAAAATAACACTCAACAAAAACAAATGGTCATTTGTGGAATACTGCGTCTTCACAGATCAGCACGTTTTAGAGCTGGCAACGTCGACAAGCAAGAAAATGATAGTGTCATTGTGTAAACCCATTAGAGAGTATGAGAAAGAACTACTCCATATGCCCTGTACTGCAAACTCACCTTTGAACGCACTATAGAACCTGGAACGCAACAGGCCATACGGCAAAAGACCGAACTATAAGCGCTACGATCGATATTCATGGATATCCATGAATATCCATAAGATATAAAATTAGGATATTTTATGGATTACCCTAAAAATACATCTTGTGGATGTCCATATAAGAGCCACGGACATCGGGGTCAAAAATGGACTTAAAACGGATATCCTCATGATATCATGTGTTATCTGGGTTTATACCTTTATTATTAAAAATATATCTTCAGAATCAACTACTTTTAAATGTAATAGAAACACATATTTTGGGTATCTACAATCCATCTGTATTTTCAATAATTACTTCTGGAGGCTTTCGTTAGCATAGCTTCTCTGGGAATACGAGTGGGTGTTAGTTAAATGATACTCACGTAACACCACAATATCTTTATATTCCTCTTTGCTTGAGTCGTTATGGTTAAAACAGTTCAACTTGTAGAACTCTTCGGTATATGAATTATGTTAAGTTTTACGGTGAAACTTTTAACTTTACATAATAAAGATATAAACAAAATAAATGCTCGATAAGTTTCACTAATATTTATTTTATCTCTTTCGATACTAGTATTTTAAAAATTATTTTATTTTCGAGTGTTTGTAATAAATTAAACTTAAAACACAACAAAGAAATTATATTAGTCTGTTGAATAGCACATGAGTTTTATAATTTTAGAAAACACAGTTCAGGGTTAAACTGTGTGCTATTCAACAGAGACTAATATAATTTCTTTGTTAAATATTAAGTTAAATGTGTTACGAACTCCTTAAAATTACATACGTGTCAAAATACTAGCATCGAGTGAGATAGAATTAGAATTATTGAAACTTATCGAGCATTTGTTTTATTTATACCTTTATTATTAAAAATATCTCTTCAGAATCAACTACTATTAAATGCAATTGAAACACATATTTTGAGTATCTACAATTTTCCATCTGTATTGTCAATAATTGCTTCAAGGGGCTTTCGATAACATAGCTTCTCTTGGAATACGAATGGGTGTTAGTTAAATGATTGTCACGTAACACCACAATATCCTCGTAGCTTGAGTTGTAATAGTTAAAACAGTTGGACTTGTAGAACTCTTCGGTATATAAGCGTGTAGAATCTCTACTCATTGATTAACGGACTGGACATACTCAGCTATTTATACCTGCGACAAAATCATTCCAGAACGTCCCGGTGTTTCAAGTTCCATTACATTTTCCCCGGTCTAACCGGTGTCCTTTTATTACACGACCGTATTTGTAATAATATGATAAATTGACCAGTAATGAAATAAAAATCAGACATTTATACTTCATTTATTTTATATTTTGCTTAATTTTATTTATAGAAAATATTATTTTGTTTCAGCTAGTCTGTTTAGTTATGGATCCATAAAAGAAAAACAACACAGAGTACTTAATAACTCGGTAAGGATTATTTAAGCCATTTAAAACTTTTTGATTATACTATTTTAGTACTGCTTTTAATTAAAATTTATTTTGTTTCAGCAAAATTTCAGTCTATCAAAGCAGTCCAATCTCAATAGGATCTTCATACCTTCTAAAAAGTTAAATTACTAATATTTGTTGTTAATTCAAATATATTTATGTAAAATAAAAAACATTTTGTGTCGTTGTAAATTTTTTTTTTTTAATTGTGTGTGGTATCGAAAGGAAGCTCTTAGGAAGGAATTAAAAGGAAGACGTAGATTAAGGAACGAAAAGTTGTTTATTAATATTTGTTTCTATTACCACGATTTTGGCCAAAAATCTGAAAAAATTATAGGTATTGTACATTGATCTGAGCCGGAAACGTACGGGAGAAATTTTTAATAAATGGCAAAATTATTACTTATTATTTACATTTAGTTTAAAAAAATTAAATGGAAGCTTCTAGTTCTCAAATAAAAGTGTTCAAAAAATGTTTATAAAAGAATATTTTTAGACACCCAGCATTCTGTTGGCTTCTTACACTTATTAAATACCAACAAAATCCTGAAATGTGTGAAAATTCACACTTCACATCAATTTTGCTATAATAACTTTTCATTTTTAGGGTTTTGTAGGTATGACCAAAAAACCCGGTAAAAATTGTAGCCAAACGCCTAAACTTAGAGAGTTGAAATTTGGCATGCTTATACAACTCTTTGACTCGCACATAGGAAAAATACTAAAACATCTAAAAAACATATCCCCCTAAAAATATAAACAAATACGTGCTCATCGAAAAAAAAATATATATTTTTTTTATTCTGAGTAGGGTATCAAATGAAAGCCCTTAGTACGTGGATTAACGATCAAAATTTTATTTTTGCAAAATAAATTATTTTGAAGCAATTTTTGCCAAAATTGTGCAAAAAAATTTTTTTCCCACACCCTGTAGCCCAGATGGTTTAAACCATCCCAGATGTACATGGTGTGAACCGGAATTTTTGATCAGATTATGTTTTCGAAAAATAACGCATTTTTTGTGTTTTTTGGTTGACGATGCACAAAAGTTATAGTTATGTAAAACACTATATTAGGTGTATCCTGGTCTAATGGTTAGCTTGCTCGCTTGCTACCCAGCGTACTAGGGTTCGCTCCCGGGCAGAGGTGACAATTTTGGCGAAGGGAGACCTCCACTAGACTTACCCTCACATAAAATAAATTAATTTTTTTTTTAAATAAATGATTTAGGTAAACCTTCAAAAGTACATAAAATTTTTGTTCGAGAAATTTTTGTTTCAGAGATTTTTATTAATTTTAAAGTTTAATAACTTCCGTTTCCGATTTCGGATCTTCATAAAAAACAATAGGGTTCTTCCCAATTAATAGGAGAATTTTTTAGTTCCAGAACGAACTCTCTAAGTTGAACTGTTCTTGACTTATCGTGTACACGCACACACACACACATACGGACGGCACTTCGAAAATAGGTTTTTTCCCTGGACCATGAAACGTGGTCATCAGTCAAAATCTCGACATCGAAAATTTTCGTGATTAAAATACCCCTTATATTGACGCACAATTTTCCACTGTTAAGGCCGGGCAAGTAAAAAGGTCCTGAGTCTTCGCGGCGCACAGTTTGGGAAACGCTGATGTACACGAAACCAGAGGGGCGGAGCATATGACTTAAAACAACCAATGGTAGCCATAGGCGTAATTTTCAAAATCTTAATGAACCTTGCTATATAAAAAAATACTGCATATATTTAGAAACCTAAATAATGGTATTAGGCATTCAAATTAAAACTAACAAAAAAAATATTTTAACATAAAATTTGTTTTTAAAGCTCTTAGATTAACAGATGATAAATTATTTAAAAAATATCGTTCGTTTTGCCGTGATTACTACAAAGCAAAATTTGTCCCACAGACTCAGCATGCCGCCTTCACTTATTATATACCTGCGAATCCCTGCAATGTGTGAAAATTCACACTTCACATCAATTTTTATATATTAACGTGTAGCGGGTAATAAACGGGCAGCGGATAATTAACGGGTAGTGGGCAGGGCCGCCTTAACCACAAGGCTAAATGGGCTATAGCCCCAGGGCGCAAGCCTTCTGGGGCGGCAATTTTTATTTCCCCGTTTGCTAGGGTGACCATTCATCCCGTATTTTAACATTTTGTCCCGCATTAAGATGCATCCCGCAAAAGTTCCGCATTTTGTGGCAAGTGAGGACCTTTTTTTTTGCTCCTCACTTGGATTTGGGAGGTGAGGACCTTTTTTTTCTCCTCACTTGGATTTGGGAGGTGAGGACCTTTTTTGTTTTGCTCTTCACTTGGATTTGGGAGGTAATAGACCTTTTTTTTTTGCTCTTCACTTGGATTTGGGAGGTAAGGACCTTTTTTTTGCTCTTCACTTGGATTTTGGGAGATGAGGACCTTTTTTTTGCTCTTCACTTAGATTTGGAGGTGAGGACCTTTTTTTTGCTCTTCACTTGGATTTGGGAGATGAGGACCTTTTTTTTTGTCCGTCCCGCATTGCCACCTTAAGAAAATGGTCACCCTACCGTTCGCTATTCTGTGAATTTTCTTACGAAGAGGGGCGCATTATTTTTAGTAGCCCACGGGCGCCGAATTTCTTAAGACGGCCCTGGTGGGTAATATACAGGTAATTGTTGCGGGTACCCGCTTCCATAAATTTCTAGTTCTCGTCATTGCTGCACCCTTTCCCTTCTCACCACAGATACACAACTGTCAATATATACACCGAAGAACAACTAATTGTAAATTAAATCCAGTTTATAAAATGGCAACCGGTAAGTACGGTAACTCACCGGTAGATCAACGTATGTATACAGGAAAAAAATTACTAACCGGTAACTCACAGATGAGTGCGGCCAATGTGGAAGACAAGTTGGGATGAGCTGATGTAAAGAAAAAAGTGAGTATGATTTTTATTAGACTTTATTTAGCATTTCATATACAAGCATGCCTAACAAGTATACACAATATGTGTAAGTATCTCATTTAATTATGTATAATGCAGAGCTTTGTAAAAATGTTTTCGTGTAGTGACAATATAAGTAAGACAGAGAAACTATACACTTATTTTTATTTCATAATATATAAAACAATTAAAACGACAGTCTCTCTGTACATAAAATTTTCATATAATTTATATGTAGATAAACATGATGTTTTCGATAAATCAAATGTATAAAATAAGAAGCTGTATATTAATGGTTTTACAAAGCTTGATTTCAAAAAAATAAATGAAATAAACTAAAGCATCGTACAAAACATGATTGTGGTAATTACATGTATTCATTATGTTTATTTTCGCTCGACAATTATAAAATAATAAATATAATGGCTAAAGAGCAAAAATAAACAAAAATGTCATTTTTATAGTACCATATACACGTACTTTATGGAGCAACATTATTATAAATTTCCCAAAAAAGAAAAAAATATATATATATAAACATATATTACGATGCAAAAACAATTGATGTCAGGTAATTTTTTTTTTTTATGATTTCAACTTTTTCCTGTTTTAGTAAATAAAAGTAACATGGAAAAATTATTGTTTTTCTAATTTTTCTTCTCGTGGTTTGGCACCACCAAATATTGTACTACTTTGAGCTGTTTCCGCTAACGCATTTACAGGGTCTTTTACAGTACGTGGCTGAAGTTTCAATTTAGGCCGCCCAGTTGTATCTGAAACAGAAATACAATAAATTAGCAAAGAACACAAATAAATATAAGTTCATCTTTGAAATGAAACATCAAAATCATGAATGACCATAAGAATAAATAACATACAGGACTCATTGCGTATAATATCGCTGTAATGTACCATGAGTTCAAAAAGAAATTACATAAGGGTTGGCTATCGAAAATATAAGTAATGTCAACAGCAAGCTTTAGAATTAATTAACTGTCATCACTGTTGTTGCTGTCATAAGTTTATACTGAAAATTCAATTAAGCTACAATTACAATGGTTTTTACAATAGAACACAAAAAATTTATGATTGTTTCAAATTTTTGAAATGGTGTTCGAGAGAACGGCGAATGGATTTACAGTGCGGTGTCATGTTTAGAGGAATTTCGGCTACAATTTCCAGATATTGCTTTCCTTGTAGGAGATTTTTACAGCGCACTTAGAAGATGTGTTGATTTATTCCGAGATACAGGGAGCATTACTCATAGAGATAGAACTGATAGAATGAACGAGCAACCCACTACATCACTACGTACACTTTCGCAAGAGACTGGTTATTAGGAACTTGCGATACTATTGTCAAAAAAGATTTAAAGCTGTTCCCATACAAAATTCTTGTTTAACAGGAGTTGTTACCAGCAGATCACAATAGGCGAATTGTGTATTGCCACTGGTTCCAAAAAAAATTAATTAATAATGACGAATTGTTATATTTAACTTTTTTTTTTCTGACGTTACCTGTTTCACTCTTTCGGGATACATAAATTCACAAAATATGAGGTTATGGAGTGTTCAAAATCATCATACTTTTCGGGAACTCCCCTTCACCCGTTAAAAGTTGGTGTTTGGATTGCTGTGTCTCGAAGACGTATTATCGGACCCATATTTTTCCACGGAACTGTTACTGCTCAGAGATACCGGAATATTGTACGTGAATTTATTAATCAGCTTCATGAGGATGAGCTCCAGCAAGCCTACTTCCAACAGGATGGCGCAACTGCCCACACCGCTCAAGAGATCAACAATTACCGTGAATTTTTTGATGATCGAATAATTAGTTTTCGTTCAAATCCAGAATTTTCACCAAAATCACCAGATTTGACTATTTTAGATCATATTTCCTTATCCGAAAAATAATGTATACAAGACCCCTATTAACAATATCGAGGAACTGCAAAACAGAATTACCGAACAGTGTGCCAATTAACTCCTAATATTCTTATAAATGCTTTTAATAGTATGAAAAGACGAGTAAATTTGTGTCTGCAGGAAAACGGTCATTTTGAACAACTTCTTTAGTTTTTTATGCTTATTTTTCTGTACCTGTGAAATCAAAAAATTATAATTTCCAATTTTAATTATTTAATTATTACAAAGGCTGTGCCTAAACGATAGTCAATTGTTATATAAAGCTTGCAGTAGATATTATTTTATTTTTTCACAGCCAACCCTTATATAATTTCTTTTTGAAGTTATGGTATTAGAAAATAGACGAAAGTGTGTTCTTCAATCACCTATATGCTTTATTATGAGAGCGGTTCGAATTATACCTACATTTTATTTTTTTCTGGTGAATACAAATTATGAGTTATCATTATGCAAGGGCGACTTTTATGTGTACATGATTTTAAATAAAAAATGCCAGTGTAAATCTGCGTTCACAGCTTTTAAATTCGTCAACTATACGCTATGACTTGTGCACTGTTGATTGTCACTAACAAGTTTGTCATATGGTAACGCAAGCGACCGTTCAAAGCTCTACATTTAATACATTATGTTTTGTCGATTGTAGTTAGTGCGTTGTGTTAATGAGACAGACATATAAACACACATTAGCTATCTCACTTTACATAACCTATAAAATACTGTCACACATATTTCAATAAATTTCGGAAATCGTGAAACGAAAAAGAATTGCTGTAGTTGCGGTTATAATTTTGTTATTAAAATTTAGTAAAAAATCACGATTTCGCTGAAGGCGGGTTCGTAGTCACAAATGCTTCTTTTCGATCGTAGTTGGTTTGAAAAAAACATAGATGTCACCAGTGATGCCATCCTAAATTTTCAGGAAGCGGTTCTATAAAGTCATGTGATATCTAGAAACCTACTCTGTATTTTTAAGAGTGAAACCAAATCACTTACTTCCATTAATTAAATATAAGGAAAAAATTTTAAGAGCGTATTATTAATAACCTATAAAATAAATATTACATTTGCAACACTGCAGGGCACGGCGCACGATTCAAAACTGAAGTCAGAGTAATTCATTTATATTTAATAATTCTAACAACCGGTTCCCTAAGGTTTCAATAATTTTAAGAAACGGTTTGTACGAACCGGTAGGATGTCACCACATTCGTTACGCATTCATTTTCGAAGTTGTAAACGCTTTCGTTAAACGTTAAAACTACCTACTAATTTTATCCACAATGCATAGTCTATAGTCGATTAATTTAAGAGCTGTGAATGCAGCTTAACATGTCTACTATGATTAATATAAAACTTCTATGCAGTAACTCTTCAATTACGTTATTACTGGAGAATAGATGGATACACTATTTTCAATCATAATTTCATGTTGCATTGAAGTAAATCTTTGTATATTATGTACTCTATGGCATAATAGATGAAATGCAATACATTTTGAATTGACTTCATACCAGATAATGTAGAAAGTAAATATCAAAATACTGCCTCACCGGTAATCGAACCCGTCAACCTAAGAATTCCGGCAATTCACGGGTTCGATTCCCAGTGGGGCACTTTTTGATATTTATTCTCTAGATTATGTATTATCGCATTTGCGTTTCAGTAATTCTGAATGATCTTTATATTTATATTATACCAGATAATGTGATCCAATATTTAATTTGGAAGAATCAGGTGGAGTGGGGCATGTAAAATGGATGTAAAGAAAATTGTATGCCAGTAAAGATCGGGCATACAGTGTTATTGGGTAAAAGGAAAGTAGGAAGGAGTATGTTTAGATGGATGGATGGACTTACATACGACCTGAGAACTCTAGTAGTACATCTGGTCGACTGTGGCACAGTCAAGAATGGAATGATGGAAGGATGCCAAGGTTCACTCCAGGCTGTTGTGCTGCCGATGTTGATGATGATTAAGTGCATAAAATTAAAATGCCACCTATAATAATTTTGCACAATGAATAATAACTACTGTGAAAGAACTAATTATTCACTAAAAAAATATATAATTCGAGCATTTAATAAAAATAAAATATTCGGTTAATGTTCCGTATACGTCCACCACAAACAACTCGTTAGAGAAACCGTGTATGCTAGTTGGAATAAGATTTGGCCCTGGCGAAGCGCCTTCCCTTTCTTTCAAAACATAAAAATGATTGACCTTATCATTTCCAATATTTTTATTCAAAACTGAAATCTAAATAAGTACTTGATAGTTATCCGTTCCGAAATCCAAGCAATTATTTAATAAGTGTTTGTTAACATTTAACTCCTATTAACGTTTTTAAAGAAAAACTTGAATAATAAAATTTCAGTATCTATACGCTTTAAGTCACATTTAAATGGTTTAAATGAGATTTATAGTATACATATTTTGAAGAATATTAACATTATTAAAAGAGAGGATCCTCAAAAATATCAATATATTCCGACCTACCAATTTTATGTCTGAAATAGAACATTCCATTTTTCGTCGCATTCATAGATGCTAAATTATGTTAATGTATTAAAACTGTATGAAGCATTCATATATTTTCACTATATGAAAACAATCAATGATAAAACTAATTAGGTTAGGTTTAGTTGGTAAAAATTTAAGACTGTAAAAACTTAAACTTGCTAGACGTATATAAACAGGTACTCATAAGAAATTTTTATCTGTTTCCAATGAGATTTATAGTATACGTATTTTGAAAAACATTAACTTTAATATAAAGACATATTAACATAAAGAGTTCCAAAAATATCAGTTATATTCGAACGTTCTTGCGTATTTCTGTCAACTACAGATGCATGAATGATTACTATTGGCTCCCCACTCTTACGACTATGCCTTCTCGTTTCTAACGTTATAATATAATTCATTCTAAGCATACAAGCCTAGTTGTGGTGGAATAATACGGAACATTAACAAAATATTCAAATCAATTAGTTATATATTTATGGTATTATACAGGGTGTTGAATTGACAGGGAATTTATAGGGATTTAACATATAAATACAGATATATGCGATTTCCTGCTTCCTCGTTGGTTATACACAAATTATTTAAATATAAAAATTGTTTCACAATTTCGCCTTCTGAGACCCCCCCCCCAGATAAATTCCTGAGTGTGCGTCTGTTCATACACACTGGAAATAATTTCATATTTATAAAAAAACAGTATATGTACTAAAAACCAAAAAGAAAAGGAAAAAAATTAAAAAATAAAACTTTGACTTCTAAAATGGTCTGGTTTTGAATTAATGTTCCTGTACCTGCTTGAGGTGTTATATATCCACTAAAACTAGCCACTTCTACAGACTAGATGTTGTAAAACAAATTCATTACAAAATATTAAAATTTATTCTACCGATAGTTGAATTATTATGAAATGCGCCTTGTTAAGACCTGACAAACCCCATAATAATATAATTTATTGACTATGTTACAATACGTAAATTGTTTAGTCAGTCGTAATTACACATAATATATACAAAATAATATTTTTAAAAAAAGAAAAAATAAATAAATATAGCATTAAATATTAAAACAAAGAGTTCAGAGAGACTAGCTAGCAAACGCTAGCAAGAATTCATTGACAGAATAAAATGGATTGTCTGTTTAATTTTTTTAAATTTTATTTTTAAAAGTATTAAAACAGTCAGATTTAAAATCATCAGGCAGTAAATTCATGAACTTTACTGAATAATAGTTAGTACTATTTCTTGATTTTTGGAATCTTATATAGGTTGGATAGATTTTGCCTTTATTTCGAGTGTTTTAGTTATGTACCTGCTCATGTGTTATAAGTTCATTGAAGTTTCTGTGGGCATAGAATAGGGAATTGTAAACAAATAGAAAAGGCAGTGTCATAATTTCCAGTTCAGGGAAACAAAGCCTACAGTCTGTTTGGTAAGAGACTTCGGCCAGAATTCTTACAGCTCGTCGTTGTAAGGAAAAGATTCTTTCTGCCGCAGGAGAATGTCCCCAGGCTAAAATGGCATAGGATATTTGCGACTGGAACAATGCAAAATAAGTAATGCGAACAATTTCTCTGGAAACTGAGGCCATAAGATTTCTCAATAGATATACGGTGCTACATAATTTATTGGATAGGGAGTTAACGTGATGATGCCACTTGAAGGTGAGCTCGAGATGAACACCCAAGAAATTTACGAAATCTGGGTTGTCTGAAAATTATGGTTTCTTAATGCAAATAGGAGGTGTTGAGTTTTGCTATCATTTAAGATGAGGCCGTTTGATGTAAACAAAAGTTTGGCTTTATTAACAACTGCGTTATTTTTGCTAATCGTACTTTCTAAGAAATTAGATGTCACTATTATGTTAGTGTCATCAGCATATAATACACATTTATTATTTACAACGGATGGAAAGTCGTTCACGTATATAATAAATAGTAATGCTGCAAGAATAGACCCTAGTGGAACACCGATATCGAGTGGAAGATGAGTCGACTTGGAATTGTTTACAGAGACGAATTGGATTCTGTTTCTAAGGAAGGATTGTATCAAAGAAGAGCTAACTTCGTCAAATCCGTATTTTTTTAATTTTTCAATGAGAATTTTGGGCGAAACATAATCAAACGCTTAAGATAGATCGAAAAAGGTTGAAAGGCAGAAATTTCCTTTTTCCAAAACTTATTCATTATTGTATTGACGTGTTTTATAGTACCATACCTCAGAAAAATATTATTCTTGCGATGTAAAAACAACAATTATTCAATTATACCACAGTGGCAGTAAACACAGTGACATTTCTAAACTTTTAAAGATATCACAACGTACGATTTCAAAAATTATAAAGAAATTTAATAACTGAGGCACCGTGGACGTTAAATTATAAAGTGGCCGACCTAAAAAAACACGTCAAGAGTAGATAAAATTATTAAAAGAATTTAAACATGCGATCCGAAAAAGACACCAATACCCTTTTCACACTAGATCTTTAAGATCTGATGTTAAAGTGAATGTATCTTTAAACGCTAATGTGAAACCGTATGGCCTCGGTTAAATACAAGCGATGTTTAAGACAGAGATCTGCGTCTTAAACTTCGTCCGCATTGCCAACTTAATTTCTATTATAAAAAAATACTACTTGAATTTGTGCTGTCAACATTTTATATTATCATAAACAAGAATACTGTATTATATCGACGTTATAAGAAGTTTATACTTATTGTCATAATAAAATTATTTATTTTAATAATGTGTTTAATAAAATACAGAGCTACAATAATTGAGATAAAATGTATCGACTTACATGTTAATACAGGTGTAATATATTCTTTATTGTAGTGTCTTTATTGTAGAATGAAATGAAATATCCTTATTTGTTTATAATAATTCAAAATGTGCGTCTGCGCAGACAGTTGGGTCATTCCATGTCAAGTGGTCTGATTTCAGAGAAGTGCCCTGCTCGACCATCACGGATTTTGATGAAATTTTGTATGGACATTCACACATGTCCCCAACGAACATTGTTAAAGTTTTACGTTCATCCATGCAATACTTGCTGAGATTTAGTAATTTGTTTGACCCCATACCGCAGCCTTCTATGTTATGACTCCGAGATTTCGACAACTTTGAGACACAGTATCTCTGCCAATATTTTGTTGAGAGAAACAAATCTTTGCCAACTTATACAACTTTTTGCGCTCTATTAAACAAAATAATAAACAAATCTTCATGAGCGATTCCCGTGTAGAAAATTTGGATCAAACTTGGCCTAAAAAAATTGCAACTCGAAAAATTTTGAAAGTTTGGCTTTTTATACCTCTGAAAGTAAAGGTACGATATACGTGAAATTTTGCACATAATAACTTATCAATACAAGGTTAACGAATATAAAATTTCACACTCCTAATATTTTTCATTAGTTCAGGAATTGAGTGTAAAGTTGATGATTTTTGTGAAAATGCTAAAAACAGGGTATATTTAGCCCACTTTTACAAAAATATACCCTCTGGAAACTGTTTTAAATTATTTTCATTAGAAAGAGCATGTTTTAATCCCCCTAAAAAAGTAGAACTGGTTTTTCATCCCTGGTATATAAGGCCTTAGAAATAGGGACAAAGTTGAGAACGTTTCTATCACATGCTGCTATCGCAATATCGCATGCATTCCATTATTTTTCATCTTGTTTGTTTTATACAGGCATTATAAGTACCTAAATTGCGTTGATCCATGGTGACATTGTCACTACCAGTTCAGAAACTTGAACCAGTAACCCCATCGCCATAGGGTCCACGCCCGATAGCCGTGCAATACCAGCCACGGGTGGGTTTCCTGGTTGAGGATCCCAAGCCTCTAGTTTGGTTTCTTCGTTAAGGTTCCAAAGCCTTGTGTGGGTATCTGTCCGGTTCCCAAGCCAATGATTGGGCAGCTTATTCTAGGTTCCTAAGCCTGAAGTGGGTATCTTACATTGTTCCCAAGCCGAAGTCCATGATGTTGGTATGAATTGCCAAATTCCAACTATTGCTTATTTATTATTGAATTTAGTAGCCACTTTCTTCGGTGTCACTTCTTGGAATTGATACTGTCGGCCTGGTGACATAACTGATGGTGCTGGAAGGCCACAAATAAGGTGTTGTGCTGGAACCCAACAAATATCTTTTCTTTCGGGCCAATAAAATGAATGAGCCAAGCCTCGCGGATGCATAAATTTTACCAAAGCATCATTTTGTTCCAGAGAAATTTTTACAATATTGCCTACCCACCACTTATTGTCATAAATGCAGGCAACATAACAACCGGGAAATAGTTCGGCTAATTTTAAATTAGGATCGACAGAATTGGAAAGTTTGGCCACAAAGTTAACTGTGTCATTTGAAACTTTGCTGACAGAAATCGAATTCAAATCAACTGGCACAAACTGGTGATGATCTCTTGTGCCAGCTATTGCGGTGCTAGCTTTCCATCTTTCTTCTTGCAGCGTCCTGTTTTCTTGAATTTCTTCAGTCGGAACATATATATATATACCTATTTAATTCCGTGAATGTTTTTGTCACAAAAGTTGAACAGATCTATTGGCGTCATTATTTGATCCGGCCAATTCGGGACTTTCCCGGCCAATTCGGGACGTTTAGTCACCGACCGCCGCTGCTAACAGTACAGAATTCTATACCCAAAACATGCTGACGCGTGACAGCACTAACAAAATATTTAAAAAATGTCATCAGTGTAGAACCACCGCTAGCAGACTAACAGATTCATATAGCGTACAAAAATTAATTGTACACTGTAAACTTCAGCAGGAATGAAAGGAAAGTGACACAATGTAAAAAAATACATATTGAAGTATATGACGTATCGATAGCAATATCCTCAACTTTGTCCCTATTTCTAAGGCCTTATATACCAGGGATGAAAAACCAATCCTACTTTTTTAGGGGGTTTAAAACATGCTCTTTCTAATGAAAATAATTTAAAACAGTTTCCAGAAGGTATATTTTTGTAAAAGTGGGCTAAATATACCCTGTTTTTAGCATTTTCACAAAAATCATCAACTTTACACTCAATTCCTGAACTAATGAAAAATATTAGGAGTGTGAAATTTTATATTCGTTAACCTTGTATTGATAAGTTATTATGTGCAAAATTTCACGTTTATCGTACCTTTACTTTCAGAGGTATAAAAAGTCAAACTTTAAAATTTTTTGAGTTGAGTTGCAAATTTTTTAGGCCAAGTTTGATCCAAATTTTCTTCACGGGAATCGCTCATGAAGATTTGTTTATTATTTTGTTTAATAGAGCGCAAAAAGTTGTATAATTTGGCAAAGATTTGTTTCTCTCAACAAAATATTGGCAGAGATACTGTGTCTCAAAGTTGTCGAAATCTCGGAGTCATACCATAGAAGGCTGCGGTATGGGGTCAAACAAATTACTAAATCTCAGCAAGTATTGCATGGATGAACGTAAAACTTTACCAATGTTCGTTGAGGACATGTGTGAATGTCCATACAAAATTTCATCAAAATCCGTGATGGTCGAGCAGGGACCACTAGACCACTTGATATGGAATGACCCAGTTCAAAACTGGTAATTTCATGACGGTAACTTAAGGACAAAATAACTGTAGCTGATGACAGCACCAGAGATTTAAACATCAAGTGTGAAAGCATACCGATCTTAAACATCGGTGAAATTTAAGTTCACTCGTCTTAAAGATCTAGTGTGAAAAGGGTACAAGACACATTTCTGAGGAAATCTTAGAAAATTTTAATACTTCACTGTCAAATCGTACTATAAGAAGGAGAAGGAGAAGTAGCGGTAAAAAAGCCACTTATTTCTAAGAAAAACAGAAGAGCTCAATTGGATTTTACTAGAGATCATTTAGAGTGGTCCATTAATAAATGGAAAACGGTCCTTTGGAGTGATGAAGGCAAATTTAAATTGTTCGGGAGCAGTGTTGAGCATTATCTAGATAATGCATTTAGATGACATATTATTATCTATCATCTTTTTTAGATACTGTTTTACATTTTTATCTATTATCTCACTTAGATAGGTATTTTCATTATCTTTATCTGTAATTTCAGATAATTTTTATAGATAATAGACCATATTAGTGTGGTCACATACATGTGCTGCCATCTGGCAACGGTTTCCTTTGGATTTTTTTGGGAGATTTAAAATACATGTGTCATTACTTTTGTTATCTTAATTTTATGAATATTTTCAATTTTGGAGCAAAAAATTCAATCTTTGATAATTAAATACTAATATATATAGTTCAGATACCTTATATCAGAGTTTCCCAAACTGTGGTCCGCGAGCGTCTACTAGTGCTCCGTGAACTACTAGTGTTGCTATGTATATAGCAAAGATAGTGTTCCGCGTCGAATTTCTCTCGTGAGTGTGCTCCACGGCTCAAAAAGTTTGGGAAACTCTGCCTTATATTATAGAATAATGTTTTTATAAACATATAAATAAGGATTCGAAGATATATTTATAGGTTATTAAATAACCTATACGTTTTTAAATAATATGAAAATCGAAATATCTTTAGTATTTATTTAATTAAAACTAAGTAAGCATTAATATTTTGCTCCAAATTGGAACCATTACAGTCACATTCTTAATTGCAAATTTTTTCGTTTTTTGACAAGTGAAAATGAAAATCAATAATAGATAAAATAAGAACAATATATTGTTCCTTCAAACTAATTAGAAATGGCAAACAGACTTATTGCTATGTTACTTGCCATAATAACTATCATTAACGTAAATTAACCTGCAAAATAATATTGTTCTGCAAAAATAATGACGTATTTAATTATAATGTATAAAATAAGAGTTTTAATCAATAAATATTGACTTGTAATTTTGATGTAAAGCATTTTCTTATTTTGAAAACTTAATTTATACTTCCAAAATACAATTTAAAAAAACAATAATATGCTAAATTTAAATAAAAGGAAACAACCGCGAGGCGGCAGAACTGAATTTCATTTTGTGACGTAGTTACTAATATGGTCTATTTAAAACTTAACCTCAATATTCTGTGATGTTCTGCAAATAACAGAACTAGGTATACATATATGTAAATATGAATCAACAATATTTGTTAAACGAGATACTTTTAACTGAATCCCCCTTAGATGAAAGCGATATGATGAATTTATCATGGATAATTTGAGTTTCGCGCCATAAAAATGTGGAAGGGTTTATCTTATCTATTATCTGATTTTTTTTTAGATTAACTTATCTTTTCTAGATAATTATTTTTTTAATTATCTTTATCTTTGTTTAGATCACAAAAAGGTGGTATTATCTTATATTTGACTAGATAACCATTTAAGTTATCTATGCTCAACACTGTTCGGGAGTGATGGAAAGAAGTATGTGAGACGTCCAAAGGGTGAAAGATATGACAATAAGTACCAGATACCCATTGTCAAACATGGCGGCAACATCATTGTTTGGGGATGTTTTTCTTCATCTGAACCTGGTCCAATAAGAATCGATAAGATAATAGATCGATTTAAGTAGAAACATATTCTAGAGAATGAGATGCTTCCATGCAGAAGAAGAAATGCCTCTGAGATGGTTATTTCAACAAGATAATGACCCGAAGCATTTGTCAAATTTGGTAAAACATTGGTTTTTACATAAAAACGTACTGATAATGAAATGACCATCTCAAAGTTCTGCTCTTAATCCAATAGAGCACTTTTGGGAGCAAATACAGCTACAAACAATGACCAACATTTCATTTATAGAGCAAGAGTGGAAAAACATCCAACAAATATGTGCTAATTTAGTAGAGTCGATGCTAAGATGTTTTTCTGTGATTAAGGCAAAGGGCAATACCATTTATACCACCATTTTACCACCAAATATAAAAGAATTATTTTAATTTTCAATTAAAATTTATTTTTGTATAGGTTTCCATACTTTTTGGCCAAATAAATATCATTTATGTTGAATTCTATCTTTCATTTCAAACATATTATCAATTGTACAATAAATATATATTAAAGACCCATTTCCTAAATTAATTTTGATATATTAAATAGATAAGGATAACTCAAATTGAATTTATATGAATATAATAATAGTTTCCATACTCATGGTCACCACTGTATGTTTAAATATGTATCAACAATATTTACTAAACGAGCTACTTTTAACTGATCCATCGTAGATTGAAACCGATGATGATGAATTTATCATGGATTATTTGAACAGAGGACAGTTTCGCACATAGAAAAGTGGAAGGGAGTAAAAACCAAGAAAAACCAGATTATGAATTTGGTTAGTAATCATAAACAAACTTCAGTAACCGCGTTCCGTAAATAACATCAGCAAAATTGCATTTTCGGAAAGAAAAATCACATTCTTGATTGATATATGGTATTTATGGTACATATTATTAAATCTACAATGCCGTCTTAAAAATATAAATATATTTAAGTTATGATTACGTACCAGGTGCTGGGTTTGGTAAATCTTCACTATATCTTCTGTCTCTATTATTCTCGGGACGAGGGCGACCGCCAAAATTGCTGCCCCGGCTGCCGCCCATACCTCCTCCAGCACTTCCACCCCGGTTCCAATCTCTACCGGTTTCTTCTCCAAAGTTTCCATAGTTACCTCGGTTTCCCCCTCTACTATCTGCAAATAAATAACAAATAAATCAATATATGACAACTTAAATAATTAAGATATAAACGGATATGAATTAAATTTCAATTTGTACATGTAACTTATCAATAGACCATATTAGTAACTACGTCACAAAATGGGCTTCCGTGCTGCCGCCTATGGTTTGGTTTCCTTTAATTGAATTAAGCATGTTATTTTTTTTTTTTTTAATTGTATTTTGGAAGTATAAATTAAGTTTTCAAAGTATGAAAATGCTTCACATCAAAACTACAAGTCAGTATTTATTTATTAAAATTCTTATTTTATACATTATTATTATTATTACAGATTTAATACGTCATTATTTTTGCAGAAAAATATTATTTTGCAGGTTAATTTTGTAAAATTTACGTTAATAATCGTTATTATGGCAAGTAACAGCAATAAGTCTGTTTGCCATTTCTAAAGAATTTGAAGGAACAATATATATAAATTTTCAATTAAGAATGTGGCCGTAATGGTTCCAATTTGGAGCAAAACAATACACGATTATGCATTCTGAAACAAAATATTATGTATACTTAGTTTTAATTAAATATATACTAAGATATTTCGATTTTCATATTATTTAAAAACGTAACCTATAAATATATCTTCGAAATCTTATTTATATGTTTATAAAAACATTATTCTATAATATAAAGTACCTGAACTGTATACAGGGTGTTTACGGTCTTCTTATTTATTTTTTAATGGGTGATACTACAGGTTAAAAGAAGGCGAAAAACCTTAAAACACCTTAGTAAAAGTTTTATAACAAAAGAAATATTATTTTTTTAAGTTTTTATAGGGAAGCCATAAATTAATGTTAGAAAAACTTGTAGTAACCTGCGAACTAAAAAATTTATTTGTTTTGCAGATTAATTAAATGCTGAAAATTATTTATTTTATTTGCAAATTAATTTGCCAGAACTTTTCCAAGAAATCCCATTAAATGTACGTCAAGATATGTGGTTTCTTCAAGACGGTGCACCCGCACATTTCAGCCGTTTCGTTCGCCAACAGTTAAATAATGTATTTGAAAATAAGTGGATTGGTCGGTGCTGTTCCATGGCCTCCCTGGTCACAAGGCTTAACACCATTACTTTTATTTGTGGTGGCATTTGAAGACCATGGTATACACCACCGAAATTATGGACCTGGAGGATCTCCGTAACCGAGTGGAAGTAGCAGCGACGGAAATTCGAAAAGGCATGGGCCTTGCAGCATACACTGATTCATGGATACGCCGAGGAAGACTTTGCTTACAACAGCAGATAACTTCAAACATCTGCTGTAAAAATGCCTATCGTTTTCTTTTGATTCCATAATAATAAAAACTTAAAAAATTAATATCTCTTTTATTATAAAACTTTTACTAAGGTGTTTTAAGGTTTTCCGCCTTCTTTTGACCTGTAGTATCACCCACTAAAAAAGAAATAAGAAGACCGTAAACATCCTGTATATTAGTGTATACTCATCAAAGATATATATTTTTCCTCCAAAATTAAAAATATTCACAAAATGAATGTAACAAAAGTAATGACACATGTATTTTAAATCTGAGAAAAAATTCCAAAGGAAACTATTGTCAGGTGGCAGCACATGTATGTGACGTCACACTAATATGGTCTATTACTAGCAAATTATACTAGACTTGTCAAATTGTTCAGGTAAAATTACAGAGAATTAATAAACATGCTTATATAATATCTGTCTTATTTAGGGTGACCATTCGTTTCGCATTTTGCGGGACTGTCCCGCATTTTAACATTTTGTCCCGCATTAAGATGCATCCCGCAAAAGTCCCGCATTTTAACATTTTGGATTTGAGAGGTGAGGACCTTTTTGTTTTTTGCTCTTCACTTGGATTTGGGAGGTGAAGACCTTTTTTTTTTGCTCTTCACTTGGATTTTGGGAGATGAGGACCTTTTTATTGCTCTTCACTTGGATTTGAGAGGTGAAGACCTATTTTTTTTTTTTGCTCTTCACTTGGATTTTGGGAGATGAGGACCTTTTTTTTGCTCCGTCCCGCATTGCCTTCTTAAGAAAATGGTCACCCTAGTCTTATTAGAAAATTAATAGCGTATTCGATTGGGTGCTCTACTATGCACTCAGGTCACTCGACGAGCAAGTTTCGTATTCGATTGGGCGAGCATTTGCCCTAGAGTTGATAAAATTTGTATTCAATTGGGAGAGGTAACTGCTCTGAGAGTGCACTGCGAACACTTTTTCTTGCTCTGGCTAAAGAGTCAGAGGAGCGTCGAGCAATGTGGCGCGCAGCGGTATTTCAAAGCTAGTATGTTTATTAGAACTAATTGAATCTTTATAAAGTAGTGATGTATCTTTTTGTATAATAAATCAAACTAGGAAATTAAAAGACATAAAATAATTTAAAAAAAGTAACATTTTGCTAATATAAATAAAAAGAAAACAAATAAATTATTGCAATCACAAAAATAAAATAATAAAAATTATACATAAAGTATTATCCTGCACTGTTTACGCAAGTAAATCACTGTATTTTTAAATAATTAATAATAACAATAATAAAAAAGTATTCGATTGGGATCAGTTGCTCTGGGGCGCTACCTAGTAAAACTCGGATAGAGCATGACGTCATTTGCTCGCTCGCAGAGCAATTCTAGAGTGGTCCAATCGAATACGCCATAACACTATGTGTCATCAATTATCTGAAAATGTAATCTAAAACATATCTATTAATCTATCATCTACATAACATTGCATTATAATGAAATTCTATTGATAAGAAAATCCTAATAATATTCCTGGAACCACTCAAAAATGAAGAAAAAAATATGCTTATCTAGTTATGGTAATCTTTAGTTATCTTAAGATCAAGGACACTATGATAATGTACAATCTTTCTGTTCTTTAACAACTTCAATATGTCTTTAAAATATTCAAACTGTTTTTAAGTCAATTGCAATTAATTGATTTGCCAACTTGTTTGATAAATTTCCTAAAAAATTATAGGAATTTAACATGTAAAAACAGATATATGCGATTTCCTGTTTCCTCGTTAGTCGTACAGAAAAAATTTAAACATATAAATTGTTCAGAATTATATTTTGAATTTAATAAATTCATAAAAACTAAATTTAATACTTATTTACAGTAAATATTTTAATTTAAAGCTAAATTTTTTCTGCTAAATTTTAACCATGGTGTGCCATGACATTGGAGCTTTATAGTAAACAATGGCATCATGGCACACTATTTTTAATTTCAATAGAAAAAAATAAACAAAAATTACATATTTAATGTAAATGAGTATTTAATTTAGTTATAAATTAATTAAATTCAAAATATAATTGTAAACAATTTTTATATTTAAATTTTTCTGAACCTTTAGTAACTAATAATAGTAATTAATTTTTATCAGTAAAATGTACTTAGAAATAAATTCTTAATTCTGTCCTTAAAAGGGTTAATATCATATTCATACCTTCATAGCTCACTAGTGTGAACTGTTAGATGCGAAATCCACAGGATGTGGATTCGATTCGCAATGAAGCTTGAATCTTTGATATTTTTTTTTTGCTTCATATTAATCACTGCAGCATTTATGAGATTTTGCTAATAAATCTCTATTTATATTCAAAAAAATATAGTGCTGATGGTATTTTACTATATTTTATATAATCTATACAATATTTACAGATAAATCTTTACAGACATGTAAAATATAGGAGATGCAATCATAAAATTATTAATTCTGTCTATTTCACAGTCATAAATAAACATTTTCATTGAAAATACTATGAAAAAAGCATTCATTTTTGAAATAGACAAATTTTGATTTTGTGTCGCTTGTAAACAATGCTAACATATCTAGTAAACTTTATTTTAAGTATATTAAAGTTCTATAAGAGCTAATTTTTGAATACTGTATCCTAAATATAAAATATAATAAATGTACAACATAACCAAACTTTTATCACATACCTCTTCTTTCAAATTCTTCTCCTCCACCATACCCTCTTTCTCCTCCAGGACGTCCTCCTCTGAATCCTCCACGATTTCTCCCTCTGTCGAAACCACCACCTCTGTCACTACGCTTACCTTCAGCTACATCGATCTTAATTTTGTGACCTTCTACAAAGATGACACCGTCCATGTTAACTGCATTTTCCAAGTCAGTTAATGATTCAAATTCAACGTAGCAAAATCCTTTGAATTTATCGGTTTCTTTATCCTTAACCAAGCGAATGTTTTTAACACTCAAATTATCAAAAATTTTGTTAACATCTCCCTGTACAATACCATTTGGTAAATTTCCGACATATGCGGTAAATGGTGGTTCTGTTGGTAAAGGTTTTTTACCACCCCTTCTGCCGCCTCCGGAAAAATCTCTAAAAAATCAAAAAACCACATGTAAAAAGCTTACCACTCAAAATCTTTCAAACCGGCATTTAACATGTTTAAATAAACATTAACACTATATTTTAACACTTTAAAATAATTCAAAACTATTAAACTTTCTTTTAAATTGTTGTTTTCATCATTTGTTTCTAATTATTGTTTTAAACATTTGTAAATAATCGGTCGTACCTTGAATCGCGATCATCGTAACCACTACGGCCAGCCATGTTTGGTGCGTAAATTTTAGTTCCGCACTAACAAACCCTAGAATTTCTGGGTACTAGAAATGACGCCACACGTGACCCATAAAATTTATGATGGCGCGAAGTAGTATTACCTAAGAATAATGTTGTCATTTAATTTTCATTTGATTTCAGGTTACATACGAACCGAAATAAACAATTTAAGGAACATCTTTAATGAGATCAAGTAATCTTATAACTCATTAAGATCATATAATGTCTAATTTATTCAATAAATTTAAATTCTTAAGTTTATAAAAATATGTAAATGCTCTTGCACAATTTTGGAACAATTTTGTTTTGATAAACTCCATATTTTCGTTCCAAACATTTATAACACAAATAATTATTCCCATTTGTTATATTTTTAGGAATCTGTAGGTATGGCCAAAAAACCCTTATAACGTTATTCATGTTCAGTGGTGTGTTGGAGCTAAAATTATTAAAAATTTTAGTTCAAATTTTTACCAATGTGTGATAGCAGCGCCAGTTACGCTATAAAAAAGCATTTTGCTGGAGAAAATTAAATTAAAATTTTTATTTTATTAACCGCTTAAGGACTACGCCCGAGTATACTCGGGCGGCTATTAGGTGCGAAAATTCCCACAACCGAGATAACTCGGGCAAGTTTTACCTGCAGAAAAGATCACTCCCGAATGCACTCGGGCGAAAATAAATATTTCATATTGATTCATGATATACATGTTCAATAAATAAAATTCATTCATAAAAAAAAAAATGTGTTTTTTTTGCCATTTTAAATTTTTTTAATGATTACTGAAGGGGTTAAAAGGACGCATATATTCACAACACTTTTAAGTAATAATTTGAATCAAAATTAATCATCAGACATAATTAAAGATTAAAAACAATTTAAATAAACTATTATTGTGCTATTATCGTATATTACATAATAAATTCTTTCTCTGTCATATATATTGAAAACTAATCTCTTTTCTTTATTTCATTTGATTTTTAAAGTGTAGGAATCTCAAGGGTACTAAAATATATATTTGAAAAAAGAAATATTATCTTTTTATTTTAGAACATATTTTTATTAATGAATTTTATCTTTAGCTTTATGCCAAATTTTATTTTTGATATAAACACGTTTCCCTCAGTGGCGTAACTTCAAAATTTGTCCCCCATCCCGCAGAATTTTCATTGAGCCCCCTAAGTGGGTTTGTCAACTTTGTCTAAAAAGATCAAGCGATAAAAAAAAAGTTCATTTAGAAGTTCGATGGACCCTTAATAGCTTAGGCCCCCCAGGGTTTCGGGCGTAGCGGTCCCATAACTACGCTACTGGTTTCCCTAGTTTTAATTTTGTTAAGTTGTCAAGCATGAATTAAGTTGTCAACCAAGTTGTCACAATTGTTTGCCAACAAAATTATGTACGTTTCTTAATGAATACTTTGAAACAGCTAGAAGTCTGAAAATACTTATTATTATCACAAAATTAAACAAGAAACATGTGAGTTAGATTTTTAAAAATTTATTATAGATACTTTCAGCATAAAATATTATACTTATCATTTATAATTCTTTCAGGATAATACGAAAGAAAATACCATGAATATGCGCGCGAAAAATAACTTAGGAGAAAAAAGTCAACGAAAGATGGACAGGTTAGGATCATAATTATTAATTTAAAGTATAATATTACACGGCAACATTTTTACATTTTAGGATATGTGGTACGTGTGGTAAACTCTGTTTGCCATCAGACAAATTCTACAGAGACGTGGACTTTAAAAGAGATTATTATGATCAATCACGTAATGAACCAAAACAAGACCTTGGACGCAGAGAATGCACCTTAGGACGTAGTGAATCAAGTCGAACACCTAAATTATTTCGACCAATAATTACTGATGTTAGTGAAAGGAATAAAGCAAGCAAAAGGGCTAACGAAAATATAAAATCACGTTACCATGCTAACTGTACCACAGAATCATCCCCTAAAAGAACTAAAAGAAGGTACATTAAACGCAACGTTATAATATCAGATGATCACGCAGTGAATACAGAAGTCCTCCGTGGAAATTTAAAACGTCTTAGTAACCAGTGTTATTGTAAAGATGCCAATCCTGTTAAAACAAAATTTGACAATAAACTTAAACACCGTGATAGAGATTATCTTGATTCCGAACCATCATACAACAAAAACATATTATTCGAAGTACATAATTTGCCATATAAACCTGAATCTGAGTTTCTGAGACGTATGCAAGAGGATGCTAAACAATTATTTGATTGCAAATGTTCAGATTGTTGGGAAGAACGTTTCAGAAATAATTTAAAGTATACTGATCGAAGAGAATTAATTGAAAAATCTTACGAATTTGGACAAAAACCTACTTTTCATTACAGTATTACAGGGAAGCCTTGCCAGTATATAACAGACACAAACTGTGAAAAGACAAAACGTACAGAACCAAGAACTAAATACAGACATGAATTTAGAGACAAAGATTCATATGACAGTAATGGAGAGTTTGATACAGATTTTTCTGATCCAAGTAGTTCTGATATACATGACAGAATTTCTCGTACTATCAAAATACGTAAAGAAAATTATTTCGAAACTCATTCAACAAATGATCTGATTAAGAATATACCATCTCATCGTTGTGTCCATCAATTTGATTTGGATGAACGTTTACTCCCAGTACCTTTAAATGCAGACAGCTATGGCACTAGTAGGTGTTACATATGTTATAAACCAATGCAGTACAATAAAAAATTAAACAAACAAAGCAAAAACCAACCAAGTTTTACTGATTCGTTATCTAGAGACAAGTTTTTAGGTGACAATTCAAGAACAAGTTATTGTTTTGAAACTACCCCGAGAACAGATAAAAGAATGCCCCAAGCTTACCAGAAATTACCTCAATATGCTAATTATGTACCTATTAATTATAAAACAACTAATCAACTATCTTATAGTTCTGAAACCAGTTCATCTGGTCCTGGAACTGTTTCTAGTAAAACTCAATTCTCGAAGAAGACTGAAAATAATTTAACAAACCACAGTTCTCATTCCAAAAAAGGAAAAAGAAGAGTAAACTTTGGTAATAATTCAGAGATTATTGATTTTAGATTAGATTCTAACCGACATTTTCGAGATTATAAACCAGTAGTAAAACCAAATTCTATACCAACTAACTCATTAGCTTTGAGATTTCAGAAAGGTGTTTTAAAATATAATTAAAAATAATTGACTAACCAAAGATGGTATTAGAGAATTGATCAACAATGCTGGTCTATAGGGGAAACTTTTTAAGATCGCAGCGTCATATGCGGCAAAAGCTCGGACGTTATTTTATTTATTAACGTCCGAATTTATTTATTTTTTTATATACTCTTGAAGTATTATATCTTTTTGATACTAATACTCATTATATTGTACTACTCTAGCCTAGTACTATCAGCAATGGCAAACGTCCAAAATAAAGGTGTCCGCATTAATATGTAATAATATACTATTCTAAAGAAATTTCAAGGAAATTTTTAGTTTTTCACTGTATTTTTAATTCTTTTTGACTGTCTGTCAATATAATATCAACAAATATATGGTTAATATATTAGTAAAAAATAAAAATCTCTGCCTGAAGAAGTGGAAAGACCTTTTAATATATCAATTGATGATTAGGCAAATTTTGGGTGGGGTAAGTTTTCTCAGTCTTTTCTTGGACGTAAAAAATCACTTTCCATAAAATACAACGAGCAAACGCGCATGCATGGGCTTGGATTTTTGTCCATTTTTAGTTTTTGGATCCATAGACATACGATCCACTTTCTCTCCACCTCCAAATGTCGTTTCAATTGACATTGTTTCCGATTTAGGAAAATTATGGAATATTAAAGTGGGATTCTTCTTTATCCACGATTTACATTGCGGCACAAAACAAAATGAATTTTTTTCCCATGATTCACAAAAATAAAACATAAACGTATTTCTCCATTCAACAAAACAAAACAATGTCACTCTCGTATCTTCCGAAAATCGCCACCAGATGTCAGGGCGCTTAGGAAGTTTCCCCTATGGTTTTGTAAGGCTTCAGGGTAAACAACAAAATTGAGGGCCTCATCCAGTGAGAACTGAGCCTAGTTTCTCGCTCTTGACCAATAAATTTCCTATTTATTAAATAATTTTATTGTCAAATTATACGATAAATAAAAGAACTTGAAACAAAATATTTTGATTATTTTTTAACACAATCTCCCTGAGAATGAATGCATTTATCCAATGGTGTTGGTAAATACAACCGGTTTGCTAAAAAATATGTGAAGTGCGAATTTTCACACATTTCAGGGTTTTGTAAGTATTTATTATGTGTAAGAAGCCAATATAATACTGGAACAGGAATATTTGTTCTATAATCACATCAAAATCAAAGGTTTTTTGACAATCATTTTTATTCGTTATTTGAGTACTAAGAGCTGCCATTTAATTTGTTTTAACTAAATTTAAATAATTGGTGAATATTACGTCATAAGAAAATATAAATTAAAAAATCCTAGTTTTTCTTTATGTATTTACTTCGTATCTAAGTCTTCATTAAATTAATAAGAAATATGTGGATAAATACCTTCTATAACTATAACGGGTTCACATTAAATATACTTTCTCTATAAAGATTTAAATTCATTTTATTATTCGACCACTCACAAATTACAGAAAATGATAAATATATATTGATTTAGATTTAACTAAATAACAGTTTGGGTTATAAAGTGTTGCAGTGTCTGCGAACGCTCAACTGTGATTCTTAAGTCACATTGGCGGAGGGATACTATTGACGTAAATCATCTTCCGCGGCAAAATATAGTCCTGTTACACTTCATATTTTTCCATTTTCAGAGACGTATTTCTCACTATTAACAATGTGCTATTTGGTTTATAAGTATTTCACTACTATAAATAATTTATTTCTCTTTGATACCTTAAAAACAAGACATAACGATAGGTACTCCGCAAGATGAGTGCAAGCTCCTTAAAAAGGCGTTTCGTTCTCAGCTATTAACAATTTTTTATTGTATTTTTAATATATATAAAAAAAAAACACAACCTTAGTCATAAATACAAAAAATCCATAACATTATTAGCTATGAATTAAAAAAATTATTAATTTTGTCAAACTCTGCAATATTTTCCAAAACCGAAATCTGATCAAAAATTACTGTTATCCTCAGTGGCAGACTTTCGCAGAGACAAAAAAGACATTTGTCTTGGGCCCGGATTTGGGAGATGAGAACCTTTTTTTTTTGCTTTTCACTTGGATTTAGGAGGTGATGACCTTTTTTTTTGCTCTTCACTTGGATTTGGGAGGTGAGAACCTTTTTTTTGTTCTTCACTTGGATTTGGGAGGTGAGGAACCTTTTTTTTGCTCTTCACTTTGAACGCCTCTAGGTTGAGGGCCCGTAAATCAAAATGTCTTGGGCCCGGCGAAGGCTTAATCCGCCACTGGTTACACTTCATATTTTTTCAATTTCAAAAACGTATTTCTCACTATTAACAATGTGTTATTTGATTTATAAATATTTCACTACTATAAATGATTTATTCCTCTTTGATACTTAAAAAAAAACTGAAGTAATTCAAACAATAATTGACTCACGACGTATAATAGTAGGCGGAGCCTATTGAGCATTACACTACACACAGGAACCCGGTTCTCAGCTGTTAAAAATTAGTAGTATATACATAGACACAAAAAAATCTAACATTTATAGCCATAATTTAATCATGAATTTTAAAAAATAATTAATTTTGTCAAAAATATAAAAACTGCAATATTTTCCAAAAACACAATCTGATCAAAAATTCCTGTCGTATGTTTGCGGTTTAGATCAATGTACATTACTTAGAATTTTTTCAGATTTTTAGTACCTATAACCAGTGATGGCATCCTAAATTGTCAGGAAGCGGTTCTATAAAGTTATGTGATATCTAGGAACCTATTCTGTATTTTTAAGAGTGAAAACAAATCACTTACTTCCATTTATTAAATTATAAGGAAAAAAATTTAAGAGCGTATTATTAATAACCTATAAAATAAATATTACATTTGCAACATTGCAGGGGACAGCGCACGATTCCAAACTGAAGTCAGAGTAATTAATTTATTTTTAATAATTTTAACAACCGGTTCCCTAAGGTTTAATTAATTTTAAGAAACGGTTCGCGCGAACCGGTAGGATGCCATCACTGCCTATAACCCATTTACGTTAAAGGATGCGGTAAAGTAATGTTTTAGAACATTTTTGGAAAAAATCGTTATTAAATTATACAATTCTAAAGAACTACTTTTCGGTTCTTAATCTACGTCTTAAGAGCTTTCTTTTAATATCACAATAAATTTTTAAAAAATAATATATTTTTTCAATGGCAAAATCGTATGGCTGAATAAATGGTATGCAGCCATACACTAAATAAATTTCCTTGTCTTATAATTGTCTGAAACGTGTAGAAACCAAATATGAGGCGGAAAAAAAAACAATTTTATTAATATAGATGATGGATAAGAAGTAAGTATTAAAATAGTTTAAAAAAGGGGTAAGCTCACATTTCATCAGCTCTTTGTGGACTGTCTGTTTTTTTACTTTTTTTGCCGCAACTGCCAAAATTTTAGACCGTAACTCAAAGTGACCGTATATTTGTGCTAAGGCAAAAAATGTATAAGCATACCAATTTTACAACAAGAATTAATTATTTTTTTCTCCTAAAATTTTGACATTTTGATTTTAGCCAAATTACTCTGTTTTGGGGACAAGATTATGAAAAAAATATTCAAAAAATTCACGCTTTCCTAGTTTTTCCTATAATTCCAAAAAAAATTGCCCAAACTTCAAAATGAAAAATACATATTTATACCAATTTTCAATAAAATCAGAGA